>JARQOC010000002.1:666849941-667417137 GCA_033576535.1 Allobates femoralis | reverse complement strand
TGCGTTTAAAAATTCAGATCCTGATCCAGTTGTGAGCTGTTAAAAAGCCCATTGTGTAAACCGGATTGCACTACATGCAATCCGGTTACCGCATCCAGATTTGTAGCCTGCGTGAAAAATCATGCAGGCTGCAGTTTTCTGAGCGGTTTGCAATCCGCAGCAGGATTGCTATAATGGGCTTCCATGGCAGCCCATGCGGCTGCCGCAAGGCACATGTGAATGCCTGCGGCAGCCGTATGCTTTGTTCATCTCAGCTGCCGCAGGGATGAACAAAAGGTTAATGTTAATAATAGATGTGGGCAACATGTCTCTAGGGGGTGCCCACCCTCCCTAGAGACATGCTGTCCACACTGGTCGGCATGTGAGGGGTTAATATGTGGAATTACAGTCTTGCCGGCTATTGTCGGCATTTACAATTTTATAAATGAAACCCGGCGGCTCCTCACTGTGGAGGAGATACAGCACGTAATCTATGTACTGTATGAGCCGCTATCCAGGTTCCTGAAAGCTTTATCATTGGGTCTATGGGCAGCGCGCCGCCATAGACCTAATGTTCAAGCTTTCAGGACCATGGATAGTGGCAGATACTATATGTACATTACGTACTGTATCGCCTCCACAGTGAGGAGCCACATTTAGAAAAATGTGTCTGAAGGCACTTGCGATTACCACATCCAGATATGGATGCGGTAACCGCAATTTGCCTTTGTAATGTGACCCTAGCCTTATTTGGATTGTACTGGATATTGCTGCGGTTTTGAATTGTGGAATCTGTACCCCTAATCCGCACCAGATTCGGTGAAGTTTGAACTTGGCCTAATACTTCTTTGCTTTGCGAGTTTCTTTGACCCTTTAAGGTGTCATTTCATTGATATTAATGGGAATTATATCTGAATTGTGAGGTTTTAAATAAGCTAAAGATGTTGAATTCTCCAAAAAACATCTGATATATGTATGAACATTAGGGCATTGTCTGTTGAGATCCCCACTGATCCAAACAAAGTGGGTTCAAAGTTGTCTATGTACATGAAGCGTTAATGAGTGTGAGCATCCACTAGTCCATTGACTTTTGTTTAATTACTATATAAAGTCATTGGACTGGTAAAAGACTAGTGGACAAATATAATTAATTGACACTAATGAAGTGCTGTCCATCAAGCACTATGTCTGCGTTTCTGTTGGGATCTACATATATTTGGATTTCAAGTGGAACATCCACAGAGCCCTCACCGAGCCAATAACTTAAATAAAGCCAGTGGAGTGACTGTGGACGTTTTGTAGCTTTCGGCCTGGCAGTATTCATCTTTTTCAGATATGCATAAAAGCGGGATCTGCCAGAAATTACTGTATTAATATAAATCTAGTCAAAGTAACACTATTCTTTGGGGTACTTGCTGTCCCAGTTCTTGTGAACACTGCTAGTCCTAATCAGATATCCATCAATTATGGTACTCCTGTCAGATTTCCATCAGTAAGATAGTCCTAATGGTCAGATTTCCAACAGTCATGGTGGTTCTAATGGTCAGATATCCAGCAGTCATGGTAGTCCTAATGGTCAGATATCCAGCAATCATGGTAGTCCTAATGGTCACATATCCAGCAATCATGGTAGTCCTAATGGTCAGATATCCAGCAGTCATGGTAGTCCTAATGGTCAGATATCCAGCAATCATGGTAGTCCTAATGGTCACATATCCAGCAATCATGGTAGTCCTAATGGTCAGATATCCAGCAATCATGGTAGTCCTAATTGTCAGATACTAGTAGTCATGCATTTGTCACCAGTGCTGAGGAGAAAGGCCACTTCACACGTTAGGATCTTGTTAATGATATCGTTAAAATGTCACGGATTTGTGATCGTTCGAACGATGTCGTTTGTGCATCTTTACGTGTAAACGAACGATGTTGGAAGGAAAAATCGTTGGATCGTTCAGCAAAAATTTGAGATCTGGACCTCAAATCTATCGTTTGTCTTCCAATTAACGTTCTGGGAAGCAGCAACATCATTCAGTGTGACATATTTTTGAACGATGTCGTTCATAAGTTCATAATTCTCCTATTCCTGACACTTTATAACATCGTTCAATCGTTCATCTCCAAGTTGCTGGAGCGTTGCCAAATTTAATATCGTTAACGATATCCTTGCGTGTGACAACTCACTAACGATGTCGGAAGGATCGCGGTCATGTCACATACCTAACGACATCGTTCACCTACATCCTAGCGTGTGACGGTACCTTAAGTGACATATGTTGTTTATTTGACAACCTTTTTGATCTTTGAAACTCTATTGTCTGCATTTTTGCTTGTTTCCATATTTAATATGAGTTCTAGTGTAAAATGTATTGTAAAGTAAAATAACTTCTATTCAATGTTTTAAAACAAAAACTGTTGTTAATTCTTATTAAATATTCTGCATTAGGATCATGGGTGATATCAATATTATATTGTACATTAGCCTAGGGTCACACATAAGTCCTGGATCCGTTATTTGCATCAGTTTTTCAACTTTAGAATTCTAAGTCCAAGAACTGATGCTGTTAACGGATTCTGGATTCAAGTGTGACTGCTCTGCTATGTGTTTTTTAACAGGACCCAAAAAAATGCTGCAAGCAGGTTTTTTTGGTGCAGTAAAGAAAACGGATACTTTTTTTAACATGGGGCCCTGTGGGAAACGGATCCGTTAACAAATGGCACATATGGGTACCATCCGTTAACAGATCCATTTTTTCTAGCATTTTTTGTCAAAAAATGGCAAAGTCCATAAAACGCAAAGCTGCACTGGAGGCTCAATAACCAGCCTTAAAATAACGGATCTGTTATTGAAACCAGTGGAAAAAAAACTGATTGACATGTGTGACCCTAGCCTTACATAATCATTATTTTGTTCTAATTATACTGCTTTAGAAATTAATTTTTAAAGGTGCACTCTCACAAAATGTTTAGTTCTAAACCTATGTAGATTTGTATGTCATGAAGTGTAAGTGCTTTAAAGGTGTTCCACAAGAATGTAATAAAATGGCTCTGATCGCAAAGGTCAAACAGCAGCCTGTCCTAGTCACATGCCATAATGGGCTCCAGTCTGAATAAAAACAGCTCCAAGATCTGTGTCTCAACTGACAGAGGAACTGTATCATCAGTACAGGTAAGGCTAGGGTCACACATAGACGTTTTCAGCCTCACCGCTAAAATCTTAGTAATTTTCTGCAGCAGCGGACAGAAGGTGTCCACTTCAGAAGAATGGAGAACCATAGGCAGCCATTCATTACCTGTACCGTTGCTGCACACACTCCGCTTCGGGGGCTGTCTATGGCTCTCAGTTTTGCCGAAGCGGACACCGGTGTCGGTGTTCCCTTCTGTCCGCTTCTGCAGAAAATCACTAAGATTTTAGCGGTGAGGCTGAAATTAGTCTGTGTGTGACCCTAACTCGGTGATCTGCACGAGATCGGCTGTGATGTCAAAAGCAATAAGTCTTCTTCTTAGCTGACTGAGCACAAAATATTTTTATCTCCAACCCCAGTCCTCCTTTCTCAGTTAGTCGTTGTGTAGATTTATTTCTCCTGATATCACAGCCCTTCTCTTCAGCTCACAGAGGTATGTAAATTTATGATACAGCTTCTCTGTCAGTTGAGACACAGGACTTGGGAGCTGTAATACTTCAAATTGCAGCATGTCCTGATTTGTGACTAGAATGGATTACTATGGGAATTAAATGGGGGTGCCATGTTTATTCATTATTTAATATAGGCTAGGGTCACAGTTACGGTTTGACCCTAGCCTGCCAGATTGCGGTTTAAACATAGTACTTGTCCCAGCACCGCATAGCGTTACCGCTATACGGTGCTGGAAAACGCTGCCCCTAGTAAGCATGCTTCCAACTGAAGCAAGCTCCCAAGTCTGACCCTAGCCATTCTATTTATTCTCCAAGTGAAATTCAGTATCCACTGCAAATCTCAAACCTGGTTGATCTATTCTTAAATGTACTGATGTTATTTATTAAAGGAGTCAGTCTGGTGAAAGACAGTGTTCTTTTTATAGTCTTGTGACTTCAGGGGATGTAGGTTTTGCCTTCATATAATGGTTACAAAGGGTCTTGCTGATGTTGAAATGGAATGATATGTGTATACATTTACTTTCCGCAGTCTGGTGTAATGTGTTATTGGGTATTATTAGCACTTTACATCATTAGAGTCTAATCCAGAACACTGGAGCATTTCTTAATTAAATTACAAACTGCTGCTTTCCTTGGAATATATGTTTCACAAAAGAAAACGGTACTTAGGTCCTTCCTCTCGCTCTACAATCTTATTAAGCTGATGGGATCCCATAAGGAGGCATTTTACTCCACTGTGTTAAATAAAGTAGCCATGATTATGAAGACCTATGGGTACTAAGAACGTTAAAGACTCCAACAACCACTAGGAAACGTTTCCCATTTTTCTTCTTTTACACCGAGTTTTTACATAAGAGTAGAACACACTATGTGAGATGCATGTGAGATACTCGCATGAGTCTCGCGTGATTCACCCTGCATGGTCCCTGCCTTTCTGGACGGGAGCGAGTCAGCTGAATGTGTTTCTATCCAGCTCCACATTCCCATTCAGAGAGGCAAGGGCCATTCTGGGTGGATTATGGCGAGACTCATGCAAGTATCACACATGCATCTCACATAGTTTTCTTCCACAGTTGTAAAAAAAAAATACCATGCTCATATTTTTTTCATGTGTTTTTATTGATTTTATAAAGCACAATTTAATTTTTCATGTTTTTTTTTTCTAAAGAGAACCAGGGGGAAAATGCTTGAAAGTAACTCTGTACCTAAAACTTGCAATGTTTAGAAAACCAGACCCCCAACACACAGAAAATTCATGAGTTATAAAAAAAAGACACAAAAACATGTTGCTTGTATTCCTAAAGGTACCTTTACACGCCGCCACTATCACTGGCAACCGTAGCAACCGTACGTGCGCGTGCACGTTTTTAACGGTTGCTAACGGTCGCCAATGCCGCGTTTACACGTTGCCATTGCGTAGTCAGCATTAGGTATCGTGGTGCCCCGGAAGTTAACACAGATCCTGCGGATAACTTCCTGTGGAATAGCATCGCCTCTTCACACGCCGCTACCCACAAAGAAATATGGGCGTACCTATGCAGCAGGTACAACACATAGGCGTGCCACACTCCGTCACGCCGCGCCCAAACTGCAATCATTGGACGACGCAATAGCGTCATGATTGGCCAGCCTGCGCAGGAAGGCTGGCTAATACATGATGCAATTGCCATTCTGTAGCGTGAATGGACAGCTCTTAAAATATGGCTCCCTGTGAAGGGACAGCCAATGGTTACTCAGTAGCCCCCACCAATCAGCGCTGATGGGGCACGGTAACAAACACGCTGTGGCACGCCCCGGGGAAATCACTAGGCGACGCAGATTCCATCCCTGTCGCCCGTTTACACGCCAATACCAGGGGAATTCACCCTTTGAGTTGACTCTGATTTTAGAACACGGCTCAGAGACAGCTACCTGGAGCAACTGCGAGCAACACAATATCTTTCCCAATTTACACGCCGCTACGTCGTAGGAATTTCAAGGCAACCGTGACAAAAATCCCGATTGCCAGGCAGCTCCTACACCTCGGTGGCGGCGTGTAAAGGTACCTTTAAAGACAACATCTAGGCATGGGATTTTTTGCAATACAAAATGCTGCATTTTTTGCCAAGATGCGTTATGCTCCACTAAGACTTTACTGGTCACCAACAGTCAACAGAATATAGTATATTCCCAGCAAGGACACAAAATGGTACATGTGACAGAGTCTCACCCTTCCAGAGATAAAAACCTCCATGACTTTGGGGGATCCAGAACCAACTACTAAGATTAGGAAACTTACCGAGCACAATGAATTATGTGGCCAGGTGACTGGATTGTGCCAACCTGGGTTCTATAAGCAAATTTGTGGCCAGTAGAGCAGTTGTTTAATTCACCAGCTGAAGCCATGATCTATAGGTCAACGTCCTGTAGTATTACATGGGTGCCAGGCGCAAGCCTATTTTTATATGTCTTAGCTCCCATTTCAAGGTATTGTGCCTGACAGGATTTTTGAGAGATGGTTGTTCCCTCATTGGTCTCTAGTTAAATCCGACTGCGTAATTGTCCTCCGAATAATGCAGTCTAGTACACCGCAAGGAGCTGATGCACTCTGCAATCAGCAGGCATTAAACAAATTAGCAGGCAAAAGGGAGCACATGACATTGCATGAAACAATGGCTGATGTCCCTTGACTTGCAGAGCAAAAGAATAGTATATATGGCATAATTAAGAATAGGGTCCCCACAATTTGGCAAGATGCTGAGTCATCATAGATGAGTGTACATTTTAGTATAAGTGTGAAGAATATTAGAAGGTTGCAAAAGGAAAGCATATAGGTAGACCAAGGAAGACATCAAAATATCAAGATACAAAACTTAAAATAATAAGTCTTATAATTAGAAATAAACATGAAGGTGACTACTAGATGAAGAAATTACATTATCCCACTTATTTATGATGGAAGTGCAAGTCCAGAATAGAACAAGGGGTGATGGCAATCACTGCCTCAACTGTCATTGCATAAGTCTAAATGGGAATTTCAGACACATTTCTTATTGTATTTAATATGCAAATTAGGGCATAGAGTCAAACTGATTTTAGTTAGTGTTCACTTTCACTAGGGATGGGCGAATCTACTCGCTAGGACTCATTACTCGGCGAGTAGTAAGGGACTCGCAGGACTCGGTACTCTGCGAGTTTCCCAGTGATTACTCGCACAGTAAACGAGTCCAGTGCAAATCAATATCAATCCTAGTTTTGTCAGAGACGCTGACAAAACTAGGATTGCCTTTGACTTGCATTAGACTCGGCTACTGTGCCAGTGATAGCAGGGAAACTCGCAAAGTAACTGCTGTTACTTTGCGAGCCGAGTCCAGCTGTCTTCTCTGTGCAGACTGCCGCAGTTCCAGGGTCCTAGAGCCCGCCTGCTCACAGAGATGATGTAGCAGAGCTGTGATTGTTCTCAGTCTGCTCATTCCCTGTGCATAGACATCTATATCTATGCACAGGGGATGTAGCAGAGAGGACATCGCGTGAAATTTTTTTCTGACAAATCCATAAAACAATGTAAATAAAAGGGACTGCATCTTTATTAACCCCTGGACCATGGGCGAGGGGTTAATAAAGATGCAGTCCCTTTTTTAGGATTGTTTTATTGATTTTTCAGAAAAAAAATTACATGGTCTTCGCCGTATTTCTGGAACCAGCCGGATCCAGCAGGCAGCGACGGGCTGCCCCCAACCCCCAGGTGCCTATTTGTACCTGGCCAGACACAAGAATATAGGGGAGCCCTTTTTTTTTTATTATTTCATGAATTTCATGAAATAATTAAAAAAAATGCGTGGGGCTCCGCGCAATTTCTATGTCTAGCCAGGTACAGCTAAGCAGCTGGGGGCTGGAATCCGCAGCGCAGGGATGCCCAAGCTTTCTGGGCACCCCCCGCTGCAAACTGCAGCCCGCAGCCACCCCAGAAGATGGCGCATTCATTGAAGCGCCATCCTCTGGTGCTGAACCCCGCTCTTCCAGCGGCCCTGGTGGCGGTGGCACGCTGGGTAATAAAGAGGTTAGGGCCAGCTTTGTATTATCAGCTGGCCCTAAGCCCGAAATTTATGGCGGTCACGCCAATATTAGACATGACCGCCATGAATTTCTATTAAATTGTTTTAAAAAAAACACAACACAGAGAAAATTTTTTATTAGAAATAAAAAAAAAAGCCATTAGGGACTCCATCTTTATTTAAAAAAATCCTCTTCCGTCCGATGCAAGTCCAAAACGCGATGTCCTCTCTGCTCATCCCTGTGCATAGATATAGATGTCTATGCACAGGGAATGAGCAGACTGAGAACAATCTCAGCTCTGCTACATCAGGCAGCAGGCGGGCTCTAGGACCCTGGAGCTGCAGCAGCCTGCACACTGAGCAGACAGGACTCTTATCTGTGCGAGTTTCCCAGAGATTACAGTAACGAGTCCAATGCAAATCAAT
The DNA here is from genome assembly GCA_033576535.1 of Allobates femoralis. NCBI lineage: Eukaryota > Metazoa > Chordata > Amphibia > Anura > Aromobatidae > Allobates > Allobates femoralis. Next base: position 667,409,064 of record JARQOC010000002.1, on the reverse strand, counting down.
GGCAGAGACTCTGACAAAACTAGGATTGCTTCAGGCTGAAGCTTCCGAGACAAATCTGTGATTTGTAAATCGCACACTACTCGATATACTCGCTTCCCCATTCATTAACATTGGACTCGCTAGACTCGCAACGAGTAGCGAGTCCCGGGCTCGGACTCGCTAGAGTCAAGCGATTCCGAGTAATTTAGGATTCGCCCATCACTAACTTCCACCAATGAAGCACTGTAAGTCAAGATAAGAAATTGGCTTCACTATGCAAACAAACATACATTGTTTTGTACCTTTTAATGTGATTTTTGCATTTGTTTTGTCGTAAAGGTGGTGGATGAATAACTTTGAAGTGTTGTGATTTGTAACTTTTTGCTAGTGGTATTATCTCCAAGACAGACCCCTATAAGTTGCAATTATTCAATTTCAGCTAATCAATTCATAGTGAATTCCAAGCACCCAAATTGAACTGTAAAATCATTTGAGTTCTCATAGGATTGTATCTAACTCCTTTCTATCCTTTGTAATGTCAGAGGGACTTCAACATATTATAGCTAAGGAAATGCTATCACAAGCGCTATCAATACAGTGTCATCACTGGTCTATGGTTTTCTCCCTCTATCTCTATGGCCTAGCTGTGAGCTCTGACTTCTTCTTACTATCCAGTTTCACCACTAAATGGCTGCTGTATTTACTGCTTCTACTTTTATACAAGCAATGAAAGTCTCTCCAGGCTATGACAGCCCTGTTATATAAAGGCTATGATATACTTTCCAGATTAATTATGCTACACCAAGTGATGTGATAGCTGCAAAGCATTATAGGAAAACCCACCTTGATGCACCCAAGGTCATGTGAGCCTTCTCTGGATGGGGTATTCTGCAATAGTGATGAGTGAACCTTTTAAAGATTGCGTTCGGGCGGTGCTGCTGAACTTTTTGGCCCACTCTTAGTGACCCCAAACTTGACCCAAACCTCAGTGCAAGTCACTGATTAGCAGTTCAGCTCTCCACTCATATACAGACAGCCATAGGTAAAACACTTCCAGAGGAGAGATAACAATTTTTTTCTACAAATTAATTTTGGACACACCCTAAACCCAAAAACTCAGTTTTTAAGCCCAGTGTGAGGAGATTAAACACTGCATATGGCCCATTTGGGCCAAGCACTGACTGTCCTCAACCATAGCGATGCTCGTTCCAGTGCTTTGAAAACGTAAAGCACCCGAACTCTGAACCCAAACAGGTTTGCTCAGCACCAAGAGGTTCGGCGAACCAAAACTTGGAAGGTTCGCTCATATCTAATCGGCAATGACTAAAATGGTGGGACTTTCATACAATATCCTGAGGATAGGGATAAACAAAGGGGACAGCGCCGCACAGGATCTAAGCGCAGTTTAAAAAGATCAGAAATTAAAAGTACAGAGCTGATGTACTCACCCAACTTAGGTTGAAAGAACCCTGGACGGAGATCCCAACCAAGGCCCTGGTGTTTCGGTCTGCTGCACGGCTCCTGGTCCACGAGGCAATCCTTAATTGTCTGCAGGTTAGAATAAAGAGATATAAAAAAAAGTCTATTGCCGGTGCCCCTGAAAATCATATGATGTGCTGTATAAGCTTATTTAGCACATTTTTTTTATTACTCTACACATACAGGGTAAAAACAACACTTTTCGGCTTGGAAAATGGTTTAAAAAGGCATGACTATTGTACCATTAGGAAGTATAGTTTACAGTGATGAAGGCTTATGCTCTTTTCAAGGCGAAACGCATTGTTTTTACCCTCTATGTGTAAAATAATAAAAAATTGAAATAAGCTTATATAGCACATCATATGATTCTCCGGAGGACCGGCAATAGACTGTTTTTTTTTTATATATCTTCATTCTAAAATGGTGGATGCAATTTTTGAAGGAAGGGAGGTTGGGTTTTGTATCAGCAAAAAGAACATTTTAAGGAACCCCCAGGATATGAGGAATGATGAGGATAAAGTGTTCAGATAACTGTGTACCACTCATGGTGGCAGGGCCGGTTTTAGACCAAGTGGGGCCCTAGGCGAGATTGAGAGTGGGGCCCCAAACTATGAAATAAAAATAGTACCCGTACAGTTGTATACAGTATATACAGCAGCCCCAGTGGTATATACAGGCCCCAGTAGTATATACAGCAACCCCAGTGGTATCCAGCAGCCTCCCCAGTGCTATATACAGGCCCCAGCAGTATTACAGCAGCCTCCCCAGTGGTATACACAGGCCCCAGCAGTATTACAGCAGCCTCCCCAGTGGTATATACAGGCCCCAGCAGTATATACAGCAACCCCAGTGGTATACAGCAGCCTCCCCAGTTGTATATACGGGCCCCAGCAGTATATACTGCAGCCCAAGTGGTATACAGCAGCCTCCCCAGTTGTATATACAGGACCCAGCAGTATATACTGCAGCCCCAGTGGTATACAGCAGCCTCCCCAGTGGTATATACAGGCCCCAGCAGTATTACAGCAGCCTCCCCAGTTGTATATACAGGCCCCAGCAGTATATACAGCAGCCCCAGTGGTATCCAGCAGCCTCCCCAGTGCTATATAAAGGCCCCAGCAGTATTACAGCAGCCTCCCCAGTGGTATATACAGGCCCCAGCAGTATTACAGCAGCATCCCCAGTTGTATATACAGGCCCCAGCAGTATATACTGCAGCCCCAGTGGTATACAGCAGCCTCCCCAGTTGTATATACAGGCCCCAGCAGTATATACTGCAGCCCCAGTGGTATACAGCAGCCTCCCCAGTGCTATATACAGGCCCCAGCAGTATATACAGCAGCCCCAGTGGTGGTGTATACAGGGCCCCAGTCAGTGGTGGTGTATACAGGGCCCCAGTCAGTGGTGTATACAGGGCCCCAATCAGTGGTGGTGTATACAGGGCCCCAGTCAGTGGTGTATACAGGGCCCCAGTCAGTGGTGGTGTATACAGGGCCCCAGTCAGTGGTGGTGTATACAGGGCCCCAGTCAGTGGTGGTGTATACAGGGCCCCAGTGGTGGTGTATACAGGGGCCCCAGTGGTGGTGTATACAGGGGCCCCAGTGGTGGTGTATACAGGGGCCCCACTGGTGGTGTATACAGGGGCCCCAGTGGTGGTGTATACAGGGGCCCCAGTGGTGGTGTATACAGGGGCCCCACTGGTGGTGTATACAGGGCCCCAGACCCCACTGGTGGTGTATACGGGGCCCCAGACCCCACTGGTGATGTATACGGGGCCCCAGACCCCACTCGTGGTGTATACGGGGCCCCAGACCCCACTGGTGGTGTATACAGGGCCCCAGACCCCCCCCACCTGTAAAGGAATACAGATCAATGATCATGATGCATCATTATACTTACTACCTGCCGCTGCCGCTGTTCGCCACTCTGCACCGCGCTCCGACTTCTTCCTGCTTCCTGTGACGTCACTGCCTGCGGCAGGAAGAAGCCGGAGCGCGGTGCAGAGCGCTGCAAGCGGCTGCGGCGCCGGCTATAATCCGGCCGGGCCAGGGGGCCCTAGGCAAATGCCTAGGCTGCCCCCCCCTAACGCCGGCCCTGCATGGTGGCATTATGCTGTTTTACATACAAAAAAGAGCACTACAGTAATTTTACTACTTTAGTAACGTAACTACATTCGTGAATTTAAAGTTTACACCAATATTTCAAATTCAGGAATATCTTGGGAAAAAGGGGTGTAGTTTATGTTGTGTAAACCTCACCAATACATGGGCAATCTCGTGGTTTGGGAATGTTTGAGATAGAATTTGGGAGTCCGGAAATGAAAACCAAAGGGGATCAGCTACTGTATATAATGCTACCCCACATCACAACTCCACGACTAGGACTTGTGCGATGTTTCCTCTAGAAGGCGCCTTCATGGCATACCCCACTTAATCTCTTCAGATTAGCACATTGGGGCACAGTGATATATTCTGTACTGCAATCAATTTAGATATCACAGACCAAGTCTAAGACATTGACAAGTGTCTTCACAAACAATCAGATGCCTTTGCAAGACATTATGTGCCAGATTGTACTCCCAAACGTGATCTATTGACCTTAAGCCATCATTCTTAAAGACTCATTATGCAGCAAATGAAAGCAATGGAGACAGGGATGGAGCACTATACTCTTCAGCGATGAGCCCTACTTCTGTCTTTTATGCAGTGATAGCCAGAGTGTGATCTGGAAATCATATGGACAAAAACATGAAGAAACCTTCATGAGGGAACATGAAACTCTCCCAGGAGCCACTGTTATTCAGCCCAAGAACACCAGGCTGCACGTTACTCATACTATTATTTGCAGCCAAAATCATCTAAAAGTGATATAGTGGCTTGCAGTGTCTCTAGACTGGTCTCCTTTTTTGAGCATGTCTGGGGCATTGTCGGTTGGCTATTGCACAGGTAGCTGCCAGCAGCAGATCATGATGATTTCCATAAACATTAAGGATTGACTGGCACACCTACGTGTAAAGGTGCAAGCAGAAAAATACATTCTAATTAAGGAAAGAAACCTGCATTCAGTTTGGTAGAACATCCTGAATACAACCAATAACTTCATGGATAGCAGCCACGTTGTAGATGTACATATATTTCTGCAAATGGCACTCATACGCGATACCGAAAAATTTTGGTTCCTTTTTTTTTTATTTCATTGTTAAATGATGAAAAAAAGGAAAAGACATTTCCAAAACATCTTGTTTCAATCAATTTCTAGTAAGGGCGGCATTTGGAATTTCAATATTGTAGAAACACTTAGGCTAAGGTCACATTTACGTTTTGACTCTAACCTACCGGATTGCGCTTTTAACTTAGTACTTTTCCCAGCACCGCATAACGTTACCGCTATGCGGTGCTGGATAACGCTGCCCCTAGTTACCCGATATTTACCTTCCCAACCAGTCACACAGGAAGCTGCTGGGGTTGCGCCTTACAGGGCCTCACAGGAAACACTGTCTGCAGCGTTTCCTGTGCGGCGCTGTAAAGCGCACTCCCAGCAGCTTCCTGTGTGACTGGTTGGGAAGGTAAATATCGGGTAACTAGGGGCAGCGTTATCCAGCACCGCATAGCAGTTATGCTATGTGGTGCTGGGAAAAGTACTAAGTTAAAAGCGCTATCCGGTAGGCTAGGGTCAAAACGTAAATATGACCCTAGCCTTATTGCTATATATAGTTACTATTTTTCTTTTTCTGTACAACTAAATCCAATGATTGAAAACACTGAATTTTGTAAATGGTGGTATATATAGCATGTTTGGAGTCTATTCTTCTAATTGTTCAGGAGAGTGATTTATGGGGAATCTAACTACGACCCCTTTATATTAATGACCACTTACGGAGCTATGTGGCAGTTATTTTATTGGATCTCCATTATTTTTCCCTTAGGGTTCCCTATGAATAAATACTTTATCTAAATACATCAATTTCTGTGCTACATAAAAGCTGCAAAATGATGTGTGACAGTGTGATGTGCACAAAGGGTTTTCTCACTTCTTGTATGTAGCCAAGAGCTAGTGTCAGTCAATGCGCTATTTATGGCCACTTGATAAAGAACACGTAAAGGGAAGGAGAATGCTCTCTCCTATAGATCTGCTGCTTGTATTTCTTTAAAATCCATCTTTTTCTATGGCTGTAGAAGAAATGGTTTATAAATGAATAATGTCTTTAGGGTTTTACAGAAAGGGTTATATATTTGTGTATGTGCATCATGTCGTAAATAACATGAGATTATTCTTCTCATCCGTAACAGGACCCCCTACCCATTTAATTGACAGCTTCTCACAGAGTCAGTAAATGGGGTCTCAGTTGGTGATCGTATTGGCTTTATGACATAGTTACCAGGCAGAAAGGATTCATTACTTTTAGTCTATTATGTTTTTTTTTGCAATAACATTCAAAAAAATTCTAGTTTTTACCTGAATGAGATAGAAATATTGTAAAAAGAGGGGTGGAGGGGAGCGCTGCCAGCTTGTATAATGTTCAAGGAGCAACAGATACTTGGGTGTATTGAAGCTGGATGAACATATGTAGTTTACCATGACATTAAAGGGAACCAACCAGCAGGATTTAGGGCTATATAGTGAAGCCAGTGCCTTACAGACTCTGGGTTACTGAGAGTAATCATATCTTTAATTCAATTATTCCAGTTTTGATTGCAGAGAAAAGTGTCATAAAACTCCTGGGAAACAAGGCAGCAGATGATTGATGTGTGCAGCACTGCATCACTATTTAGGTTTGTTTTTTTATTACTCCCCTGTGTGCATGTCTTTTGGCTGTAAGCCAACCCCCCCCCCCTCTCATTTGAAAGTACTGAAAATGAAAGTAGAGATGAGAGGGAGGTGTGGAGGGTTTGGCTTACAGATGAAGGACATGCCCACAGTTGAATAATAAAAAAAAACAATAACCCCAATAATGACGCAATGCTACACACATCAATCATCTGCTCTGCTGTCCTGTTTTCCAAAAGGTTTATGACACTTTTCTCTGCAATCAAACCTGGAATCATTCAAGTAAAGGTATGATTGCGCCCAGTATCCCAGAGCCTGTAGGGCACTGGCTTCACTTTATAGCCCTAAATACTGCAGGCTGGTTCCCTTTAATCAGAATCATAGGCTTGTTCATTTAAAAATGCATAAACCTGTATGTCCAGGAAACTGTATGCAGTTCTCCTTAATATAGGAGCAACTGACAATTCAATATGGAACCTGGCCAGGGGGAGATTCTGAAAAAAGAAGTGGCACATTGTCCAAATCTGTAGAACCTCAAATTTACCAATTCATGCTTTCTTGTGAAATTTGATTAGCAGTGAATTTGTTCTTTGCAAATAGAAAATCCCCTATAATATTTGGGGATCTGGAGAGATCCCATGGCTCACTTTATAGCTCACTGTTACCCCCAGGAACCCTGTGCATCTTCTTACAACCACTGTGTGTTGCTTCTTCAAAGTAAACCAGGACTTTCAGCTGTGACAAAGCATCGAACGGTGGATGCCTATATGTGGCCAAAAGTCAGAGCCCTGAATGCACATCATACAGTCACAGCATAACTCATTACTGTGACCTTGTGACATGTATGCGGATTGGTGCACCTTTACATCCCTACTAGTGATGGGCGAATCCTAAATTACTCGGAATCGCTTGACTCTAGCGAGTCCGAGCACAGGACTCGCTACTCGTTGCGAGTCTAGCGAGTCCAATGTTAATGAATGGGGAAGCGAGTAATAGCGAGTAGTGTGAGATTTACAAATCGCAGATGTGTCTCGGAAGCTTCAGCCTGAAGCAATCCTAGTTTTGTCATTTATTTGCATTGCTCGTTTACTTTGTAACTGTAATCGCTGGGAAACTCGCACAGATAAGAGTCCTGCTTTCTCCTCTGTGCTGGCTGCCAGCTCCAGGGTCCTAGAGCCCGCCTGCTGCCTGATGTAGCAGAGCTGAGATTGTTCTCAGTCTGCTCATTCCCTGTGTACAGACATGAATGTCTGTGCACAGAGATGATGTAGCAGAGCTGACATTGTTCTCAGTCTGCTCATTCCCTGTGCATAGAAATCTATATCTATGCACAGGGGATGTAGCAGAGTTGTGTTTTTTTTAAAACAATTTAATAAAACAATTTAATAGAAATTCATGGCGGTCATGTCTAATATTGGCGTGACCGCCATAAATTTCGGGCTTAGGGCCAGCTGATAATACAAAGCTGGCCCTAACCTCTTTATTACCCAGCGTGCCACCGCTACCAGGGCCGCTGGAAGAGCGGGGTTCAGCGCCAGAGGATGGCGCTTCAATGAACGCGCCATCTTCTGGGGCGGCTGCGGGCTGCAATTTGCAGCGGGGGGTGCCCAGAAAGCTTGGGCATCCCTGCGCTGCGGATTCCAGCCCCCAGCTGCTTAGCTGTACCTGGCTAGACATAGAAATTGCGCGGAGCCCCACGCATTTTTTTTAAATTATTTCATGAAATTCTGAGATTCTGACTCTGACTCTGACTCTGAGACTCTGACTCTGAGCCTCTGACTCTGAAATTCATGAAATAATTAAAAAAAAATGCGTGGGGCTCCGCGCAATTTCTATGTCTAGCCAGGTACAGCTAAGCAGCTGGGGGCTGGAATCCGCAGCGCAGGGATGCCCAAGCTTTCTGGGCACCCCCCGCTGCAAATTGCAGCCCGCAGCCGCCCCAGAAGATGGCGCGTTCATTGAAGCGCCATCCTCTGGCGCTGAACCCCGCTCTTCCAGCGGCCCTGGTGGCGGTAGCACGCTGGGTAATAAAGGGGTTAATACCAGCTTTGTTATACAAGCTGGTATTAAGCCCGAGATTCTTAATGTCAGGCCACGTTTGACCCAGCCACTAAGAATCTCCAATAAAGGGTTAAAAAAACACAGAGAAAATGTTTTATTTGAAATAAAAAAAAGCCATTAGGGACTCCATCTTTAATTAAAAAAATCCTCTTCCGTCCGACGTAGTCCAAAACGCGATGTCCTCTCTGCTGCATCCCCTGTGCATAGATATAGATCTCTATGCACAGGGAATGAGCAGACTGAGAACAATCTCTGCACTGCTACATCATGTCTGTGAGCAGGCGGGCTCTAGGACCATGGAGCTGCACAGAGAAGACAGCTGGACTCGGCTCGCAATGAAACAGCAGTTACTTTGCGAGTTTCCCTGCTATCACTGGCACAGTAGCCAAGTCTAATGCAAACAAAGGCAATCCTAGTTTTGTCAGCGTTTCTGACAAAACTAGGATTGATATTGATTTGCATTGGACTCGTGCGAGTAATCACTGGGAAACTCGCAGAGTACCGAGTCCTGCGAGTCCCTTACTACTCGCCGAGTAACGAGTCCTAGCGAGTAGATTCGCCCATCCCTAATCCCTACACATGATCAATGTAAGATTAAGGTCACGCTAACGTTGTGATATCACAATGTGAGACGCGACCATATGACGAATATTGAAGACTGAGTCTTTCAGCACAATTAAGCTTGAGTTGACTTTGGTCAAGCGCCAAGAAGGAGTGTTAGGAGGCAGTAAGAATATGGGGAAGAACAAGCAACGGAGATGGCAGAAGAGAAGAGTGGTTAGGTGAATATTCTTGTCTATTGCCTATCCTCAAGTTGGCTGTACCATCATTGTAAATGAACACCTGTACTTTGTGTCACCCCCACCTCATCGTAGATTGTTAGCTCTTATGAACAGGGCTGTCATTATTTTCTTTAATTTTTGTGTTTTTAACTATTGTTACTTATGACTGTTTGCATGTGAAACTGTGAATTGTAAAGCACAGTGGAATATGTTGGTGCTATATAAATAAACATTATTATTATTATTTTAAATGTTGTACCTTTTCCCAGCCATTTTGCTGAATTCGCATGTAGCGAGATACAAAAAAAAAATCTCCATTGTTGAGACAGGATGTTTTTTTTTAATTCGTTTAGAAATCCCTGTGCCCATGTGTGCGTTGGGATCAGAAATAAGCAAACCTCTACATAATTCATCATTTTTAGTTAAATTGCCAACAAAAATCTAATTCTAGTCCAAGAATTCCTTTCATATTATTTGTATGTTGGTTGAGGTTGATGATTTCAGCAGTATCGGACAAATATCTCACTTTGAGCCAAGGGTTGTCCTGTGGCTTCCCCAAAATAGATGTCAGGAAAAAGAGGGTTGGACTACTGTGGATTTTAAGATATTTCATAGTTTTTACAAATGAAGTTAGACTTTAAGTCCACCTAGTTCAACCCATAGCCTAACATGTTAATCCAGAGGAAGGCAAAAAAAAAAACCCATGTGGCAACACTAAGCTCCACATTGGGGAAAAAATTCCTTCCTGACTCCAGATACGGCAATCAGACTAATTCCCTGGATCAACGCCCTATCAAAGAATCTAGTATGTATAACTGGTAATATTATAGTTTTCAAGAAAGACATCCAGGCCCTTCTTAAATGTTAGTAGTGACTCACTCATTACAACAGCATGTGGCAGAGAGTTCCATAGTCTCACTGCTCTTACAGTAAAGAATCCGCGTCTGTGATTATGATTAAACCTTCTTTCCTCCAGACGTAGAGGATGCCCCCTTGTCCCAGTCTCAGGCCTAAGAGTAAAGAGATCATTAGAAAGGTCTCTGTACTGCCCCCTCATATATTTATACATTATTATAAGATCACCCCTAAGCCTTCGTTTTTCCAAGCTAAATAACCCCAAGTTTAATAACCTGTCTTGGTATTGCAGACCCCTTAGTCCTCTAATGACTTTAGTCGCTCTTCTCTGGACCCGCTCTAGTTCAGCTATGTCTTTCTTATGCACCGGAGACCAGAATTGTACAGTATTCTAAGTGTGGTCCCACTAGTGACTTGTATAGAGGTAAAATTATGTTCTCCTCATGAGCATGTATGCCTCTTTTAATGCATCCCATTATTTTATTTGCCTTTGAAGCTGCTGCATTGTCAGTTCCTGCTAGAGAGTAAGCAGTGTCAAATACCCTTATACCCTATAAGACCATGTGCACACGCTGTGTTTTTGATTTTTTTTTTATGCTGCATTTTTGTAGAATTTTCAGCAGCAAAACTGGATTAGTTTTTTGTGAAAAAAAAGGAACAAAAACCTATTGCGCTTTTGTGTCAATTTTGATGCACTTTTGTTGCTTTTTCTTTACAGTGAAGTCTGTGGAGAAAATGGTGGAGAAAAACGGATCCCTAATTACATGCTCATTCTTTTTATGAATGCATTTTCTGCCTCCAAAACGGACTAGTAAAAAACACAGCATCAGAACAGCATCTCTGAAAAGTCATTATTTTTCCTGGATCCACAAAAAACGGATCAGCAATGCACTGTATTAATGACTAGCCCAGGGTATGGGGACTCGGGTATCTGGGCCCTCTGCTGCGGTAGGGATGTCACTGATGGCCTGCCCAGACCCGTGGCCTTAGTGGTCAACTAAAATGGGGTAGTTGGAATGGGAATAAAAGTTTATAAGTTTATCGTGATGCCACCCGCAGATTCTGGTGATAATCACCAGCGCCGCTTTAGACCTCCGGAGGGTGATGGTACAGCAGCTGAGATGGTACAGCTTCCTGCAGGTAGAGCTGACCCTCCGGGGCAGGGAAGTACCTGTAGTGATGGAAGTGCTGATGATAGAGACAAACAAGTTGCAGTGCAGTGGGGAAATAAGTACACGGAGACTCTGTCACTCTACCCAGGTACTTTACAGGAACAATGCTGGTGGTGGTACAGTTCACAGAAGACAACCATTGCTAAGTAAGGGTAGCCGGCCAGGTAGTCACAGTGGGCTGCAGAGTCTACTGGAGTCTCCCCTGGTATGCCTTCCTTGCTCTTACCTGTGTCCTGATGCAGCTGCCTGTCCTGGAACAGCCCGCTTAGTACAAGGCCCTATTGCGGTGCTTTCTGAGTGTCCCGGCTTCCCGCTCTCCCTCTCTGCTGCACTGGGACTCGACCCCGGTGGGTTATACTTGTGTGACTGATTCCGTTCTGACAGGGTGTCGGGGCCGGTAGACTGGTGTTACGACTCAGGGGCTGAACTACCTGTGCCGCATCTTCGGAACCGGCACTCCGGTGTATGGACTAGGGTTCCCTCTCGGAGTATGGACGCTCCGTTCGTGGGTCCCCTCCTTCAGTCTGGGCTACCTGTTCTCTCTCTTTCCAGGCCCCCTCTCTTGGAGTCCCCTTCTCTCTCTCAGGGCTCCTGTGCTCCGTCTTTCCTTGAAGCAAACTTGGAATCCCCCATTTTTCTACCTCCCCCCTCCCCTAACTTACCCCTAGGGACTAGTCTCCAACCGTTTTTGTAGGTGAGTGTGTGGGAGTGCTGGGATGGGAATCTCCTACAAACCCTGCATTCCACTGCAACAGGGGTAACTGCACACTCATTTATGGGTGCAGTACCCCAACTGTGATGCTTGACCAAGCGCCACATGAACATACCCTAAAGAGCACACGTTACTGGCCACACTATACTATCAGTTCTTTTTATGAACTAATACTTTGAGAAGTTTAGTTTTTTTCTTGTTTACAAGGCTTTTATTATTTCTATGTTTTTTAAGCTGGATGTTGGTCAGAATATTATCATGGGATCAAAGATAACCATTTTTCCTTTGTTCCTAATTTTCTTATTTCTATCTACAATAATACTAATGTTTTATCAGTGATTAGCCTATTATAATCCTCTCCCTAACGTGTACTTGGCTAAATTTTGGAGAGTTCAATTATCATAAACTAGCCAAGAGAGAATAAGAGGATACGTTATTGAGGGAAATAAAACATTAGGCTTTTATGGTGTAAAAGCCAAAGAGATAATGGATAGAAAAATCATTAATATCTGAACTAGTAGGACAAATAATTGTTATAAACAAAAATGTAGAAATGTTTCTAGTTGATAAACATGAAGAAAAGCTGTTTCGAAAGGAGAACGGGTCAAAGAAACATGGAGTCCATAGCAATTAGTTTGGTTCTTACGCAAATGATAGACAGACGGATTGCTTTCCTGCTCAGGGGTGCAACTTAAACCTCTTATATCTCTATGTAAAATATGTAACAACCACCTTTCAATGCAATTTAAAATACCAGAACGTTCATATGTCATCATTAGGTTTTTGCCACCTCAGACAAAAAGGCTTAGCAGTTTCATACATTTATTTATTTTTTGAATGATTTAATATTTTCATCTTAATAACTTAACATATACAGTGGCATGCAAAAGTTTGCGCACTAATGGTCAAAACGACTGTTAATGTGAACACCTAAAGCATAATCATCGTTTAAATTTTTATTTAATAATAATGTAGAGCAAGTGATTTTAATGAACTTTCAAATATACTTCATTACAAAAATTCTGGTTGGTTACCATTCATAAATATTCCACAAGGTGTCCCCATTACACTGTGTGTGAAGCAGATGTGGCGCCCTGTGCCAGGTAAGCCACAGAACCAACTAGTACACTAAGGGATTTCCACATCTGGTACTCACATACACACAACATCGTCCACTACAGGCCTGTAGGGGGTGCACCACTCATTGCTGTTAAGCCAGATCCCCTATAAATACAGGTGCTGGGGGTGGAGTTAGCCAGAGTGTGCAGTTGCTAGGTGAACTGTGAAGATCAACTCAGAGCCGAGTGAGCAAAAACTGGTTACTGGAGCCATGGTAGGCCTGAAACCTGTGCACCGCCAGAGCTAGTGTGAGGGTCCACGGAGTGAGGACCAAAGGCAGAGGCGAGGAACCGTACAGTGGGGGCAGAGAAGGCATACCGGCTCACCCCAGGAGAACACAGGTCACTGGAGTCCAAGTCTGCAAGGGAGAGATTAACCCAGCAGAGAATCCCAGTATACCGCGGAGGTTTAGCTTCCCCGACACCCGCAGCACTCACCAATTGAGAGCCAGGAGCCGCCGAGAGGTAGCAGTAGCCAAACTAGAGCCCTCAGTGCAGCAACACGGGTGTGAGAGAGAAGAGAGGTCAGGCCTTGTTTCACACACGCCAGACTTCAAGACAAGGGAACAGGACAAGGAGGCTTATAGGCCACTCGGTGTCGAAATCCCAAAGTGCACCCTTCAACCCTGGAAGTGTACCAGCAAAACACCAGTAAAAGGTACAGAAAAAGACTTTCTTGTGTTTGTGTCCATCCTTTCAGCCTGTCCCACACCGCAATGACTGCGCTACCCTATTCCACTGTTATACCCTTAAAGCCCCAGGCATCCCACTCCACCTGGAGGGAGCCACAACACCTTGCTGCCGCCCATCACCCCGGAGGCCCCAGCAGCGCCGGTGCTATCACCGGATCTACAGGTGGCGTCATGACTTCTATAAACTTTTACCCCTGTAAATATACCCCTTTTTATTGTCACCCAAGGGCACAGACTTGGGCACCAACCACCCGTGACATCCCTGCATAGACAGCCTGAGATCTGAGTACCCCAGACCCTTGTGGGCCCGACACAGACATATGTTTATTATCACTCAGATCCATTTTCAGTGAATACAGGGCATATATCTGAGGCGCCCCTGCGACCAGGGTGGCCACAGGTAAGAACTGCAGCCAGGCAGGTAGAGAAAGGTTTTGCACAAACGACCTTCTTACATACACCCACCGACACAAGACCCAACCTGGAGCCCTGGACTCTAGGCGGGCAAGTGGTGGTAGGGCCAGTCACAGTGGGTGGGACGTAGACAAGGTAACGAACAGGGATTAAAAGAGGAGAAACAGGAAGAAGTAGTCAGTAGGCCAGTGGGTGCAGAACAGCAAAGACCAGGACAAAGAGACATCTCCCTGAAGGCGCAGAATCCTGCGAGGCACAGTCCCCTCGAGAGAAAGCCAGCTCCACAGCCTGTAACCCAAGGGAAGGGAAAAGACTGGACCAGTGCAGCTGGGTCTGAGGAAAACGGCAGTAGTGACAGAGGACGACTGGCAGGAAGAAATCCCCTGATGTACACAGTAATTACACAGGTAGGAAAGAGCCCGGTCATCCCTGCAACATAGGGATACCCAAGGCTAGGCTGGGACCAGAGAGTCGGCTCTGAGGCGACCGTAGCTACATGCCGGATCGCAGACACACCGACGGGGAGCTCAGATTCCAAATCTGACCTCCTAACACATGGGCTGGAGGGACAGCAACATATAGGTCCCAGGCTTGCCACCCACACACCCACACCGGGGGAAGCCAAACAAGGGACCGAGTTGCCACCATACAACCCACAGGGATAGAAGTGTAGAAAAGAGCCTGAAAGGTATTAAGAAAGAGAAGGGTCTCAGAAGGGAAACCTGGCTGCAGAAGGGTTAACTGAAAGCACAGAGTTAACTTGATGAATGAACTGTACTTGTGAACTGTACTGAAGGAAACTGCCAGTAAAACCCGGTGAACCCTGCTGAAGTCTCCCGTGTTTGATTCCCTGCATGTTATACTATTTCCACGCTGTCAGGAGCAGCCCGACTCATGGCGGGCTCATCCATCCTTCTGCAGCACCATCCATCCTCCTGACAGAAGCAAGCAGCAGCAGTGGTCCCCATTGACCACAACCCGTGGGTGGCGTCACGACAATCCCTGTAAATAAACCCTTTAACTTGTGGGCTTGGGACACGGTCTAGACCAACACTGCCATGACAATCCTCAGTGATACCCCGGTCCGGTACCGAGTACCCCGTCCCAGTGGGCTCCACAACTGCATATAAGGATAAAGTGGCATGGCTTACACTGCTGACTGAAGCTGGTGAGGAAACAATGTATCAGATTACAGCACAGAGTTAAGCAATGTCAGGATGTAAACTCCTTTTTACAAGCTTTACAAGATTACACAGTTCCTTTGTATTTTAAGCAAAAAAATTAATCTTGTGCATTTTAGAAATTACAAAAAAGAAAATGAGCCAATATACAAGTTTTGCCCCTGCATGATTAGTGCTTGTAGCATCCTGTTTTGGAAGTATCCCAGCTTGTAAACACTTTTTGTAGCAGCCAAGAGTCTTTTCATTATTGTTTGAGGGATTTTCATCCATTTTTCCTTTCCAGGCACTGCTGTTTTGAGGTCTAGCCACACAGTTTGAATTATGTTCAGATCAGAGGACTGTGAGGACCATTGTAAAACCTTCAGCTTGTACCTTTTGAGGTTGTCTGTTGTGGATTTTGATGTATATTTAGGATCAATATCCATTTGTAGATGCCATCTTCTTTTCCCTTTGAACATTTTTACAGATGGTGTTATGTTTGCATCAAGAATTTGTTAAAAATGTATTAAATCCATTCTTGCCTCTATCCGTGAAATGTTTCCCATGCCATTGGCTGCAACATAACCCTAAAGTATGATTGATCAACCCCCATGCTTAATGGTTTGGGGGGATGTTCTTTTCCTGAAACTTTGTCTCCTTTTATCTCCACACATACTGTACCTTTGATCATTGTGGCCAGAGTTCCACTTTAACCTCATCGGTCCAAAGAACTTGTTTCCAAAATGCATCAGGCTTATTTACAGGTTTGTTTGCATACTTTTGATGCTGAATTTCATGGTGAGGACACAGGAGAGGTTTTTTTTCTGATGACTCTTTCATGAAGGCCATATTTGTGCTGGTGTCTCTGAAGAGTAGAACAATGTACCCCAATTCTAGAGTCTATTAAATGTTCCTGAAGGTCTTTTGCAGTCAAGTGGGGCTTCTGATTTGCCTCACTTACAATCCTACGAGCAGCTCTAACAGAAATTTTGCTTGACCTTGCAGAGCTTATCTTGACCTCCACTTTTCCTGTTACCTGCCATTTTTTAATTACATTTTGAACAGAGTTAAGGGCAACTTGAAAACACTTTGCTCTCTTCTTTTAGCCTTCTACTGATTGGCGGGCCTCCACATTTTCATTTTTAGACTGCTAGGCAGCTGCTTAGAAGAACCCATGGCTGCTGTTTTTTTCCACAAGGTTAGAGGAGGCTAGGTTTTTATAAAGTTTTAAAATTTGCATAATCTGCCCTGTCCTAACGATAAGCATGAACAAGCTGTGACCATAACAGGCTAATTAGGGTCTGGAACCTTGATCTAAATTATCTGAGCGCACAAATCTCCAATCCCCTTTCCTTTTTGCAAAGTTTAAAATATTAAAGATGAAAATTATTTTTTTTTTGCCTAAAATACAAAGTAAATGTGTCAGCTTCTAACTTTATGCCTTTAAGAGACCAATTAATCCTCAATTTGCTTAACTGCTCACAATATTAGTAATTTTGTGGAAATGGTGCACAGACTTTTGCACACCACAGTATTGTCAAAAGAAGACAATCAAAAGCTTCACTCTATTGATTAACGTTGTCTTCAAATCCTACATCAATTAAACAACAGTCTTAAATCATTCCTCCGGTGATGCCCCCTGAGGAAGCAATCAGGGAAACGCGTTGGGCGTCCCCTAGAGATCATCCAAGCACGCTGGTACTTTGCATGGGTAAGCATGAACTCAAATATTGTGTGGTGATAGTTTGGGCAATGGAGGTTTTGAGATAGCAACGGAATAGTTGCTGGTATAATGAGAAGGGACTATTAAACTGGAACTTCCGTATACTCCTAGGCTATAGCCCTCAAACCTAATTACTTGCATGTCTCTGTATCACATAATCTTTGTTATGAAAAGACTACCATGTATTTGTCCTGTTGTGTGAGGAGAAGGACTTTAACCCCTTAGTGTCCTCCTATCCAGATCCATGTAAACTTGAGAAAATTTTACTATGTTTGTGAGCACTTTGTATCTGCATTTTAACCTTTGATGGAATAATAAAAGCATCTATAAGAAAAGCAGTTTAATGGTGCAATTGAATTTGTGGTATAGAAACTCTCCAAAACCGATGAAATATGAGTAACAATCAATTAAACAACAGTCTTAAATCATTCCTCCGGTGATGCACTAAGGACTAATGTATCAGGCTGGGTTCACATTTGCGGACCCCTCCGCAGCGTTCTGCGGAGGGGATCCACAATGTGACCGCAGCGGCCACAATCTCCTATCTTTATAATGGGGGTGCACGGTGCTGCGCTTGACTGCGCATGACCGTGCGCACCCATTCACTCCCATATGTGATCTGTGCGCAGGCATGTTGCGTCCCTGGTGCGGACGAGACTGTGATTTGTGCGCAGGCATCCTCCTGCGCACAGTCACATATGGGAGTGAATGGGTGCGCACGGTCATGCGCAGTCAAGCGCAGCACCGTGCGCTCCCATTATAAAGATAGGAGCTTGCGGCCGCTGCGGTCACATTGCGGATCCCCTCCGCAGCGTCCGCAAATGTGAACCCAGCCTAGCATAAGCCTCAGTGTTTAAGTTAAGGATTCTGTCATTTATTCCCTTCACTTCATTCATTTCAGAATGGGGCTTTAATTACTGCCGCCTTTTACTTTCTCAGTGCTGCTGATAATTGCAGGAGCAGATAGACAACTAGACAAAAGGCCACTTTACACACACCAACTTATCTGTCCAACTTCTGACCAACTTGCAGGTTGCAGTGAAATCATGGACACATTGTTCCATTGTACACAGTCACAAAACGGAACAATGTGTCCATGTTTTCACTGCAACCAGCAAGTTGGTCAGAAGTTGGACAGATAGGTTGGTGTGTGTAAAGTGGCCCAAAGAGTTTATGCAAACAAACAAAAGAAAATGGGTTATTTAATGGCCTATGTGAATAGGTGGCTGTTAGGCTGCCTTCACACTTGCAGATGCATCTGCAGCGTTTTGCAGATGCATCTGCAAGTATCAGCATGCAGACCGCGGTCCCTATGTTTATAATAGGGCGCACCGCGGTCTGAATGCTCTCATTCATTCCTATATGTGAGCCGTAAGCAGGCGTATGCCTGCTGACAGATCACACTCTCCCGCCCCACACCTTGGACGCAACATCTCGCGTCCATAGTGCGGGCGGGAGAGTGTGATCTGTAAGCAGGCATACGCCTGCTTACGGCTCACATATAGGAATGAATGAGAGCATTCACACCACGGCCGCGGTCTGCATGCTGATACTTGCAGATGCATCTGCAAAACGCTGCAGATGCATCTGCAAGTGTGAAGCCAGCCTTAGATCAATTGTTTTCCTGCCTTGAATCTGATGTTGAGTCCTGTCTTTTTGTAGATCGATAGACAGATACTTGGCTTCTTTTAATATAATTTGAAAACAAAGCCTTTCACAAAGATACCTTGCTAAACAACTTGATTTTATGAGCCTACATATCAATGTTCTTGTTCAGGGACTGAACTTCTTACTATCTTAAAGGCTTGAGGAGGTTCAGGTTCGAATTTAAATGTTTCCATATGTACAAATAAGAGTCCATTTCTTTTCCTTGGATTGTTTTTTGAGTGCTTCCTCCATTTTTAGTAAAGATAGATAGATAGATAGATAGATAGATAGATAGATAGATAGATAGATAGATAGATGCGAACAGCATCTATACATGCAGTATAACAAAAAAATTGGGTGCACAGCCCTCCACTAACCAAAATCCATTGGTAAGCAATATAAACGAAAAATACAAGGCAGCACTCCTAAATAAAGTGCACAAAAATGGGCTTTAATCATCCATGCTGTAGCAACGTTTCGGCTAGGATTTAGCCTTTGTCAAGCCTTAAAGCTTCCTCTAGCTCCTCCCTCTGCCTCTAGCTCCTCCTTCTATCTATAGCTCCTCCCTTTTCTATCTACTTAGATTCTCCTCAGTAACAGCTACCATCTCCTATCTCAGTGATGGGAAAGTCTTCATTGAATACCAACTTGACCTCAGAATAGGGATTTTTGATAATAACTGATCAATGATGATAAAGTAAATATGTCTGATAAGATATATTACAAAGTTCCTTATTTTCATGTGTATTATGGATTTATGTGATAAAAATGTAAATGTCACTTAGGCTGTATGATTTCAGCTATATGTTTGTCTTTGAAATGCTGCAATTGTTTCAGAGAAAAACAGTATAATAGCCACTGGGGACTGAGACGAATGCAGACCAATTGGTCAGTTGGGTCCCCAGCAACGTTCCCTCACCAGCTGCCCTGGACTGCATCTTTTTTACATCTTAGTGATGATCGAGTGTATTCGTTACTATTCACTACATGCAGGGATAGTACGGTATTTGCAATGCTCGAGTATCGCTGGTGCTCATGAGTGATGTGTTGATCATTATCGATCTGACATAAATTGAAAGTTCCCTTCAGTAAACAATAGGAGCTGGCACCTCAGGGAGAGCAGATTGAATGTTAGGGTCTCTCTGGGGGAGCACAGCAAGGTGTTTTATGCTGTGAAAATTTGAAAAAGCCCACCCTCCCGCCCTGTCCCGAAAAGACTCCGGACGTGTGTGTGCGGAGCCTATCATTCATTGACTTACATTGGACTCACTATTCGGATGAGTACATGAGTATTAAAAACTACTCATTACAAGTATAGCGAGTGCAAATATTACGGTACTCGCTCATCACTACTACATCTGTCATTTAGTTGAGAATGGAAACAACTTTCTCTTAACGAATTAGAAAGGAAAGATCTGCAACATTTAAGATTTGAAGGGGAAAGCTTCACAAAGGTTATGTAAAGTACATAATATACGGCATCAGGGCATGAATGATACAGGAGAAATATACAGATCCTTAAAGAGGACCTGTTACCCCCCAAATATTACAATCTAAGGGCAGCACTGAATGCAGCATTTCTGCTGCATTCAGGCAAGGGGTCCCCCATGTCTGATGGCGGCTGGTACCCCAAGATAATAGTTTAGTAAAACTTACAAGCTAGAGCCAAATGGGCGGTCCCTGGTGCGGCAGCCTGTGTCTCTGTGCTGCCTCCCTGCTGCCAATCATGTCCTCCTCGCTCAGTCTGTGCTGGTGACGCAGTAGGTAATATTATCTCAGCCTCTGGCAGCCTGTCCCACCTCTTTCTGTGACATCAAATCATTTCCCCGCCCAGCTGCATGTTATGCTATGGAGCTGGGCAGGGAAATGCTCTGACATCACAACAGGAAGCGGGACAGCCAGCCGGGGGTGGAGATAAGCATTACCTTGCTCTGCCTGCATCACCAGCACAGGGAGCAGAGACAGAGTGAGGAGGACATGATTGGCAGCAAGGAGGCGGCTCAGAGACACAGGCTGCCCTACCAGGTACCGCCCATTTGGCTCTAGCTTGTAAGTTTTACTAAACTATTATCTCGGGGTACTAGCCGCCATCAGACATAGGGGACCCCTTGCCTGAATGCAGCAGACATGCTGCATTCAGTGCTGCCCTTAGCTTCATATCCATGGGGGGGTGACAGGTCTTCTTTAAGTAAAGAGATTGCAGCACTCCTTTATAAGATGCATTTGTTGCCTTTATTTGGCCTAAAAGTCCTGGGAGACTGAAACGTTGCAAGGCGTGCCTGATGGCCAAATAAAGGCAGATTATACATTTTATGAAGGTGAAGGATTGCTGCAATCTTTTTTTTTTTTTTTTATAATAGCATATGAGCAATTGAAAACTGCTCTGGATTGATTTTGCACCTGAAGGTATAAGTGCTGCTATTGTTTTTTTCACTATTCATATCCTTAAGTAGCTATATGATTTGCATAGAACATCTAAATAAGCCTGGGTCTAACCTTGGATGCAAGAGACTAGAGTAGAATAAAATTTGGAACAGTTAATGGCTTGAGACATTGTAAACTCCTTACCAGCAATGCTATCACAAGAGGGATTAAGATGGCGACTGTCTTCCTGTGTAAAGCATAAAGTGTAAATCTAGACTGAACCACCATGATGCATTGCAAAGTGGAGGAGAATCAGAGACATAAAAAATAGAAAACTGATGTTGATAAAAACTTCAGCCATTAGAGGGAGCTAATGTACTATAAACTAACTAAATTATTTAGCCTTACTAAAGAGCAGAACACTCTGTAAGGCTGGCTTCACATTTGCGGACCCTCCGCAGCGTTCCTGGTGCGGACGAAAGTGTGTGATTTGTACTAATACTAATCACATATTGCAGTGAATGGGAGCACACGGTCATGCGCAGACCTGCGCATGACCGTGCATTCCCATTATAAGCATAGGGGCTGCGGCCAGCTTGCGAATCCCCTCCGCAGGACGCTGCGGAGGTTCCGCAAATGTGAAGCCAGCCTAAGCAACCTAGTGAAGAACATAGATAATACTGTGAGCCACAGTAAGAAAAAACAGATAATGCTGGAGGCAGAACAATGGTGGATGTTTCACTTTATTAGCGCCCTGGTTGAATAGCAACCCCTACCTTCCAACCAACTAATACTGTGAAATGCTTTGCTCTGGCCTTCATCTTCATTGCTCTTGGAGTGTTGCAAGTTTTTGGAGAAAATAAAACAGGAGTTGATTACCTTCATTAAATCCATGCTGAAAATGTCCATCACTTTCCTTGACCCAGTTCATCTCCCTGATCTCCAACCTATCTAATAACCTTTTGATTATTTTCACATTTTCAATAGTCCTAAATTGCAGAAGTCCATCATAGATCTCAGTGCAGAAGGCCTGGCCACATACACGTGCATCTCAATGAATTAGAATATCTTTCAAAAAGTTAATTTTTTTCAGTGATTCAATACAAGAAGTAAAACACATATATTATATAGAGTCATTACACATAGAGGGATCTATTTCAAGTGTTTATTTCTGTAAATGTTGATGTTTATGGCTTACAGCCAATGAAGACCCAAAGGTCATTATCTCAGACAATAAAAGTAGGGAGGATGAAAGGTTAAAGAACGCGCTGCAGTATTCCATGGACATCAAGGGTGAATATAATATTGATTTGTCAACGCATTTCATGGCTCCATGAAACGCCCTAAAACATGGCAATATGATATTGATTTCTCCTGAGGAAGGGAGCCCTGAAACGTGTTGACTAATAAATCAATATTAAATTCTCCCTTTGATGTCTTGTAGAATACAACAGCGCGGTTTTTAACCCTTCATCCTCACTATTCTATACGCACCACCCTGGGGACTGCAGCAGCCGTGATCTGCTTTTATAGTGGTTGTGACTCCCACAACCACACAAGTTGAAGCCTCTGATACCTATTTAGGTTTTGTCTCTCAGACCCTTCATCCTCCCTACTAATTTTCTGAGATAATAAGCTTTGGATTTTCATTGGTTGTAAGTCATAATCATCAACATTAATAGAAATTAACACTTGAAATACATCTTTCTGTTCGTAATGACTCTATATAATATATATATAATATATGTTATCGCTTTATGTATTGAATTACTGAAATAAATTAATTTTTTGATGATGTTCTAATTCATTGAGATGCCTCTGTATATCCAGAGTTAAAGAGGATCTGTCATCAGACTTCGCAATATGAATGGTAAAGAGTCTTTCATAACTCTAGGACCTGATGTAGCTGGCCTACTTACTCTGACAACCCATGTCAGAATGGCAGTAGTGTTCCTGATCAATATTAGGATAAGTACATCTGAGCACATGATACACTGTGCAGATCATTTTCTAGCAAGCACAGAGTAAGTTTACTCTGAGAAATATCTTTTTTGCAGGCGTTCACATTTAGATATCAGGCTTCATTATTTCTACAGGTTTCTATTTTTTTATAAGGCTGTGGAAATATTCTGAGAATATATATATTATAATATATATAAATTATATATTATTATAAATATAGTACCGGCTAGTATTACATATGTACATGATTTAATTATTATTGTAGAGTGAGATTCAAATCTAGTTTTTTTCCATGTGTTTATTCTGTTCGTGTCATAAGAACCTGTCCACTCATGCACTGAAGTCCTCTAACTCCTTGGAAGAATTACAAACTTTCAATATACAGTCTTTCTAATTGTAATTCATCAAATAATTATTTCTTTTAATTTATATAACTAGCTACTATTAGCATGAAAGGTCAGTAAGTATCAATGACGTTACCATAGTAACCAGAATACTTACTCATTCAAACATCTGTTACTTTACGTAATTAACAAATCTGCATCTTTTCTATACAGCGGACAGATATCTAATCTCCGGGAGAATTAATCCATAGATATGCAGAACAATATTTACAGAGACGTCATCAACTGTATAAATGTAATTCTCTCCCATCTCTGTCTTCTTCATTCTTTTCACTGTTTTGGCCTTCACTAAGCAATCTTGGGCATCTTCCAAAGTGTTACTCATGCGCTATCTGGGTCACAAAGTCATATGTGTAATAATACTTACCTAGTGGCATCCGTCATCGACTTCCATCTGTATGAGGGAGTATCCCAGAAGGCACTGAGTTGCTTGAAGCACGCCGGAAGCCATATTGGGACACACAAGTGATGGGGGTACCAACATGGCACCTGCTGGCGGTACCAGCACCTTGCGCGGTACATTAGTTGTTGCATAACATCAAAGCGTTAGGCATCTTCTGAAGTGTAGTCTCCTGCGCTAATTGGGTCACAAAGTCATATCTATAATAACTTGCCTAGTGGTGTCCATCATTGACTTCCGTCTGTATGAGGCCATATCCCAGAAGGCAATGTGTCGCTCAAAGCACACCAGAAGCCATATTGAAACACCCAAGTGATGGGTGTTCCAATATGGTGCCCGCTGGCAGTACCAGCCCCTTGCGCGGTACACCAGTTGCTACATAACATCAAAATGTTGGGGCCTAGTCAGCACAGGAGAAGCTAAAGATCCAGGCACCAGAAGAGGACGTTGAAGATGGACCAGGGAAATCAGATAGTAAACACCATACATAACAAGATACAATATCAAATTAAAATACATTTTAGGCAACACTGGAGCCAGGTATATGTGGGCTAGCTAATAATTAGCTTTTTGTTTTTAACTCACTGCTGCTTGTAGGTCCTGCAAGAGACCCGTGTAATGGCCCTTGCACTAGTGTTCTAGGAAATTAAAATGATTGGCAGATGTAGGCCTCAGCGCAACTGTTATAGGTCACTGTTAGTAAATGCTCTAATCAGGTATAATAGTAGTGGTAAACAAGACTTTATTTATAAACTATCATATACACATAAACACAATACTCTTCATAAAGTCTGTAATGAAGAGGGGAAATAAGGGAAGGGGGGAGGGGATCAATTTAAAAATATAAATTAAAATAAGGTAAAAATCACCCAAAATTTGGGAGTTAGTTAATGGAAAATTTAAAAATTTCTGTGTTTTCAATTCTGACTTGAAACAACACTCTTTTGGGGAGAATTTGTCCACAGGGGTTCAGATGTGCTGGAAGTGATTCTTAGTATCTAAGGAGAGTAAAGGCCGCTTCACACGCTAGGATCTCGTTAACGATATTGTTGAAACATCACGGATTTGTGATCGATATCGTTAGTTCGTCGTTGCGTGTAAAAAAACGATGTTGGAAGGAAAAATTGTTAGAACAGTCATCAAATATTTGTGATCCTGACCTCAAATCTATCGTTCGTCGTTTAATTAAGATCATGGGAACAGCAACATCGTTCAGTGTGACACCATGATGAACGATGTCGTTCATATTTCTCCTATTCCTGCCGTTTTGTAAAATCGTTCAAACGATCTTCTCCAAATAGCTGGAGCGTTGCCAAATTTAAGATCGTTAACTATATCCTTGGGTGTGACAACGCACTAACGATGTCGGAAGGATCGCGGTCACATGACATAGCTAACGATATCATTCATCTATATCCTAGCGTGTGAAGAGGCCTTAAGGATACTGTTTTAGGGGATCTTTTGTGTAACTTGTGTAAAGAAATTGTAACGGTGGCTAATTGGGTTTTATACACACCTTCCTCATATTGAGGGTTGAAATTTCACAAAGAGGTGTGTGCCTAGAATAGTAATGTCTATTGTTATTGTCTTACAATTAATAAGATTGGTCTAAGGACAACTTTGATTGATTTTCTACGTACCTACCCGTTGTAGTATTTAGTGGAAATCAGGGGACTTCCTTAATGTCCCGACTAGGTATTTAGATGTTATTTTGTATACCTGTAGAAAAGTGATATAGGGTAAAAAATGTTCTCTCAAATGTATAGCTAGTTTAGATGACTGGCCCTCCTAGAGGCAGTATTTACCTGCTTTGCTTACTATATGAGGGTTGTCACCTTGGCGATGCTCAATTTATTTGTGTAGCACAATTGCAAGTGCACCGGTAGAAAGGTGATATGGGGTAAATTAATTAAACCAATTTAACCTCGTAAGATGCCTGGCCTACTTAGAGGTAAACAATTTTTTACCTACTTTTCTCCCCATAAGAGTGTCATTTCCAGCCAGAATTGAATACACAGGAATTTTTAAAGTCTCCATCAACTAACCCCCAAATTTTGGGTGATTTTTACATTATCTTAATTTATATTTTTAAATTGATCCCCTCCCCCTTCTCTTATTTCCCCTCTTCATTGTAGATTTTATGAAGAGTATTGTGTTTATGTGTATATGATAGTTTATAAATAAAATCTTGTTTACCACTACTATTATACATGATTAGAGCATTTACTAACAATGACCTATAATAGTCCTACATCTGCAAATCAAGATACAATATCAAACTGACAAAATTGTCATTTTTTATCAAATCGTTTCATTAAAAATACAATAAGGCTGCATACTCACGATCAGTATACGCAGCGTCTTGCAGCTGCATCCAAAACGCTGCATAGTACAGTATAAGCATAGTGGATGGGATTTCAAGAAATCCCATCCTCACTATGCGTAACCCGACCACAGCGATCTTTTAGCCGCCATTCCACTCCTACGTAGCATGTTCAGTTGGCAGCGGCTCCCATCGGGTGACTGCAGTGAGAAGCCGCCCCACACCTGCCGCACATGATAAGTACAGGGCGGCTGCAGTCTCCCTGCGGGCACCCGCTGCTTCACTCAGCTCCGGAGGAGCTGCGTCCAACACACAGCTCATCCAGACCATGAGTGCACAGCCATGTAAGTAAATTATAAATCGTATGCACAGAAAATTAATAGCCATAAAACATCTGCTCACAATGCAAAAAACATCCATAACTCAACACCAACAAAAAACATACATGTTACAGGTCTCAGAAAATGGCGACACAAAGCAACATTTTTTTCCAATATCCTAATTTTTATTTCATTACTTACATAGAGAAATACCGATACATGTCTCATATCACTCTACACTAACGTAGACAATAATTTTTCCAGATCATTTTGGTTTCTTGCTTTTATGCATATTGCATGGGAAAATTAAAGCGAACCTGTCACCCCCCCCGGGCATCAAAAGCTATAATAGCCACCTTCTGCAGCACTAAGGCTGCATTCTGAGAAGGCGGCTATAGGCTTTTGATGCCCTTTATAGTATGAAATATTAAGTTAGGTAAATGCTCACTTTTCTGAAGACCGAAGACCGGGAGGCGGGGTTTCACGCTCCTCCGGCCCGCCCCCTCTTGTCAATCATTGTGCGCGCCTGCTGCTGCCTCCCCTCAGTGTGGAAAATGAACGCGCGTCTCCGTTCTCATGCACGGAGCCGCGCATGCGCTGTGCGCCCGGTGTCGACTTCCTGGACACCGGGCGCACAGCGCATGCGCAGCTCCATACAGGAGAATGGAGACGCGCGTTCATTTTCCACACTGAGGGGAGGCAGCAGCAGGCGCGCACAATGATTGACAAGAGGGGGCGGGCTGGAGGAGCGTGAAACCCCACCTTTCGGTCTTCAGAAGAGTGAGCATTTACCTAACTTAATATTTCATACTATAAAGGGCATCAAAAGCCTATAGCCACCTTCTCAGAATGCAGCCTTAGTGCTGCAGAAGGTGGCTATTATAGCTTTTGATGCCCGGGGGGGGTGACAGGTTCGCTTTAATGTTATTATTCATAGCTTTAGCTTGTCCTGCAGGAAACAAGCCCTAATATATTTATCCCAACCTTTAAAAAAGTTATGGCTCTTGGAAAAGTGTTAGGAAGTTAGGAACAAAGTGCAAAGACAAGAAATTGCTTGGTCCTTAACCCCTTCACCAAACAGCCTGTTTTGACCCTTATGACCAGGCCATTTTTTTTCAATTCTGGCCAGTGTCACATTATGAGGTTATAACTCTGGAACTCTTCAGTGGATACCAGTGATTCTGACAGTGTTTTATCATGACATTTTGTAATTCATGTTATTGATAAATATAGGATGGTATTTTTTGCATTTATTTGCTAAAAAATCAGAAGCTCGGCAAAAATGTTGAGAACTTTGCAATTTTTCAACTTTGAATTTTTATGTCCTTAAACGAGGGAGTTACAGTATGTCATACAAAAGAGTTAATATATGTCATTTCCCACATGTCTACTTTACATCAGCCCACATTTTTTAACACATTTTGTTTGTTAGTAAGTTAGAAGGGTTGAAAGTTTATCAGCAATTTCCCATTTTTACAACAAAGTTTGAAAAAAACTTTTTAGGGACCACATCATATTTGAAGTGACTTTAAGGGGTCTATATGACAGAAAATACTCAAAAGTGACACCATTCTAAAAGTTGCACCTCTCAGACTGCTCAAAACCACATTCAAGAAGATTATTAATCATTCAGGTGCTTCACAGGAACTAAAGTAATGTGGAGGGATACAATAAAAATGTTACTTTTTCCAACAAAAATGTTATTTTAACACCAAATATTGCATTTTCACAAGGGTAATAAAAGAGATTGCACTATACAATTTGTTACGCAATTTCTACTGAGTATGCCAATATCCCATATGTGGTGGAAAACCACTGTTTGGGCGCACAGATAGGCTCAGAAGGAAAGGAGAATCATTTGATTTCTTGAACCAAAATATTGACTGGAATCGTTAGTGGACTGTATGCCGCGTTTGGAGAGCCCCTGATGTGCCTAAGCAGTGGAAATGCCCTACATTTAACCCCATTGAATTTATTTAGATGTGTGGAGAGCACTTTGAATCCCCAGGTGCTTCACAGCATTTTATAATGGCAGGACTTGGAAGGGAAAAATCGGTATGTCCAAGGTCGGGAAGGGATTAAAGCGATATGGAGCTAATTGTCCTCCTTTTAGCTCCATATTGTCATGCTTAGGAGGAGAAGGAATCCGGTAACTAGATATTGAGATGGGTGAAGGGGGTCAGGGGAGCCTAATCTGACCCTGATGCTGGGGTCCCTGGCTCGCCCTGTTCTCATAGGTGCCTCTGATAGTTAGGAGGTCCGAGCCACCACCCTTTGTCCTAAACTCTTGATTAGCCCTACGCTGAGGGCCCCTACCTCCACCCATGGGTCAGCAATCTCACAGCTACTCCCAGGGCAATAGAACTGCAGGAGAGACTGCAGCTCAGCAGCAAGGCATCTTCACAGCTCAGTGACCAAGAGTAATAAACTCTATTAATGGCATCTGAAAGAGGAAAGGAAAGGCTACTTAAAGGCCAGGGGTAGGGAACTCCAAGTGAGCCACACCCAGCCTCACCTCAACCAGCAATTGAGCACAAGACCTTCACATCTATACCTACATTAGCAGCAGCTGAGCACAAGACCTTCACTTCCATACCTCATGTAGCTCCTGAAGAAATGCAAACACAAACACACATAGCAGCATCAGCAAAGTCAGTGCAATCTGAGCATGTGACACATATTCATTTAACCCCTTCTGAGCCTTGGACATACCGGACCTTCCCTTCCAAGCCCTGCTGATTGCCTATTGTGGAATTTCTGGGAGGTCTAATATCCTGGAACCAGGAAAATTATTTATTTTACAATACTCCAGAAAGTATGCTTGCCTGGCACCTTACCAGTTCCAAGAGGTTCAAACTATTGTATAGTTTATTATATAGATTTTTACAATGGAGCAAGCTGATTTCCCAGATAGGGGTTGTCCGAAAAATGGAGGTTGGAGTGGGGGTGACCACAAAAAGTTGCTGCTAGGAGGTCCTAAGTGCACCTGTGCTCTTGTGCCTTGATATTTGAGGGGTTTGATTTAAGGATTATGGACCCAGTGCTAACTGATGTAACTACACGGATGGGGGGAGGAGAAAACAGGAGTGGAAAAATTGTACATAAATATACACAATTTATTCAGGTTTGAAATAATTTTACAAATGTCCAAAAAATTTTTTTTTTTAAATATTCAAAATATTATAGAGCTCTAGGTTAAAAATTGAGGACTGGATACCTCAGCTGTATTGCTACAGGGTTTTAATTATTATAATAAAAATTTTAAAAGCTATGATTATTGTAACAGGATCAGTATCAGTCCAGGAATTGTTCTTTAACTTGAGACATCAGAAACTGTGATTCTCAATCCTTCTGTCACCTCCTTCTGTGTGAGTAGAGAGGAGAGAAAAAGAGTTTTTTAAAAATTAATCCTCCCTCAGAGTTGCAGGGCTATACAGCTGGATAGAATAGTATTACAAATGTACCTGTAGTCCATATGAGAAAATTACATTGATAGTGTCTTTCTTTGCAATGTTGTTTCTCTGGTGGTTTACCTCTGGACAACTGCTTAGGCTGAAACAGGAGATAAAGATCAGTTTTGTGCCCAAGCTGCTAGTATAAACCACAATATTTAAATGTACCTGCAAATTGTAAGCAGATTCAAGTCAACCTTCCTTTCTCTATACTGTTGATTTCAGGCTGGTTTTCTTGAATAAGGGAATTGGGCTGCAAGAGAACTAAAATAATGATCTATGTTCAACCATTACACTACACTGTTTTTGTTGTACTACCTACTTACAGTGAGCGTGCTTCCAAAGAGCTAATACTGTCTCAGCTGACTGAGATCCATGTTGCAGGGTTAAATCGCTTGCATGATTACACAGTCCGCTCGTGTACAGGCGATGGTAGTTTACACAAGTGTGATTAAGTCTTCTACTTACTAGGTGCTGCTGTCGGGGGTTCCTAAGGTCCGAGGTCCTCTAGCGTGATACGCCGTGGCCAGTGGCGTACACCCGATCTCCTCGTGTGTCCGTGTCCGCGTCCGCGTCCCCGGATGTTGATGCCGGATGTGACGTGGCGGCACACGGCACACAGGATTCGTCCTCCCTTGCAGCGTTGGTACTGGGAGGCTGTATTACGTCAGTCTGGAAGAGTTTGCAATTGCTTAGCACAGGGTGGGCGGGATCAACGCGTTTCGTTGATCACGGTCAACTTTCTCAAGATACCCGCCCCCTGTGCTGTGACTACATTATATCCTCCCCTCCTCTGACGTTTACTTGACTAATTGGCTAGAGTTGGGGAAGTCTTATCTTCCCAGATGTCATTCTTCTGTTTTGAACCTTATATTTATTACAGTAGGGGATTTTTCTTTTTATAATTATGCAGTTATAATTCCATAGTGTTAGTCATTTAGTTATTTGTATAAGAAGTTGAATTTAGAGTTTGAGAGAAAACAGATAGTTGTTTATCTCGTGTTTTCTGCTAATTATGCAAAACCGAACAGTTCTGCATCCTGATTAAGACCATTGGGGGCAAGTGTGTCCAGCTGATATATCCATTTGGTTTCTGCTCTGGACATTTTTTCAATATGGCTGCCTCCTCTCCAACTTCTGTGAATTTGTTCTATTGCCAAAAAACGTACATTTTGTGTGCTTGAGTGATGTAATTCTTTAAAATGCCTACTTAAAGGGTGTCCCTGAAAACCCTTTTTAATATTTCTCAAATGCTCTGAAATGCGTTCTTGTAGTGTTCTTGATGTCCGTCCTACATACATTTTGTTGCAGGGACATCTAATTGCATATATTACACTCTTGGTGTGACAAGTGAGGCAGCCCTTAATTTGAAATTTTTGGTTGTTTTGCCTATCATTGACCTCAGTTATCAGGTTTATTGAAGTGTTGGAAATTTTACAAACTGGGCACATTTTACAGGGCCTGAACCCAAATGTAAGGGGTCCACCTAGTAAAGTATTAAGCACATTATTTTTTGTGTTTTTGGGTTCTTGTACAGTTGGGGCGATCAGCAAATTTAACGATGGGGCTCTCCTGTACACTAATTTAGGTTTTTCTGGCAGAAAGGTTCCTATTGTTTTATCCTGTCTTAAATGGTGCCAATGTTTCCCAATTATTTTTTTGAATCTGATAGAGTTGGAATGGAATTCAGTTATTATTGGGAGGTTAGTCACCTGTTGTTCTATGGAGTTTTGAGTTGGTATCTCAATTTTTTGGCTAAGCAGTTCAGTTCTATCTTTTTGTCTCACTATTTTTAGATCCTCTTTTAGTGAGTTAATTTTGTACCCTTTACTTAAAAATTCTTTTGTCAGTCTTTGCACTTCATATTCAAAATCTTCTTGATCCGTACAATTCCTCTTAAGTCTCATATACTGACTTTTGGGTATATTATTTAGCCACCTGGTTAGGTGACAACTGTCTATGGGTATGAAACTACAACAATCAACTTCTTTCTTGAAAAGCTTTGTTCCAAGTGTGGCTGTTCCTTTGTTGATTATTTCAATATCCAGAAAACTGACTTTCTCTTTACTCACAGTGGCTGTAAACTCCAGTCCATAATCGTTTTTATTTAGATGTTCCAAAAATATCTTTAGATTATTTTCTGTACCACTCCAGATGAATAGTATATCATCTATATACCTTTTCCATAGTGCCAAATCATCTCTTAATTTACCTCCTGGATATATTGCATCTTTTTCCCACCTCCCTACAAATAAATTTGCGTAGCTTGGGGCAAAACGTGTGCCCATCGCGGTTCCGATCTCTTGTTTATAGAATTGGTCCTCAAATTTAAAATAGTTATGGGATAGGATACATTTATCCCCTTCTCAATAAATTCTCTTTGTTGCTTATTCAGATGTGAAGATGTGTCCAAAAAATGTCTTGCTGCTGCACGGCCCTTCTCGTGGTCTATTACTGTATATAATGACCTAACATCGAGGGTGCCCAAAGTATACCCTTCCTTGAACCTTAGTTGTTTCAAAATATTTAAAATTAAATAAAATTTTATCCCCAAAGTCCATAAAGATCTGAATAATCCTCCAGGTAGACCAATCATCTCAGGCATTGGCAGCCTAACTTCAAACCTATCACAATATGTAGATAGATATCTGCAGAGTTGTGTAATTAAACTCCCAGCTTATTTGAAAGACACTAAGGAGATTTTAAGTATTTTGAAACAACTAAGGTTCAAGGAAGGGTATACTTTGGGCACCCTCGATGTTAGGTCATTATATACAGTAATAGACCACGAGAAGGGCCGTGCAGCAGCAAGACATTTTTTGGACACATCTTCACATCTGAATAAGCAACAAAGAGAATTTATTGAGGAGGGGATAAAATTTATCCTATCCCATAACTATTTTAAATTTGAGGACCAATTCTATAAACAAAAGATCGGAACCGCGATGGGCACGCGTTTCGCCCCAAGCTACGCAAATTTATTTGTAGGGAGGTGGGAAAAAGATGCAATATATCCAGGAGGTAAATTAAGAGATGATTTGGCACTATGGAAAAGGTATATAGATGATATACTATTCATCTGGAGTGGTACGGAAAATAATCTAAAGATATTTTTGGAACATCTAAATAAAAACGATTATGGACTGGAGTTTACAGCCACTGTGAGTAAAGAGAAAGTCAGTTTTCTGGATATTGAAATAATCAACAAAGGAACAGCCACACTTGGAACAAAGCTTTTCAAGAAAGAAGTTGATTGTTGTAGTTTCATACCCATAGACAGTTGTCACCTACCCAGGTGGCTAAATAATATACCCAAAAGTCAGTATATGAGACTTAAGAGGAATTGTACGGATCAAGAAGATTTTGAATATGAAGTGCAAAGACTGACAAAAGAATTTTTAAGTAAAGGGTACAAAATTAACTCACTAAAAGAGGATCTAAAAATAGTGAGACAAAAAGATAGAACTGAACTGCTTAGCCAAAAAATTGAGATACCAACTCAAAACTCCATAGAACAACAGGTGGCTAACCTCCCAATAATAACTGAATTCCATTCCAACTCTATCAGATTCAAAAAAATAATTGGGAAACATTGGCACCATTTAAGACAGGATAAAACAATAGGAACCTTTCTGCCAGAAAAACCTAAATTAGTGTACAGGAGAGCCCCATTGTTAAATTTGCTGATCGCCCCAACTGTACAAGAACCCAAAAACCCAAAAAATAATGTGCCTAATACTTTACTAGGTGGACCCCTTACATTTGGGTTCAGGCCCTGTAAAATGTGCCCAGTTTGTAAAATTTCCAACACTTCAATAAACCTGATAACTGAGGTCAATGATAGGCAAAACAACCAAAAATTTCAAATTAAGGGCTGCCTCACTTGTCACACCAAGAGTGTAATATATGCAATTAGATGTCCCTGCAACAAAATGTATGTAGGACGGACATCAAGAACACTACAAGAACGCATTTCAGAGCATTTGAGAAATATTAAAAAGGGTTTTCAGGGACACCCTTTAAGTAGGCATTTTAAAGAATTACATCACTCAAGCACACAAAATGTACGTTTTTTGGCAATAGAACAAATTCACAGAAGTTGGAGAGGAGGCAGTCATATTGAAAAAATGTCCAGAGCAGAAACCAAATGGATATATCAGCTGGACACACTTGCCCCCAATGGTCTTAATCAGGATGCAGAACTGTTCGGTTTTGCATAATTAGCAGAAAACACGAGATAAACAACTATCTGTTTTCTCTCAAACTCTAAATTCAACTTCTTATACAAATAACTAAATGACTAACACTATGGAATTATAACTGCATAATTATAAAAAGAAAAATCCCCTACTGTAATAAATATAAGGTTCAAAACAGAAGAATGACATCTGGGAAGATAAGACTTCCCCAACTCTAGCCAATCAGTCAAGTAAACGTCAGAGGAGGGGAGGAATAAAATGTAGTCACAGCACAGGGGGCGGGTATCTTGAGAAAGTTGACCGTGATCAACGAAACGCGTTGATCCCGCCCACCCTGTGCTAAACAATTGCAAACTCTTCCAGACTGACGTAATACAGCCTCCCAGTACCAACGCTGCAAGGGAGGACGAATCCTGTGTGCCGTGTGCCGCCACATCACATCCGGCATCAACATCCGGGGACGCGGACACACGAGGAGATCGGGTGTACGCCACTGGCCACGGCGTATCACGCTAGAGGACCTCGGACCTTAGGAACCCCCGACAGCAGCACCTAGTAAGTAGAAGACTTAATCACACTTGTGTAAACTACCATCGCCTGTACACGAGCGGACTGTGTAATCATGCAAGCGATTTAACCCTGCAACATGGATCTCAGTCAGCTGAGACAGTATTAGCTCTTTGGAAGCACGCTCACTGTAAGTAGGTAGTACAACAAAAACAGTGTAGTGTAATGGTTGAACATAGATCATTATTTTAGTTCTCTTGCAGCCCAATTCCCTTATTCAAGAAAACCAGCCTGAAATCAACAGTATAGAGAAAGGAAGGTTGACTTGAATCTGCTTACAATTTGCAAGTACATTTAAATATTGTGGTTTATACTAGCAGCTTGGGCACAAAACTGATCTTTATCTCCTGTTTCAGCCTAAGCAGTTGTCCAGAGGTAAACCACCAGAGAAACAACATTGCAAAGAAAGACACTATCAATGTAATATTCTCATATGGACTACAGGTACATTTTTAATACTAGTCTATCCAGCTGTTTAGCCCTGCACTTCTGAGGGAGGATTAATTTTTAAAAAACTTTTTTCCTCTCCTCTCTACTCTATTGTATAGTTTATATCTTAAGACATTAACATACTGTATTAGAGACAAATATAAAATTCTAAATCAAAATCTTTTCCCTTTCTAATATATCAGAAATAAATCACCCCAAAGAACAAAAGAAGTTAAAGACACTACTGATGTATTTTTTCTCTTTACTGTCAAAAACGTAGAGATACTAAGTTTACCAACTTATCAAATATTCTCTTTATATCATTTTACTATTGGCTAAAATGACACATTCTCTTTTTCATTGCTTTTAAGTTCTTAAGAAAACATCCAAACCCAAACTTTCAGTATTATTTTTTAGATCTAATGAGTCTTATTATTTCGCCTTCATTGTTTTTTAACATGTCCACTGAAGTATTTGATCTTGAATAGGTGACAATCTCTTAGTATTTTGGTATTTTATCATTATAAATTTAGTATAAACTATGAATGGTATCTGAATAGTTGATATTATGTGCTGCCAACATTGTATCACTGTATCACTTTTACTTTTCTCTGGGCAGGTTAAACTTGGGATATCAAATGTATCGTTATCGAAGGGCTCTTTAGCAGTCTGTTGACCCCTTCAGTGGTTGGCTTTAACCAAACCATTCATCTATATTTACAGTACATGTGTTATTTTATACTTTTAGTTCTTAAGTACTTTTTTAAGTACTAACCTATCCAATCTTGATAGAAGACTGTTTGTTTTTTGTTGTTTCTTCGATGTGTTTACTTTCCGGAAAAATAAATCAAATGTCCTGACTAGGGATGAGCGAGTCCTAAATTACTCGGAATCGCTAGACCCGCACGAGTCCGAGCCCAGGACTCGCTACTCGTTGCGAGTCTAGCGAGTCCAATGTTAATGAATAGGGAACCGAGTAATAACGAATAATGCTATTTCCAAATCGCTGATGTGTCTCTGAAAGTGTGCGAGTCCAAACTCGCAGGTTTTTCTCTTATTTGGAGCCGATGATGGGAGGGGGAAGCGATTCTCGGGCACACACCATGCTGTAAAAGCAAACATTTTATAATTTCTGGTGGCTTTCTGGGGGCTTGTAAAACAAGTAGCAGGTACTATTTCGTGAAAGGTACACACTAGAGGCTTAGGGTCCTTTCACATCTGCGTTTTTCGTAATTCGCGACAGATGCGGTGAAAAAACCGCATCTGCCGCGTTTACCGCCTAACCGTTCCACTTGCGGCGCGGTTGCGGTTTTTTCTATGCAAAGTATAGGCATACTTGCGGCAGGTGCGGCTTACTGCGGTTTTTTTCGCGGCCGCACCTGCCGCAAGTGCAAAACCGCACTTGCCGCACCTGCCGCAAGTATGCCTATACTTTGCATAGAAAAAACCGCAACCGCGCCGCAAGTGGAACGGTTATGCGGTAAACGCGGCAGATGCGGTTTTTTCACCGCATCTGCCGCGAATTACAAAAAACGCAGATGTGAAAGCACCCTGCGATATTTTAAGACAGATGGATGGTACCGTGCGAGCTGCAGGCAGGACACCGTACAGCAACGCACTGGTACAGGAAAAAATTGTTTAGTACGCAGAACCAGGCACTGTTAGGCTGCGGTGCTGGCTGCGTGCAAGTTTACAAGTACCGTGCGAGCTGCAGGCAGGACACCGTACAGCAACGCACTGGCACAGGAAAAAATTGTTTAGTACGCAGAACCAGGCACTGTTAGGCTGCGGTGCTGGCTGCGTGCAAGTTTACAAGTACCGTGCGAGCTGCAGGCAGGACACCGTACAGCAACGCACTAGCACAGGAAATTTTTTGTGGAAAAATGGCACCAAAATTATTTGGTAGACTAGTGCCAAACATAAGAAAAAGCTTAGGATTACAGCTCTGAGGAAAGCTGGGTGAACTAAGCTCTGAGGATGGTGCTGGATTCACTGTAAGGCTGCTCCTATCTCCCCTTCCTTACAGTCCTGTACAGCAATCCTCCGTCCTGGTAGTTCTGAAAAGAACTTTTGGGTTATGTGTGAGGAATCTTGACTCCTACACTCCGTCCTGTTAGTTCTGAAAAGAACTTTTGGGTTATATGTGACTCCTACACTGCCTAACTGTCCCTAGATCTGCTCCAAGTCTCCCTGCACTAGGTCAGCTCTTCTCAGGAATGTGCCCAAAATGGCGGGGGCAAGCCTTATATACTGCCTTGCCTGTCATAGATGACATAGGCATCACGATGGACAGCAGCCAATCATAGTCCTGACACAACCAAAGCTGCTATGGCATTACTGACTATGATTGGCTGTCTTCACAAGTTTTCTGACCTAACACGCAATGCTGACTAGTAACATAAAAGATTCTGGATTCGCGAGTCCCGAATAGAGAATACAGGACTCGGAATCGCAGACTCGCTAGGATTCGGACTCGTAGACTCGCTCAGACTCGCTGCTGTTTGGGGAGATTCAAGCTATATAGTGATGTGATAGAGCGAGTCTAGCGAGTCTAGCGAGTGAGATAAAGTAAACTCTGACAAAACTAAGATTGCCATTGACTTGCATTGGACTCGTTACTGAGCGAGTATTCGCTAAAAGACTCGCCGATTACCGAGTCCAGCGAGTCCCTTAAGAATCGCCGAGTAACGAGTCCTAGCGAGTAGACTCGCTCATCCCTAGTCCTGACCGAGAAGATCCCATGATAACATAACTTAAACATGTTTTGTTTTTCTCTGTCCTAAAAATAATTTTTGATCCCATTAATTTATAATGTCTAATCCCCAAGCAGAAAAAAAACACTTGATGGAACCTGACGTATTTAGGATTTTAATTTTATAATTTACATAATTAATGCAAAAATTGACTATGCAGATTTAATGTACTTTTTTGCTTAAAGGCTTTATAGTCCAAATGTTTCATTCTACAAACAAACACACTTAGCACTCAGGCCTACAAGCAAAAAAATTCCGCTGTCAGAAATCGAATAGGCTTCATAAAGAGGCACGGAAGGCTGCATTGAGGGCTCTTGCTTCTGTGGTGTAGAAACGGTAAACATCCTATTGAAGTTGGTGATATAAAATAAGACTATGTCCACCATTCATCAAAGTGTTTGTGAAAAGAAGCTGGCGTAAAACATGTTGGTAAGTAGCAAAAGGTTTGCACAAATCGAGGTTGCACAGAATTTTGCAACTTTTCTCGTTTTTACACCAGTTTCACCCAGTTTGGTCAAAATAAAATGGAAGTGAGTCATTACAATTCAACTGATTATGAGCTGTGGTCTCCGTTATGCCATTACTCTAGTCCATTAGTGATGGGGAGCATAGATGCATATGTGTCTTTTCCGATTCACCAGATGAATTATTGTCATGGGGTGGTTACAATGGACATAGCGGTAAGTTGGCAGTATAGCAGTGACAGGCAAAGGCAATCAGAGAAACTAGTCTGTCCCTTAGACTTGAGGTCCCTAGCTGACCCTGATCCCAGAAGTAATTCTGAAAATGAAGATGGCTGTGACGCCACCATTGCCCTGATCCTGACCAGTTCTAGATTAACATCCCCTCACCTCCCCCCAGGGATCCGGATAAACACAGCAACTCCCACACAGGATAGCAATCTCCAGAAAAGCTACAAGACAGCTTCAGCAGGAACGGCAACAGCATCCACACAGCTCACGGTCATAAAGAGAATGAACTCTATCTGAAACATCAGGTGATGGGTCATGGGACTACTTAAAATCTGGGGGAGTGGTCAAACCACATCACTTGATACACACAGCAACAATAGCAAATACTGCAGAGCCACAGAAACTCATAAATAAAAGGAAATTTACTCCCAGTTAACTACTCACACTGCAGAACAGTCTACATGTGACCATTATAAATTGAGTACAGCTTAAAGAAAAATGTGTGTCTGACTCTATATGCCTCCTCATCACCTTTGCTCACATTGGTCTTGATGAATCAGGGTCTCTATTTCTATTGATAACCAAATGGATTTGAAATATAGACTCCAGAATACCAAAAGGGATCTCTATGTTAATTAATTACAATAATTAATGTGATTGGCTGTTCAGATTTTTCATATTCAATACGTTTACCCAACATTGATATTTATGATTAAAACGCCATGTCTACCTAAGCCACGTAGAGTTAAGCAATATGGAGATTTCTTCTAAAGCTTTATGATAAAATCAAGGGAAAATATTATAATTTACATATAAAAGAAAGTGCCTGATACTTTTTGTTCATTTATGTGAAGGAATTTCTGATAATCACTGGAGGAGTGGCACCCTGCAACAGTAGGCTTTAACAGTTGGATATTACAGAGAGCATGTGGTGGCTATCACTAGTTTGTTTCGTAAAGAATATGTATATTTCATTTTGATATTACAGACATTAAAGTTAAATAGTCTGTGTTGTTTCATCAAACATCAAAAGGAAAAGAAAATCTGAGAAACTTTGTAATGCAAAGGGTGAAATAAGTATTAAAACATTGCCAATTGTCTAAGAAAATATATTCCTAGAAGTGCTACTGACATAAATTTTTTACCAGATGTCGGTAACAACCCATCTAATCCTCATATACAATGGAACTAAACTATAGATGTTTATAAAAAAAGTCATGTATAATAATTAGAAATGACAAAGGGAAAAGTATTGAACACTATTACTGAAATGTATTTAATACTTCATACAAAAGCCTTTGTTGGTGATGAAGCTTCAAGATTCCTCCTGTATGGAAAAGCCACTCGCATGCATTGCTCAGGTGTGATGTTGGCCCATTCTTCCACACAAACACTCTTCAAATCCTGAAATCTCTATGGATCCTTCTGTGAACTCTCAGCTTTAGTTCATTCCATAAATGTTCTAATGGATTCAGCCCAGGTGATTGGCTCGGCCATTCTAGCAGCTTTATTTACTTTGAAACCAATTGAGAGTTTCCTTGGTTGTGTGTTTGGGACCATTGTATTGCTGAAATGTCCACTCCTTGTTTACCAATTCATCCTTCCTTCAATTATATGAAGTTCGCCAGTGCTGTATGTTGAAAAACAACTCCACAACGTGATGTTCCCATCTTCAAACTTCATTATTGGAATGGTGTTTCGGATTAGTAAATGATATGCAGTGCCTTTTGGCCTCCAAACATGGTGTATTGTGGCATCCAAAGAGTTAGGCCCCTTTCCTATCTAAGCCTGGGCTGCGTTTAGTTTTATTTGCGTTTCTATGTGTTTTTACCACTAAAAACGCATCAAAACACAGACAAAAACGTGGGCTGCTGCGTCTAGGGCTGTGTTTGCAAAAATGTATGCGCTTTTGCATGCGTTTTCCATTTAATTCAAAGGGGGCAAAAATGCATGCGTTTTAATGCGATAAAACATAGAAACACAAATGAAGCAAAATGCAGCCTAGGCTTAGATGTGAAAGGGTCCTTAAACTTTGGTATCATCTGACTAGAAAATATTCCCCTAGTATTTCATTGGCATATCTAAATGTTGCTGTTCAAACTTAAAATGCGCTTGAACATTCTTTAAGTTAAAGAGGACCTGTCACCCCCCTGCTGCATGGCAATCTAAATGCAGCACTGAATGAAGCATGTCTGCTGCATTCAGGGAAGGGGTCCCCATGTGTCTGTGTGCTGAGTACCCCAAGATATAGCCTTTGTAAAACGTACAGTTAGAAGCCATGGAGGCGGTCACTGTGGCTGGAGGGAGCCTAATTGACGGTGGCCATTCCCTCCCCCTCTGCCTCTCTATGTTGCTTCTGCTGTGCTGTTTAATATTTGTCAGGGCAGGACTCTGGAGCTGTCGTCAGGACAAATGATTTGCATGCTGTGAGTGACAGAGAGGAGGAGGGCAGAGCCTGCACAGCAGAAGCAGCACAGAGAGGCAGGGCCAGAGATGAATCTTATTACAATATCACGCCCATCGGGGCATGATAAAGGATCATGGAAGCTGCAAACCAACACGCCCAGGGGGACTACTGGATATAGTCGCCACTTCATTATCATCCTAATGAGAAGGTATAAAAATGTTTTTTAGAACACTGAAAACAAGCATTTAGCAGAGAGAGGGATAGTTATAATGGTAATAGGAAGGTGCAGGGACATGTATTGATGGGCTAGGTGGCTTTTAGGAGGTGACAGGTTCCCTTTAAGCAATAGAGTCTTCCATGATGAGCGTGCATAGAGTCCATGGAGGTTGAACACAATATTTCTTGATTTCTTTGAAACAATTGAGTCTGCTGACTCCAGGTCTTTTTGTAGCTCACCTCAGGTGTCTCCTGGACAACTCTTCTGATATTGTTTTTACTCATCTGTCTCAAAACCTGCTGGGAGCACTTGGATGTGGCCAGTATATTGGGCAATTATGTCCTTTCCACTTCCAGACTATAGACCCAACAGTGCTCACCGGACCCTCTAATAGTTTAGAGATTCTTCTGTAACCAATGCCATCAGTATGTTTTGCAACAATAAGGATGTGTGAGTCCCGAGACAGCTCACTGGTTTTACCTATCACAAGATGTTTCTTTTATGGCACCTGGTTATTGAGGCTATTTT
This sequence comes from Allobates femoralis, assembly GCA_033576535.1. Classification (NCBI taxonomy): domain Eukaryota; kingdom Metazoa; phylum Chordata; class Amphibia; order Anura; family Aromobatidae; genus Allobates; species Allobates femoralis. The sequence goes on along the minus strand of JARQOC010000002.1, from coordinate 667,367,486 downwards.
ATGTAGGCCATCACTTGAACTGGCTGATATTATTTTTCATTAAGCAGGATTGCTTTGTAATTACTGAAAGATTTCAGCTGACGTCATGACTTTCCATGGCTTTTTGCAGCACTCTTTTTTCATGTGTTCAAAATATTTTCCATGTGCCATTTTGTATTATTACTCATAACTTAATTTGTGGACATCTGTGGTTTGATTTATTTGCATGTGTGGCTCAGATTCATATTGGATTATGGTAGTCAGGGTGCTCTCTTTCTTGTCTGTAAAGTTTAAGCTTTTGTGGCAGCAGAGTTCTCTCTCTATATGTGTCTTCTGCACCACATGTATTGTACGACTAATTACAAGCTTTTCAGTATTGAAACGTGCACAAATCTATATTTTTGTCAAATTTGCCGGAGTTTGTAAATGTGAATTTCAAATGAATTGCAAATCTCTATTTTTCAATAGCCTTACCGACATAATACTAAATATAATTTTCTACCAACAACTTTATTGACAGATCTATGTCTTTTATTGTATATTTGCCATTTGTTACTATACTGTGGACTCTACATCACATTGCATAATCCTACTAATGTGACTTATTCTCACTAATATGGGTCATTCAGTTTATATTCTCATGAGACTTTTTCCATTTTCTCCTTTGTATGATATAATGTTTTAATACACTTTAAATAAGTGCAATTCAAGGGCAATGGCTCGAATAACAATTCAGGATAGATGAGCGGATCTGACAAATTTCACATTTGCCTGTTTGCGAGGATTTAACCATGAAGTTCTATTTGCAGAGAATTTATTCTCCACAAATGTAATGTCCCTTATTAGAGTATGCTGCGAGGTCTCTCCAGACCCTGGAGCATAATAAACTTGCCATAGAAGCCCTTTCCTTGGAGAGCTCATTTGTAGTGAGACACAAGTCTCCCAGCCTGCCGTCATTTAATCAAATCAGGAGCGATGCATCAGAGACCAAAGCATACCCAGGAGCCTCAGACAGTGTGCAAAGCTTGTCTGTCTCATACGCAAAGACGGGGGGTTTTATTGTAGTCATAGAAATATGGAAGTTTCAGTATATTACCAAAAAAGGATATGTAAGTTAATGCTGAATTCAGACAGAACATTTGTGCTCCGTTTTATGCTAAAAAAAGTTAGTTGTTTTTATTTTTGCAAAAAAGCATCACAAATGCATCATCTGTTCATGCTGTTTTTTTGCTCTGTTTTTGGGGGACACAGACAGATGTGGCGCCCTGCTCATGCAGGTAACCACAGCCTTCCCTAATGCACAGTTGGGTTTCCACAGCAGGTATCTACTACATGCAACACCTTCCACCCCAACACAGTAGGGGGAGCGCAGCTCACCGACTTTAAGTGAGTTCCCCTATAAATACTGCTGCTGAGGGAGTTGGTTAGAGTGTACGTCCTGGTGAGTGCCGCGGTTAGGCCTGAACCAGTGACCCGGAGTGGCCCTTCTGCCATCCAGCAAGCCTAGGATTGGGGACAGAAGGCAAGGAGCAGAGCCAAGGGAGCGAGGAACTAGTGGAAGTTCGCCCGGAGACGCACCGGACTTCGGAGATCTGCACCTGCAGGACTACTTCAAGACTGCAGAAATCCCCGTCACACCGTGGATACTTCAGTCACCCGGTCCCCCTGTGTACCCAACGAGAGGGAGCCAGACACCGCAGTGTAATACAGCAGTGATCAGAGAGGGTAACCTGTGGACCACGCAGGAGAAGAGAGAGAGGACCTGAGAGGGAAGGAGGCTAGTCTGCCTGCAAGCAGACAGGGCTTCAGGAACCGTATAGAAACTGAGGAGGCCTTATACCCACTTGCTGTGGAAGCTCACTGTGCACCTGGTCATCCGACAGTGCTCTGGACGTCTTTACCTGCTCTTACCACCAGTAAAAAGGTAAAAGAGACTTTCTACAGTGTGTGTGAGTCATTCCTCTCCTCTCCCGGTACCCCTATAGACTGCTCCATCACTCCCTATCCTGACCTAAAGTCCCACTCCAAGCTGCCCCTTTACACAACGCTGCCCCGGAGGACCAGCTCCACCTGTAGGGAGCTTTGCCATCTCAGCCGCACTACTAGCTACCTCCAAAGGACTGCGGCGGTGCTGGTGACCCATCACCAGATACTACAAGTGACGTCACATGACAAACTCTAATCCCCTGTACATACACCCCTTTTTGAAGTGTCACCCTGGCCACGGGCTCAGGCACTGCCACCTGTGAAATCCCCCGTGAAAACACCCACAGAGCCTGATACCCGAGTACCCCAGGGCCTGGGGCTTGACACAGACACACAGGAACTTTCTTACCCTCCCCACAATCATCCTGAGTGATGTGTACCTCCCAGGCTCTGGCAGCACCTGTGACTAGTACAAGTACTTACAGGGCTTAGCACCATGTGACTCTCAGGTTAAGTCACATAGGCAGGTCCTGGAAGGATCATACCAGACTACTCACGGGTCCTGCTGATGCCCGGAAGGAAGACTTCACCAGAGCTCACCATGGGATTATCGGGAGGGTAAGTAATTAGATGTCAGTAGTGCAGAAAGCGGACCAAAAAAACAGCAATAATTGAAGCTCATTATTTTCTGCACCAATAACGCTGCAGTCAAAAACGCTGACGTCTGCACATCAAATAGAAAATCCCATTCACTTTGCTGGCAGATGAAGTGACTGATCTGTTTTTAGTGCAGCTTAAAAAAAAATATAACACCTAAAACAGATCAGATCACAAATGTCCCGTGTGAACATAGTCTAAAGGCTGTAAAGTAATGATTCCGATAACATATATAACTATGGATATCTATGGTTTTATTTCTTTGCTTGCGTGGACTGGATGAGTTGTTATCGATATCTGGTAAGAAATTTATGTCAAAAGCACATTTACAACACAACTGCCCCACACACAAACAAAACTGAAAAAAAGGCAAATTGTTGCCACCTTTCCATAATTGGGGTAGATATGTTTTAAGCATCTGATACTTGCTCAAACTCACCTGTGGCAGTTAACAAGTGTGGACAATATGAAAATCACACCTGAAATCAGAAAAGAAGGGAGAAGTTGACAGTCTTTACAATGTAAAGCTTACATTGTGTGTCTGTGTGTGCCAATGTGTGTCTGTGTAAGCATGAAGAACAAAAAGAGAATAAAACTGAGGATTTGAGAACCAAAGGGTTGTAAAACATCTACAATCTCAATGTTACAAGTCCAACTAGAGATCTTGATGTTGTGTTGTTCATGGTGCACAACAATATACCAAGATCCAAATTATATTCAAACTGTCCTACAGGCTTCAGGGTGCATCAGTGTCAGCGCAAACTATTCATCAACATGTGAATGAAATGAAAAGCTATGGCAAGAGACCCCACTACTGACACAGAGACATATAAAAGCTAATTGCAGTTTTCCGTAATGTATGTGAGTAAGCCAAAATCCTTCTGAGAAAGCGGTGTTGTGGACACATAATTCTACTGTTTACCAAAAATAGAAAGAGACCTACAAAAAAAAGAACACAAGACCTACAGTCAGATATGGTGGAGGTTCAAAGATATTCGGGGTTGTTTTGCTGCCTCTGGCACTGGGGCCTTGACTGTGTGAAAGGCATCATGAAATCTAAAGATTACCAAAAGATTTTGGGTCACAGTGTAGTGCCTAGTGTCAGAGAGCTGGGTTTGTGTCCTTGATCATAAGTCTTCCACCAGTACAATGACCGTAAACGTTCTTCAAGAATCACCCAGAAATGGAAGGAAGTGCTAGAGAGTTCTGAAGTGTCAGCAATGAGTCCGGATCTAAATCCCATTGACACCTGTGGAGAGACCTTAATATGAGAAGACACCTTCAAATATGAAAGACCAGGAGTAAATTTTAAAGAGGAGTCCAAAATTTCAGGTGAGAGGTGTAAGAAGTTTGTGGATGAATAAAGGAAGTGAATAATCGACGTTATTTATGCCAGAGGGCGTGAAATTAAATATTAAGTTGAGGGTGCCCACCATTTTTTCCATCCCATTTTTGGGGTTTTGTGTGAAATTATGTCCAATTTATCTTCTTTTCCTCTGTTTTATGTGTTATTCTAATACATCAAAAGGAAATAAACATGTGTATAATTAAATATAAAATTGTAATAATATTCTAGGAGCAATAGTTAATTTTCTGGAACAATTTCATAGGTGCCAGCACTGCATGTTGGCCATCGTTTTGCTGACTTACAAACATTCTGTATTCTCTACAACAGATTTTTTTTCAAACTCAAGTAGAATTCAACACTTAACCATTTCTAATTTTCAGGCATGGTCCCGTTGGATAACATTACTTGTAATTAGGGACATTATAATGCTTTATATGGAGACAACCACTTGAAAATAACAGAAATCAGGGGCGTAACTACCGGCATAGCAGACGTAGCAGTCGCTTTGGGGCCCGGCCCTTGTGGGGGGCCCGGACCCAGCGCCGCTACGCTGCTATCCGGTCAGCTACAGGCCCCCAGTGTGTATATACAGGTCCCCACTCCTCCTCTGCTGCACACGTCACCTGTAAAGGAATACATCATACTTACTTATCTCTGCCGGCTGCCCCCGCTCTGCACCGCGCTCCGTCTTCATCCAGCTTCTTCCTGGTTGTGACGTCATTTCCTGCGCCCGGCGGTCACAACCAGGAAGAAGCTGGATGAAGGCGGAGCGCGATGCAGAGCGGCGGCAGCCGGCAGAGATAAGTAAGTATGATGTATTCCTTTACAGGTGACGTGTGCAGCAGAGGAGGAGTGGGGGGCCTGTATATACCCACCAGGGGCCTGTATATACCCACCAGGGGCTCTGTATACTACCACCACCAGGGGCCTGTATACTACCACCAGGGGCTCTGTATATACCACCAGGGGCTCTGTATACTACCACCACCAGGGGCTCTGTATACTACCACCACCAGGGGCTCTGTATACTACCACCACCAGGGCTCTGTATACTACCACCACCAGGGGCTCTGTATACTACCACCACCAGGGGCCTGTATACTACCACCACCAGGGGCTCTGTATACTACCACCACCAGGGGCTCTGTATACTACCACCACCAGGGGCTCTGTATACTACCACCACCAGGGGCTCTGTATACTACCACCAGGGGCCTGTATACTACCACCAGGGGCCTGTATACTACCACCAGGGGCTCTGTATACTACCACCACCAGGGGCTCTGTATATACCACCAGGGGCCTGTATACTACCACCAGGGGCTCTGTATACTACCACCACCAGGGGCTCTGTATACTCCCACCACCAGGGGCTCTGTATACTACCACCCCCAGGGGCCTGTATACTACCACCAGGGGCCTGTATACTACCACCAGGGGCTCTGTATACTACCACCACCAGGGGCTCTGTATATACCACCAGGGGCCTGTATACTACCACCAGGGGCTCTGTATACTACCACCACCAGGGGCTCTGTATACTACCACCACCAGGGGCTCTGTATACTACCACCATCAGGGGCCTGTATACTACCACCAGGGGCCTGTATACTACCACCAGGGGCTCTGTATACTACCAACACCAGGGGCCTGTATACTACCACCAGGGGCTCTGTATACTACCACCAGGGGCTCTGTATATACCACCAGGGGCCTGTATACTACCACCAGGGACCTGTATACTACCACCAGGGGCTCTGTATACTACCACCAGGGGCTCTGTATAGTACCACCACCAGGGGCTCTGTATACTACCACCACCAGGGGCTCTGTATACTACCACCACCAGGGGCCTGTATACTACCACCAGGGGCTCTGTATATACCACCACCAGGGGCCTGTATACTACCACCAGGGGCCTGTATATACCACCACCAGGGCTCTGTATACTACCACCAGGGGCCTGTATGTACCACCACCAGGGGCTCTGTATACTACCACCAGGGGCTCTGTATATACCACCACCAGGAGCCCTGTATACTACCACCAGGGGCCTGTATAAACCACCACCAGGGGCTCTGTATACTACCACCAGGGGCTCTGTATACTACCACCAGGGGCCTGTATATACCACCACCAGGGGCTCTGTATAATACCACCAGGGGCCTGTATATACCACCACCAGGGGCTCTGTATACTACCACCAGGGGCTCTGTATATACCACCACCAGGGGCCTGTATATACCACCACCAGGGGCCTGTATATACCACCACCAGGGGCCCTGTATACCACCACCAGGGGCCTGTATATACCACCACCAGGGCCCTGTATACCACCACTGGGGCCTGTATATACCACCACTGCGGAGGCTGCTGTAATACTGCTGGGGCCTGTATATACCACTGGAGAGGCTGCGGTATACCACTGGGGCTGCTGTATATACTGCTGGGGCCTGTAAGGGGGTGTGTCTTGAAGGGGCGTGTCATTTGGGGGGCGTGTCTTGGAGGGGCGTGTCATTGGGGGCGTGTCTTGGAGGGGGCCCCGTTCAAAAGTTTGCTATGGGGCCCTGCCAGTTCTAGTTACGCCCCTGACAGAAATACTGACTGCACAGTACAACAGATGGCCTAGAGTTCATGCTTAGTGTAACTGGGAATTGATACACTAGGACAGCAATCTACTTCGTGCCTAGCAGTTGTCTTCATTTCTAAACATGAAAACTATAGACATTACCAAGCAGCATGTTAGATAGGCAATGATTACGGGTGTCTAACTTCTCTTCCAAACCAGACTATTGAAAATAACAGGAAATGTTACATTGAGGTGTATGATATAGTCCTAAGAAAGTATTGATTTGACTTTGACTTTCATAGGTACAACAGTATGAATTATTCTGCAGCATATAAAACACCAAGATATGTTGCATTCAGTGGCATAAATACAAGGGACCTGTACTTGTGTGGCGCCCTGCTCACGCAGGTAGCCAGACTTCTCTAATGCACAGTTGGGGTTCCACAGCAGATACCTTCTACATGCAACATCTTCCACCCCGGCACAGTAGGGGAGACTCAACTTGCTGACCTTAGGCAAGATCCCCTATAAATACTGCTGCTGGGGGAGAAGTTAGTCAGAGTGTGCAGACGCTAGGAGAGCTGCGAAGACGTCCTGGTGGTCAGTGCCGCGATTAGGCCTGAACCATTGACTCGGAGTGGCCCTTCTGATGTCTTGCAAGCCTAAGTGGGACAGAAGGCGAGGAGAAGACAGCCTAAAGGGAGTGAGGAACTAATGGAAGTTCGCCCTGAGGCGTACCGGACATCGGGGATTCGCATCTGTAGGGTACTCTAGGACTACAAAGAACCCCGTCACACTGTGGAGGCTTCAGCCACCTGGTCCCCCTGTGGGTCAGAGAGAGGGATCCAGACACAGCAGTGGAGCACTGCAGTGATCAGAGAGGGTAACCCGTGCATCGCACAGAAGGAGAGGACAGATATCAGAGTCAGGAAGAGACAGGAGGCCAGTCAGGCTCCATGCAGGCTGGGCTTCAATTACCAAAGAGGAGGCCTTATACCCACTCGCTGTGGGGACCCACTGTGCAACCTGGTCACCTGTCAGTGCCCTGGACATCTTTACCTTCCGTCACATCAGTAAAAGGTAAAAGAGACTTTTGCAGTATGTGTGTGTCATTCCTCTCCGTTCCCGGTGCCCCTCATAGACTGCTCCAACATTCCCCATCCCATCTACAGCTCCACTACAAGCTGCCCCTTCACACTACGCTACCCCGGAGGTCAAGCCCTACCTGTAGAGGACTTTGCCAACTAGCCCCGTTACCATCTACCTCCGGCAGACTGTGGCGGCGCTGGTGACTCCACACCAAAAACTACAGGTGGCGTTACGATAACTTTTTATTCTTTAGCCCAGTGTGTTTATCCTTTTGCATGGTGCATGCTTGTGTTGTCACTTTTCTGCTTGAAATGTTGCAGATTCTGGAATGTTGCAGATTCATTTTGATGGAAAGAAGGAAGATGTTTATTTTCCTTACTAGAAGACCACTAAATTGTTAACATATAAAAAATTAGAAGGAATCCAGGCACTGACCTGGTGAAGCACGCAGCTATGGTATGGATGAGGTGGTGTCTAGATTCAGTGTAGCTCAGCTGCAAGATGAAGTAGTAGATGAATGAGCAAGGACAGAGCGGCACTCACAGGAATCCAATTGCAGTTTTTCACGGCTTTATTCAGCAATATGCATGGTTACAATGCAGGGAGGGGGGTCGGCAGGACAAACGGTCACCATTTTGCGTTATATAGCGCTTCCACGGGTCCTGAATACACTTCATTCAGGACCCGTGGAAGCACTAAATTGTTAAGGACAGTCAATAAAGTGGTACAAACGATGAGGTGCAGCTCTCAGCATATACTCTCATACTTATTGGGCACAGTTTTCTAAACAGGAGAACAGAACGGTAAAACAGTTGAAGGAAATGTTACAATACTTAGACTAAGACCTGTAAAGGCTTCCTCCTATTTGAATGCTCAACCTACAGGTACATCTCAATGTATTAGAATATCATCAAAAAGTTTTTTTTTTCAGTGATTCAATACATAAAGTGAAATGCATATATTATATAGTCATTAAAAACAGAGTGATCTACTTCAAGGGTTTATTTATGTTAATGTTGATGATTATAGCTTACAGCCAATGAAAACCCACAGGTCATTATCTCAGAAAATTGAAGTAGGGAGGATGAAGGTTTAAAAACAGCGCTGCTGTATTCCACAAGACATCAGAGGGTGAATATATTCATTTATTAGTCAACGTGTTTAAGGCCTCCCTGAAACATGGCAATATGATACTGATTTGTCCTGAGAAAGGGGCCGGGGAGCCCTGAAACACGTTGACTAATAAATCAATAATGTATTCACCCTTTGATGTCTCGTGGAATACTGCAGTGCAATTTTTAACCCTTCATCCTCCCTAGTCTAAATGCACCTCGCTGGGGACTGCAGCAGCCGTGATCTGCTTTTATAGTGGTTGTGACTCCCACAACAACACAAGATGAAGCTTCTGATACCTATTTAGGTCATATTTTATCCCTCAGACCCTTATCCTCCTACTTTAAATTTCAGAGATTAATGACTAATTTGAGTTTTCATTGATTTTAAGCCAAGATCATCAACATTAACAGAAATAAACACTTGAAGTAGATCACTCTGTAATAACGGTATATAATATATGCATTTCACTTTATGTATTGCATTACTGAAGTAAATTACATTTTTGATGATATTCTTATTCATTGATGCGCCCCTGTACATACCCGTTATGGGAACGTTGAGTAATAGCATCCAGCAGCATACTGCCCTTAAGCTGTGGAATTGCGTTGCTGAACCAGTCACTTGTATAAAATAAGTCATTTCAGGATTACACCCTACCACTTTCCATGCTTTATAGCGTATATGCAGTTTATACACTCCAAGTTCACAGTTTCCTACAATGACATGGCCACTTAAGAGAAATACTGTATTTACCTGTCCCAAAACAACTCCATTCTCCTATGGCAAGCTTCCTTTGCAGTAGATCATGGTGAGTTTCTTGAGTTACCTGGCAAACTCCTCTGATATCATCACAACAGGGCTTTAAAGCCTTGCTTTGGCAGAGGCCAGGTACTTGGGTATTAAGAAGAATTTTTTTCAGTTATTTCAAGTTTGTCTAAAGGGTGATGCTGTTCGACATGGTCTACTTCCAACGAGTTGACTGTCATCTCCTTGGCTTCTCCTGATTTCATGTAAAAAACTGTGATTTTTGCAAGCTCATTAAAATTCACTTAAGATTTGTTCACAACAACTTCACAACAAATTGTTAATGTCTCACAACTGTTTACAACTGGCCTCTGAAATCAAAGCGACACCATACTTTAAGCAAATCCCCAGTCATCCTATTCATATGTATTAGTGATGGGCGAATCCTAAATTACTCGGAATCGCTTGACTCTAGCGAGTCCGAGCCCAGGACTCGCTACTCGTTGCGAGTCTAGCGAGTCCAATGTTAATGAATGGGGAAGCGAGTAATAGCGAGTAGTGTGAGATTTACAAATCGCAGATGTGTCTCGGAAGCTTCAGCCTGAAGCAATCCTAGTTTTGTCATTTATTTGCATTGCTAGTTTACTTTGTAAGTAATCGCTGACTCGCACAGATAAGATCCTGTCTTCTCTGTGTTCTGGCTGCCCCAGCTCCAGGGTCCTAGAGCCTGCCTGCTGCCTGATGTAGCAGAGCTGAGATTGTTCTCAGTCTGCTCATTCCCTGTGTACAGACATGAATGTCTGTGCACAGAGATGATGTAGCAGAGCTGAGATTGTTCTCAGTCTGCTCATTCCCTGTGTACAGACATGAATGTCTGTGCACAGAGATGATGTAGCAGAGCTGAGATTGTTCTCAGTCTGCTCATTCCCTGTGTACAGACATGAATGTCTGTGCACAGAGATGATGTAGCAGAGCTGAGATTGTTCTCAGTCTGCTTATTCCCTGTGCATAGACATCTATATTTATGCACAGGGGATGTAGCAGAGAGGACATCGCGTTTTGGACTGCGTCGGACGGAAGAGGATTTTTTTAATTAAAGATGGAGTCCCTAATGGCTTTTTTTTTTATTTCTAATAAAAAAATTTTCTTGTGTTGTGTTTTTTTTAAAACAATTTAATAGAAATTCATGGCGGTCATGTCTAATATCGGCGTGACCGCCATAAATTTCGGGCTTAGGGCCAGCTGATAATACAAAGCTGGCCCTAACCTCTTTATTACCCAGCGTGCCATCGCTACCAGGGCCGCTGGAAGAGCGGGGTTCAGCGCCACAGGATGGCGCTTCAATGAATGCGCCATCTTCTGGGGCGGCTGCGGGCTGCAATTTGCAGCGGGGGGTGCCCAGAAAGCTTGGGCATCCCTGCGCTGCGGATTCCAGCCCCCAGCTGCTTAGCTGTACCTGGCTAGACATAGAAATTGCGCGGAGCCCCACGCATTTTTTTTTAATTATTTCATGAAATTCTGAGATTCTGACTCTGAGACTCTGACTCTGAAATTCATGAAATAATTTAAAAAAAATGCGTGGGGCTCCGCGCAATTTCTATGTCTAGCCAGGTACAGCTAAGCAGCTGGGGGCTGGAATCCGCAGTGCAGGGATGCCCAAGCTTTCTGGGCACCCCCTGCTGCAAATTGCAGCCCGCAGCCGCCCCAGAAGATGGCGCGTTCATTGAAGCGCCATCCTCTGGCGCTGAACCCCGCTCTTCCAGCGGCCCTGGTAGCGGTGGCACGCTGGGTAATAAAGAGGTTAGGGCCAGCTTTGTATTATCAGCTGGCCCTAAGCCCGAAATTTATGGCGGTCACGCCAATATTAGACATGACCACCATGAATTTCTATTAAATTGTTTTAAAAAAAACACAACACAAGGAAAAATTTTTATTAGAAATTAAAAAAAAAGCCATTAGGGACTCCATCTTTAATTAAAAAAATCCTCTTCCGTCCGACGCAGTCCAAAACGCGATGTCCTCTCTGCTACATCCCCTGTGCATAAATATAGATGTCTATGCACAGGGAATGAGCAGACTGAGAACAATCTCAGCTCTGCTACATCATCTCTGTGCATAGACATTCATGTCTGTACACAGGGAATGAGCAGACTGAGAACAATCTCAGCACTGCTACATCATCTCTGTGCACAGACATTCATGTCTGTACACAGGGAATGAGCAGACTGAGAACAATCTCAGCTCTGCTACATCAGGCAGCAGGCGGGCTCTAGGACCCTGGAGCTGCACAGAGAAGACAGCTGGACTCAGCTCGCAAAGAAACAGCAGTTATCTGCGAGTTTCCCTGCTATCACTGGCACAGTAGCCAGTGATTACTCGCGAGTCTAATGCAAACAATGGCAATCCTAGTTTTGTCAGCGTTTCTGACAAAACTAGGATTGATATTGATTTGCATTGGACTCGCGAGTAATCACTGGGAAACTCGTAGAGTACCGAGTCCTGCGAGTCCCTTACTACTCGCAGAGTAACGAGTCCTAGCGAGTAGATTCGCCCATCCCTAATATGTATGAATTATATTAGTTATATAGTGGAACCTTGGATTACAAGTAACTTGGTTTGAGAGCGATTTGCAAGACAAGTTAACATTTTTAATACATTTTAACTTGGTATAAGTGTAAGATTTGCAATAAGAGCAAAATGTAAGCTTCCCCACCCCTCAACAGTACTGTACCTCCCTCCCTGCACAGATACAGTACAGTAAGAGCACTCCTCACCCCTTTACAGTACTTTACCTCCCTCCCTGCACAAATACAGTACAGTGCAAGCTCTCCCCACTACTCTACAGTGCTGTACCTCCCTCCCTGCCCAGATACAGTACAGCGTGAGCTCTCCCCACCACTCTGCAGTGCTGTACCTCCCTCCCTGGGCAGATACAGTACAGTGCGAGCTCTCCCCACCACTCTACAGTGCTGTACCTCCCTCCCTGGGTAGATACAGTACAGTACAGTGCGAGCTCTCCCCACTCCTCTACAGTACTGTTCCCCTGTCCCTGCATAGACACAGTACAGTGCGAGCTCTCCTCACCCCTCTACAGTACTGTACCTCCCTCCCTGCCCAGATACAGTACAGTGCAAGCTCTCCCCACCCCTCTACAGTACTGTACCTCCCAACCTGCGCAGATACAGTCCAGTACTCTTGTCTCGCGCCAAGGGCTTGAGGTACTCGGATCTCGTGCGTACTGGTACGCGGAGGTCACGGGTGGTCGGTGCCCGAGTCCGTGTCCCTGGTGATAAAATAAAAAGGGGAATATCTACAAGGATTAAAGTTATTGTCAGTTGTGACGCCACCTGTAGGTCCGGTGATGGCACCGGCGCTGCTGGGACCTCCGGGGTGATGGGCAGCAGCAAGATCTTGTAGCTTTCTACAGGAAGAGCGGGTTCTCCGGGGCTGTAAGGTATAATGATGGATTAGGGCAGCGCATCTGGAATGGAGCAGCGTAGTCGTTGTGGTGGGGCACAGGTTGAAGAAGGGATACGCACACAATAAACTCTTTTTCTGTACCTTTTACTGATGGTTCTCCAGGTACACATCTAGGGTTGAAGGGTGCGCTTTGGGATTTCCACACTGAGTGAAGTATAGGCTTCCTTGTCCTGCTCCCTTGTCTTGAGACTGGCGTGTATGAAACCAGACCTGACCTTTCCTGTTCTCTCACACCCGTGTTGCTGCACTGTGGGCTCTCGCTTGGCTACCACTATCTCTTCTGCGGCTCATGGCTCTCAAATGTGGGTTCTGCGGGCGTCCGGGAAGCTAAGTCTCTGCGGTTTACTGGGATTCTCTGTTGAGCTAACTTCTTTCCCTTGTAGACTCGGACTCCAGTGACCGCTGTTCTCTTGGGGTGAGCCGGGATGGCTCCTCTGCCCTCACTGTACTGTTCCCTGCCTCTGCCTTTCATCCTCACTCTCTCTGGACCTCACACTGGCTCTGGCGATGCACTGATCTTGGGCCTAGCACGGCTCCGGTGACCAGGTTAGCTCACTAGGCACTGAGCTAATCTTCAAAGTTCTCATAGCGACTGCACACTCTAGCTAACTCCGCCTCCAGCACCAGTATTTATAGGGGATCTGGCTTAACAGCAACCAGTAGAGCTCCCCCTACAGGCCTGGAATGGAAGGTGTTGGGTGTACGTGAGGCACCAGATGTGGAAATCCCTTAGTGAACTAGTTGGTTCTGTGGCTTACCTGGCCCAGGGCGCCACACTAGTGATACTGCTTCTAGCATAGGCACATAAGCCATAAATTGCAGTCTTTTTCTCACTTCCTCACTTCCTCCGGCCTTTGTGTGTTCACTGCACTCTGAACATGAAGCTTCTGTACTTGATAGTGTATATGGGTTATGCCACTACTAAACCAACTTTAGGAGCTGTAACAGATTACCTCCCTGCACATATGTATACTTCATGTACTATATAACTGCAATTAACTGAAGAACTGTAATAATTTTATATGAATTCAGTAAATACTTTTGGGTTGTGGAACGAATCATTTCACTTATGTCTTACGGGAACATTTGCTTTGATGTGCAAGTGATTTGGATTACAAGCCCATTCCTAAAGCTAATTATGCTCGTAATCCAAGGTTCCACTGTATATGTATATATATAATTTATCCTGACATTACTCATTGCCTGGTTGGAAGATACTAGACTGCATTTACTTCTCTGTTGCATTGCTGCTTTTATCCATTTTTCCCCCTGCAACATGCCAGACTTCAATTCATACATCTTAGTTACACTGTTGCTATTAATCATTACCTACTGGAAGTTGCCAGACTGCATTTACTTCACAGATACTCCTGTGATTAACTTCCTGAAGATATCAGTTTTCTATACTACTACTGTTTATTATTGTATCTATACCTCCCAACTTTGGAAAAACACAAAGGGGGACAATTTATGCGTTGAACTGTGCGCCATGGCTAGTTTTTACCATGCCCAAGAATGCAGTGGACCTCCATTATAGAGATGGATGAAGTGCAGGTGCAACATACTGATAAAACAGCCTCTCACAACCCTCCAAAATGGAGGGGGGAGGCTGCTAGAAGAAAACTTGCACACTAATTTAGCTTTCATAGAGAAACTGTCACATTCATGAGTGAGATACACAGTGTCTGAACAAGAGCCTATCAGTGGTGCCAGGTAGGGTAGGCTAGTTAACACTATATGAGTGTACCTCACAGGACAGGCTCACCAATGTACCACCTGAATTCAGAGGTCCCCACTACACCCAGCAATCATTCATAAAATGTGCAAATGTTAATGTGAGGTATTAGTTAATATTTTGGGCCAAAATATGAAAGCTTGCAACCCATACGTCAAGGGCCCTTCCACTTGCCAGTCCCTGCATTAATTCAAATAGAAAACTAAAGGAGAAAATAAAATAACTCATCACCAAGCAGCCAAATATGATACTAAATGCACATACAGGATGCAGAGGACCTCCAGAGATGGATGGAGCCCAGGTGCAAAATGCTGATGAAAGAGCCACTCACAACCATCCAAAATGGAGGTGCTCGCTTAAGACTTGCACACTAATGAAGCTTGCATAGGGAGCCTGTCACATAGGTAAGTGAAATACACAGTGCCAGAACAAGAGCCTATTACAGATGCCAGGTAGGGTGGGCTAATTAACACTATATGAGTGTACCTCACAGGACAGGCTCACCAATGTACCATCTGAATTCAGAAGGCCCCACCGTGCAGCAATAAATCAAATGTGCATATGATAAAGTGAGGTATTAGTTGATATTTTGGCCCAATATATGAAAGCTTCCATTTTGTGCCAAAATATCAAGTCAAGTTATTGTCAAGTTAGTGGGATAATCATTCAAACTGAGGGACTCGTAAGAGTCTTGGTTGGTCATGGTCAGTGTTGTCATAGAGAATACTTGTCCGGGGACAAATTGATCAGTGGACACAATTTTATATTGCTTATGGCACATCACAATAAAGGACATGTCTACACTGAGCTAAAAAAATACATACATTGACATAGTGCTAGAGACTAAAAACATGAAATTCATGGAAAAGTGGCAGAATGCAATAATGAGAATATGACGTAAAATGTTTAATCTTAAAAACCAAAAATAAACCAGCCCCAAAACTTACAATTTTATGGCTGATCATCATTTAAGCAATGAAAAGTAAATATACAAAAAATGATCAGTAGAGCTGAATGTTGGCTTATCTGTATTTAACCAGGCAGCTACTTAGTCTCAGTGAAAGGCCAGGACAGTAATTGATCGTGAAGAGTGTCGATTAAGAAAACATTGTCTTTAGACAGATCATTATTTTTGTGTTCTTCGAGCTTGGCTTTGATGGATTATTGTACTTAACATAATGAAATATCAATAAATTTAGTAATTAATGTAAATAAAACAGAAAAGAAAGAACAACGTTATATAGCGGACAAAAAAGAAACAATGAACTGAACAGAACATGCAAATATAGAGGATTCAGGAGTATTGACTGCACCAATATTGCACCATTTGATAGTACAGATTGTTAACTAGAATATATTTTTATGGTACAAGTGTTAGAGGTGGAGATTCACCTTTCAGAAATGTGAATTTTACAATTTTCCAATTTATTCACAGCAAATTGCAACTAGTCCAATCGTGTTGAACAGATGTGATTATCAAGTGGTAGGGAGAGGGGATCGGGTAGGAGAGGGGGAGAAGCTGAGATAATGAGTGATAGGGAATGGTGAAAGATTAAAAATGAGGGAGAAGAAGGGAGAGGAGGAGAGGAAGAGCGAGAGGGAATAGGAGGGGGATAGGGAGGGGGATTGGGAAAAGAAGAAGGTAATTGAGTGGGAAGGGGAGGGAATTAGGGAGAGAGAAAACAAAAAAGGAGAGATAGAGAGAGACTCCTTTCTGGAAAAAGTGCCATACCTTCATTCCTTCCTTCATGTTAACACTACTGTTCCCAGAGGGTGGTGTGGCATTATTGTGTTATATGATCGCTTAAGCCAGTCAGCAGTCTATTTTTCACCACCTTATAGATGAATTGCTTTATACCAATTTTTATGCTATAATTTGGCACACTATGGCTGTTTTTAGCTATGCTTTATTTCACAAATCAATGCCTTGCATCCACCATAAGCACAAAAAATGTCTAAAGCCCCTTTCACATCAGCGGTTTTCGCCAAATGTGGCAGTTGCGGTGAAAAAAACGCAACTGCCGCGATTACCGCATAACCGCTGCACTTGCGGCACAGTTGCAGCAAACCCATGCAATGTCTATGGGGCTTGCGGTAAGTGTGTGGCAGATGCGGCAAGTGTGGTTTCGGCACTTGCGGCAGGTGCGGCCGCGAAAAAAAACGCGGTCAGTCGCAGGTTTTTTCGCGGCCACACCTGCCGCAAGTGCCGATACCGCACTTGCCGCACCTGCCGCAAGCCCGCATAGACATTGTATGGGGCTTGCCGCAACTATGCCGCAAGTGCAGCGGTTATGCAGTAATCGCGGCAGTTGCGTTTGTTTCACCGCAACTGCCGCGATCGGCGAAAACCGCTGATGTGAAAGCAGCCTTAGGCCCCTTTCACATCAGCGTTTTTTTAAATCGCGGCAGATGCGGTGAAAAAAACGCATCTGACGCGATTACCGCATACCGGCTGCACTTGCGGCACGGTTGCGGCATGGTTGCGGCAAGCCCCATACAATGTATATGTGGTCTTGCGGCAGGTGCGGTAGCTGCGGTTTTGGCCCTTGCGGCAGGTGCGGCCGTGAAAAAAACCGCGGTCAGCCGTGGTTTTTTCCGCGGCCGCACCTGCCGCAAGGGCCAAAACCGCACCTGCCGCAAGTCCGCATATACATTGTATGGGGCTTGCCGCAACTGTGCCGCAACCGTGCCGCAAGTGCAGCCGGTATGAGGTAATCGCGGCAGATGCGGTTTTTTCATCTGCCGCGATTTAAAAAAAACGCTAGTGTGAAAGTACCCTTAGATAGATAAAAAATATGTCATACTGCATGTCTTTTTGCCCCCCATACCTATCATTACCTGTCCCTGCACCTTCCTAATACATCCCTAACCATCTCTGTCTAAGCTAAAACTGTCCTATAATGGTTGTGAAAGACGACTCTGTCACTTACATTTTTGTATGCTAATGAGTCACACTGGGCGGTCTCCAGGGCTCTGTGTCTTCATCCTCACTGCATGTCTCTCACACTCGGCTGGGTGTGATAATAGAATCTCCCGGTGCACTCCTGGCTGTTCAATTCCAATGTCCCCCTTCTGTGTGTGACACTGCGGCGGCTTAATTTCCGCAGCTAATTCCAAGGTGCACTGAGCAGCTCCATAATGCTCCATGCACCTGCTTAGACACCCTCCCTGATGGCTCGCTGTTATGCAGTGCCATTAGTGAGGGCTGCTGAGCATGCGCACTGGGCATTATGAAGCCGCTCAGTGCACCTCGGGAGTATTTGCACTGTGCAGCTGCAGAAATTACGCCGCGGTGTCATACACAGAAGAGGGACATTTAAATTGAAGCGACGGGAGCGCGCCTGGAAAATCTATTATCATACCCAGCCGGGATTGATAGACATGTAGCAAGGGGGGAAACGGAACCTTGGCAACCGCCCAGTGTGACTACCTAGAGTAGTCAAGAGGACTCATTAGCATACGAAAATGTGAGAAGTCATTTTGCACAACCATTATAGGACAGTTTTAGATTAGATAGGGATGGTTAGGGATGTATTAGGAAGGTGCAGGAACAGGTAGTGATGTGTTTGGGGGCAAAAATGAGCTGACAGGTTCCCTTTAATTTAAACCAGAAATCATATGCATCTTAAATAGTAAATATGCCCCAGTTCTTGTTGTATGGGGAGACTTTTGCTTTGCATTACAGAGCAAAACTATCATTTTAAAGAGAACCCGTCACTATGAAAATGCAATGCAATCTGTAAACACCATGTTATAGAGCAGGGGGAACTGAGTAGATTGTTATTTAGTTTTCTGAGAATAGATTCAGTATAACCTGTGATTTCATCATTTAAACCCCTGCTCTTTCTGGGATTTTGGGTCCAGTGGGCGTCCTATCAGTGACTGGCAGCTATCCTTGTATAAGTGTGCACACAGAAACAGCTGTCACTAACTGATAGGACTGCCCACTGGACTAAAAATCCTAGAAAGAGCATAAGTTTAAATGTTGAAATCACAGGTTATACTGAATCTTTTCTCACAAAACCATATATCGATCTACTCAGTTCTCCCTGCTCTATACCATGGTGCCTGCAGATTGCACTGCATTTTTCTGGTGACCTGTTCCCTTTTAATGTAAAAATGTATCATTCCCTCTGGAAGCACTGTAAGGAGATTGACCACCTGCAGCTAAGTTTCTCACTATTAACATCTAATTATTTTTAAAAATTGCTGGCTAATGCTAGTGATGATGGTGGTGCTTCAGCTACTGTTACCAGATCCCATATTATTAGTCATTGTGTGCTTTTTTTCTGTTTACTTTCGCACTACACCTTCTATTACCACTTCAATTTACCATATATATGGTATCACAATATATTTAACAATCTTTTCAAGCCCAGTTTTTCAAATCTTGAGACAAAAAACATGACAAGGAAGCAAGGTACTGTAGGTAGATATGCAACGGCCGCAAGGGCCAGGGGATACTTGGTATCAGGGCCGGTGATACTTCAAGGAAGTCACTGCAGCTGTGGCTCAGCTCCATAGCCCTGGCTGTGCAGTGATGGGGGCTATTTACAGGGGATATGAGTCATTTCGTGACACCACCTATGGCCGACGCTGCTTGGATGAGCCCCAGGGGATGGTATTGTGGCAGCTAGGATGGTAACGCTCACCACAGGTGGAGTGGGCCCTGGGATTTAATTTGAGAGTCCTTTGAGAGGATGGTGAATGTAGTTAGGTGCAGGAGGGTGAGGGGAATAAATGGGAAGACACAAAGGTTGCAGTTATGTTACCTTTACTTGTAGCTTTCAACGGCTCCATCCCAGTAGGGGCACGGTGTCCTCCAGGTCAGCAATCTGGTCAACTCCCAGGCAATTCAGGTCTACTCCACCGAGACTCCTCTCTGTATGCCTTTCCAGGTTGTCTTTTCTGTGCTGGCTACTCACCTCTCCTGCCATGTACCTTTGTGCTACAGTATGACAAGCAAGTAGCTATGGGCCCTGTTGAGCGACGGTTGACACGTCCTCTGATCCTAGGTATAGCCACCATTTTGGGGAATGTCCATGGTAATTGGCAGCTGCGCTGCAAGCCCCCAGTTTCTTGGCTCAACCTTGCAGTGTTGCTGCCAGATTAGGGCCTGTCCCCTCTTGCAAACAGTTCCTCCACCATGACTGGAAGTCGGGGTGAATTTGGGGTTCACGCAGGCCTGGATTCCATAGGCAACCTACCCACTGGTCCTCACTCTTCTCTAGCGCCAGAGTTACCCTAGAACTTCATCTTTCTTGGTGGTCTACTACTTCCTCTCTGCTTTTCTACAGTCCATCCCCACCCCCTCTGCCTACTCCCTCCTCCTGCCAGCAGATGAGGCTCCTCGCATGAGGTCACATCCGCCCCCTCTATCTCCTGGCCAAGAGTTAGGATTGGTGTTGGGTGCAGGGTGTTTGTCTCGGGTTTGTGTCCCCTCCTTACCTGGGAGTTGGATACCACAACTATGGCTTAGGTGCAGTACCTCTGTGGCAACCAGACCGCAGGGGTGCCTGAAATACATGTAGGGTAAACAAAAGGTGTCAGCAGGCCGCTGTATATGTGTGGTTATACAGTTTCAAATCAAACTAGTGTTCAAGTGTACAAAAACAGACATGTATATATTTTTTAAAACCTTTATTAATATTTTTTAAAAATTCAACCCTCATCCCAAAAATAACAAAATAAGAAATACTCCATTTTTGCATGACCAAAGAGCCAGCAGCTGCAACAAAGTGGTTTATTCATGTGGCAGGCATAGATGTCAAATTTTATTAGTAAGACAATTGTGAAAAACAAAAAAAATGTGACACATACAGTACAGACCAAAAGTTTGGACACACCTTCTCATTCAAAGAGTTTTTTGTATTTTCATGACTATGAAAATTGTAGATTCACACTGAAGGCATCAAAACTATGAATTAACACATGTGGAATTATATACTTAACAAAAAAGTGTGAAACAACTGAAAATATGTCTTATAGTCTAGGTTCTTCAAAGTAGCCACCTTTTGCTTTGATTACTGCTTTGCACACTCTTGGCATTCTCTTGATGAGCTTCAAGAGGTAGTCACCGGAAATGGTTTTCACTTCACAGGTGTGCCCTGTCAGGTTTAATAAGTGGGATTTCTTGCCTTATAAATGGGATTGGGACCATCAGTTGTGTTGTGCAGACGTCTGGTGGATACACAGCTGATAGTCCTACTGAATAGACTGTTTGAATTTGTATTATGGCAAGAAAAAAACAGCTAAGTAAAGAAAAACGAGTGGCCATCATTTATTTTAAAAATTAAGGTCAGTCAGTCCGAAAAAATGGGAAAACTTTGAAAGTGTCCCCAAGAGCAGTTGCAAAAACCATCAGGCGCTACAAAGAAACTGGCTCACATGAGGACCGCCCCAGGAAAGGAAGACCAAGAGTCACCTCTGCTGCGGAGGATAAGTTCATCTAAGTCACCAGCCTCAGAAATCGCAGATTAACAGCAGCTCAGATTAGAGACCAGGTCAATGCCACACAGAGTTCAAGCAGCAGACACAGCTCTACAACAACTGTTAAGAGGAGACTTTGTGCAGCAGGCCTTCATGGTAAAATAGCTGCTAGGAAACCACTGCTAAGGACAGGCAGCAAGCAGAAGAGACTTGTTTGGGCTAAAGAACACAAGAAATGGACATTAGACCAGTGGAAATTCTGTGCTTTTGTCTGATGAGTCCAAATTTGAGATCTTTGGTTCCAACCACCGTGTCTTTGTGTGACGCAGAGAAGGTAAACAGATAGACTATACATGCCTGGTTCCCACTGTGAAGCATGGAGGAGGAGGTGTTATGCTGATGGGGTGTTCCGCCATATGACCTGCCCTCCACAGTCACCAGACCTGAACCCAATAGAGATAGTTTGGGGTGAGCTGGACCGCAGAGTGAAGGCAATAGGGCCAACAAGTGCTAAGCATCTCTGGGAACTCCTTTAAGACTGTTGGAAGACCATTTCCGATGACTACCTCTTGAAGCTCATCAAGAGGATACCAAAGTGTGGCAAAGCAGTAATCAAAGCAAATGGTGGCTACTTTGAAGAACCTAGAATATAAGACATATTTTCAGTTGTTTCACACTTTTTTGTTAAGTATATAATTCCACATGTGTTAATTCATAGTTTTGATGCCTTCATTGTGAATCCATAATTTCAAAGTCACGAAAATACAGAAAACTCTTTGAATGAGAAGGTGTGTCCAAACTTTTGGTCTGTACTGTATTTTCTTCAGTAGACAGTCACAGTTAAAGGGAACCTGACGGTGCACCATGCCCTGCGACCCACCAGCTTAAATACTATGCCTAACAAGCCCTTGATACTGAGACATAAACAGACGTTTAAGAAACGTCTTGAAGATGCTAACTTATTTTTGACTACTTAAGATGGGGGGGAATTTTGTTTCCATAGTCTAGCTGTCCCATCATATGTTATCACTCCTCTGTTTGTATATATTATGATTTGCAAGAGCTGCTGGCATCAACGGCACTCTGGAAAGTGTGTGTGACTTCTTTCCCATACATCATTGCTCACTGCACATATCTGGAAGCGAAATAGGAAGCTGATGTCCACGGAGAAGCTACAAATCAGCCACCAGAACAGATCTTCATTTTCAGACATGAGCAAAGCCCTTCTGTACCTGGAACCTTGCACCCAGCTTCAGATGTGCAATAACATGTAGGAAAAAAAGTCGCACATGTGCCAGATTTGCAGGGAGCTGGCAATGATGCCGACTCTTGCATATCTTGCTATCACGACTATAGGGGTGTGATAACATGCACTACTCTTGGAAAACCAATGCTCCATGACTAGACAAAAGAAAATTAACATATTAAAAATAGACTTTAAAAATAATTGATTTTTAAACAGAAACGGTGCTCGTCCAAGTGTGAGTCCTTTGCAGTGTTTTAGTGGCTTGAACTTGGGGTATAATCAGCGTTATCAGATGTAGTATCTACCGAAAAAATGAAAGAATTTCCGGCCTCCCTCAACAGGAAGTTCTTTGCTTATGGCTGGCTGTATGTGAGCCGAAAGCCGAATTACCCAATCAATGACGTCCAATTAGGTTCAAGCCAAGTTCAGGTCCAGAACAGAGCTTCATAAAATGTCCGGCTGAACCCCCAAACCTGAACTTCCACAGGTGTGCTCACCTCTAGTCCTATATCATGTGGTGCAAGGCATTATGGTAAAGCAGCATAGTTGTGCCAACTGAACCTACTGTCTGCTCGGTGCATCCATCCTGATCCTCCATCAGTATAAGCCCAGTAAATGTGATTGTGGTGAAATACTGTTATTACCTTGTAGCTAATATTGACCTATAGTGTTGTTTTGGACCATGTGTGGTTATTATTGTCATTATATGAATATGAAATCAGATAATAATAGATAATCATAGGCATCATGGACTTGCTTTATGTTATATTTTTACATATTGCATTCATTACTCATGAAATGATCAATATGTATTTGATTCAAGGCTGCATACTAACGCTTGATTATCATTTCTATCTCAGACTGAAGCCTCTTCAGTAATCAATCAAGCTTTTTTTTTTTTATAAAATCCCATATGATTGGAGTGATGATGATTAGCCTGAAAGTTTTCTTTGAGCTGCAGCCCAGAAATGTTGGCTTTCTGCAAGTGTTTCTAGACAGACAAGAATTGATATGGGTATGAAAATGAAAAGAAAATCAATTGCCATTGGACTTAATGTTTAAGAAAAAAAAATGGAGCATCCTTAGGGTATATTTCACTGTTATCTTTTTATATGTATTAAGTAAAGCAATAATGTATTCATTTTTCTGCAGAAATGGCAACCTTGTTGTGCAAATGAAAATGAGGCTGTCGGAGAACTAGCTGTCATTATTTAGATCTCTGTTGTACAAAGACGATGGTTTCAGGGTTTTCTTAGTATTACAGAAGTGAGCGGCAAGGTGCCTCAGTGGTTAGCACTGTATACGGTGCCTCAGTGGTTAGCACTGTATATGGTGGCTCAGTGGTTAGCACTGTATGGTGGCTCAGTGGTTAGCACTGTATATGGTGGCTCAGTGGTTAGCACTGTACGGTGGCTCAGTGGTTAGCTCTGTATATGGTGGCTCAGTGGTTAGCACTGTATGGTGGCTCAGTGGTTAGCACTGTATATGGTGGCTCAGTGGTTAGCACTGTATGGTGGCTCAGTGGTTAGCACTGTATATGGTGGCTCAGTGGTTAGCACTGTACGGTGGCTCAGTGGTTAGCACTGTATACGGTGGCTCAGTGGTTAGCACTGTACGGTGGCTCAGTGGTTAGCACTGTATGGTGGCTCAGTGGTTAGCACTGTATACGGTGGCTCAGTGGTTAGCACTGTATACGGTGCCTCAGTGGTTAGCACTGTATATGGTGGCTCAGTGGTTAGCACTGTATGGTGGCTCAGTGGTTAGCACTGTATGGTGGCTCAGTGGTTAGCACTGTATATGGTGGCTCAGTGGTTAGCTCTGTATATGGTGGCTCAGTGGTTAGCACTGTATATGGTGGCTCAGTGGTTAGCACTGTGCGGTGGCTCAGTGGTTAGCACTGTATATGGTGGCTCAGTGATTAGCACTGTGTGGTGCCTCAGTGGTTAGCACTGTACGGTGTCTCAGTGGTTAGCAATGTATGGTGGCTCAGTGGTTAGCACTGTATATGGTGGCTCAGTGGTTAGCTCTGTACGGTGGCTCAGTGATTAGCACTGTATATGATGGCTCAGTGGTTAGCACTGTGTGGTGCCTCAGTGGTTAGCACTGTACGGTGTCTCAGTGGTTAGCAATGTATGGTGGCTCAGTGGTTAGCACTGTATATGGTGGCTCAGTGGTTAGCACTGTACGGTGTCTCAGTGGTTAGCACTGTATATGGTGGCTCAGTGGTTAGCACTGTATACGGTGGCTCAGTGGTTAGCACTGTATACGGTGGCTCAGTGGTTAGCAATGTATGGTGGCTCAGTGGTTAGCACTGTATATGGTGGCTCAGTGGTTAGCACTGTATATGGTGGCTCAGTGGTTAGCACTGTATATCAGAGGTTCCCAACTCCAGTCCTCAAGGCGCACCAACAGTGCAGGTTTTCAGGATTTCCTTAGAAACTGGAATCATCCCCAGTGCAGGTGATTCAATTATCACCTGTGCAATACTAAGGAAACCCTGAAAACCTGCACTGTTGGTGTGCCTTGAGGACTGGAGTTGGGAACCTCTGCTATATATGATGGCTCAGTGATTAGCACTGTATGGTGCCTCAGTGGTTAGCACTGTATGGTGGCACAGTAATAAGCATTGTACGGTGGCTCAGCGGTCAACACTGTATATGGTGGCTCAGTGGTTAGCACTGTATGGTGCCTCAGTGGTTAGCACTGTATGGTGGCTCAGTGGTTAGCACTGTAACGGTGGCTCAGTGGTTAGCACTGTATGGTGGCTCAGTGGTCAGCACTGTATGGTGGCTCAGTGGTTAGCACTGTATGGTGGCTCAGTGGTTAGTACTGTATGGTGGCTCAGTGGTTAGTACTGTATGGTGGCTCAGTAATTAGCAGTATGGTGGCTCAGTGGTTAGCACTGTATGGTGCCTCAGTGATTAGCACTGTATGGTGACTTAGTGATTGGCACTGTATGGTGGCTCAGTGGTTAGCACTGTATGGTGGCTCAGTGGTTAGCACTGTATGGTGGCTCAGTGGTTAGCACTGTACGGTGGCTCAGTGGTTAGCACTGTATATGGTGGCTCAGTGGTTAGCACTGTATGGTGCCTCAGTGGTTAGCACTGTATGGTGGTTCAGTGGTTAGCCCTGTATGGAGGCTCTGTGGTTTGCACTGTATGGTGGCTTTGTGGTTAGCACTTTATGGTGGCTCTGTGGTTAACACTGTATGATGGCTCTGTGGTTAGCACTGTATGGTGGCTCAGTGGTTAGCACTGTACGGTGTCTCAGAGGTTAGCACTGTATGGTGGCTCTGTGGTTAGCACTGTATGGTGGTTCAGTAGTTAGCACTGTACAGTAGCTCAGAGGATAGCATTGTATGGTGGCTCAATGGTTAGCATTGTACGATGGCTCAGTGGTTAGCACTGTGGGGTGGCTCAGTGGTTAGCACTGTATAGTGGCTTCATGATTACCACTGTACCATGGCTCTGTGGTTAGCACTGTATGGTGGCTCAGTGGTTAGCACTGTATGGTGACTCTGTGGTTTGCACTGTATGGTGGCTCTGTGGTTAGCACTATATGGTGGCTCTGTGGTTAACACTGTATGGTGGCTCTGTGGTTAGCGCTGTATGGTGGCTCAGTGGTCAGCACTGTACGGTGTCTCAGAGGTTAACACTGTATATGGTGGCTCAATGGTTAGCACTGTACAGTGGATTAGTGGTTAGCACTGTACAGTGGCTCAGTGGTTAGCACTGTACGATGGCTCAGTGGTTAGTACTGTACGGTGGCTCAGTGGTTAGCACTGTATAGTGGCTCAGTGGTTAGCACTGTACGATGGGTCAGTGGTTAGCACTTTACGGCGGCTCATTGGTTAGCACTGTATAGTGGCTCAGTGGTTAGCAATGTATGATGGGTCAGTGGTTAGCACTGTACGGTGGCTCAATGGTTATCACTGTATAGTGGCTTCGTGGTTATCACTGTACCATGGCTCTGTGGTTATCACTGTATGGTGGCTCAGTAGTTAGCACTTACGGTGGCTCAGAGGATAGCACTGTATGGTGGCTCAAAGGTTAGCATTGTACGATGGCTCAGTGGTTAGCACTGTACAGTGGCTCAGTGGTTAGCACTGTACGATGGGTCAGTGGTTAGCACTGTATGGTGGCTCAGTGGTTAGCACAGTATGGTAGCTCAGAGGTTAGCATTGTATGGTGGCTCAGGGGTTAGCACTGTATGGTGGCTCAGTGGTTAGCACTGTATGGCGGCTCAGTGGTTACCACTGAAGTCTTGCAGCACTGGGATTCTGGGTTTAATCCCACCAAGGACAACATATGCAAGGAGTATGTATATTCTCCCCAGATTTATTGTTGGTTTCCTCCAGGTTCTCCGGATTCCTCATCACATTCCAAAGGCATACAGATCGGATGTTTAGATTGTGAGACATAATGGGGACTGTATTGTTTATGTATGTAAAGTGCTGTGGAATTAATAGTGCTATATAAATTAATAAATATTATCATTATTATTGACAATGTTACCACTGTTGGACATAGACAGAAAAGGGGCCTTTACTAGAAAAGTATATGCGGCCTCCATTATAAATCACAATTCCACCTACTTTGCAAAGGAAACGATACCCTTTTCCGTTGAGGTCCCCGTGCGTCTGCTTAGGTATTACCAATAGTGTGTCCACCCCAAATGTTGGGTGGAAGAATGAAGGAATGTTCTGTCTTGGATGAGGTATTATAAATACAGTCATATTAAAAAGTTTGGACATCCCTCTTAATCTTACTCTTTTTTTAAAAAAAAATGTTTTTTTGCAACAGCTATTTCAGTGTGATATATATAATAACTGATGGACACAGTAATATTTCAGGATTGAAATGAGGTTTATTGTACTAAATGAAAATGTAAAATATGCATTATTTCAAAAATTGACAGGTGCAAAATTATGGGCATTAATATTTAGTAGATCCACCTTTTGCAAAAATAACAGCCTCTAGTGGCTTCCTGTAGCTGTTAATGAGTTCCTGGATCCTGGATGAAGGTATTTTTGACCATTCCTCTTTACAAAACAATTCCAGTTCAGTTAAGTTTGATGGTCGCTGAGCATGGACAACCCGCTTCAAAACATCCCACAGATGTTCAATGATATTCAGGTCTGAGGACTGGGATGGCCATTCCAGAACATTGTAATTGTTCCTCTGCATGAATGCCTGAATAGATTTGGAGCGATGTTTTGGATCATTGTCTTGCTGAAAGATCCATCCCTGGCGTAACTTCAACTTTGGCACTGATTCTTGAACATTATTCTCAAGAATCTGCTGATACTGAGTGGAATCCATGCAACCCTCAACTTTAACAAGATTCCCGGTGCCGCCATTGGCCACACAGCCCCAAAGCATGATGGACCCTCCCCCAAATTTGACACTGGGTAGCAAGTGTTTTTCTTGGAATGCTGTGTTTTTGTGGTGCCATGCATAACGCCTTGTTGTATGACCAAACAAC
Organism: Allobates femoralis; assembly: GCA_033576535.1. Lineage (NCBI taxonomy): Eukaryota > Metazoa > Chordata > Amphibia > Anura > Aromobatidae > Allobates > Allobates femoralis. The sequence goes on along the minus strand of JARQOC010000002.1, from coordinate 667,339,684 downwards.
TCAATCTTTGTTTCATCAGTCCACAGGACCTTCTTCCAAAATGAAACTGGCTTGTCCAAATGTGCTTTTGCATACCTCAGGCGACTCTGTTTGTGGCGTGCATGCAGAAACGGCTTCTTTTGCAACACTCTCCCATACAGCTTCTCCTTGTGCAGTGTGCGCTGTATTGTTGACCCATGCACAGTGACACCACTTGCAGCAAGATGATGTTGCAGGTCTTTGGAGGTGGTCTGTGGATTGTTCTTGACTGTTCTCGCCATTCTTCTCCTCTGCCTTTCTGATATTTTTGTTGGCCTGCCACTTCTGGCCTTTACAAGAACTGTCCCTGTGGTCTTCCATTTCCTTACTATGTTCCTCACAGTGGAAACTGACAGGTTAAATCTATGAGACAACTTTTTGTATCCTTCCCCTGAACAACTATGTTGAACAATCTTTTTTTTTAGATGATTTGAGAGCTGTTTTGAGGAGCCCATGATGCCACTCCTCAGAGAAGATGCAACTAGGAGAACAACTTGCAAGTGGACACCTGAAATAGCTTTTCTCATGATTGGATACACCAGGCTATGAAGTACAAAGCTCAATGAGGTTACCAAACCAATTTAGTGCTTCGGTAAGTCAGTAAAAAGTAGTTATGAGTATTCAAATCATGAAAATCAGAAGGGTGCCCATACTTTGGCACCTGTCAAATTTTGAAATAATGCATATTTCACATTTTTGGTTAGTACAATAAAACTCATTTCAAACCTGAAATATTACTGTGTCCATCAGTTATTACATATATCACACTGAAATAGCTGTTGCAAAAAAAAAATTTTAAACAAAAAAAAAAAGAGTAAGATAAAGAGGGGTGCCCAAACGTTTTCATATGACTGTAAGTGCACCTTGCTAGATTTTGAAAACTTTAACTGACTTCTGACAACTTTTTGCCTAAAACTCCTGCATACCTCCTCATACCCATCCTGAAATGGTCGTAGAGATCATGCAGGATACCAGCTGTCCCCTTAAGTATGTAGGTCGGTAGGCTACCTGATTTTCAACTTTTGTATTGTTGTGTCTCACTAGGCCTTTAGTTTTGTATGCTGGATGTCCGTTGTTATACGTTTTGTGGAGTGTGCTAGTCCCCAGGCCATTTAGTTCAACATCTTGTTACCATGGCCTAGATGGGACTACATACTGTTTTAATGGGTCCATTCTCATGTCTAATAATTCATAATTCTACATACTTTGTAAATGGAAACAATACCTTTTATTGCGTGGGTTGGGACCCTGTGCGGTGGCTTAAGTTTTACCAATGGTGTATTCCACCCAAATGTTACATGCTATACCTTTGAGATGGGGTGGGGAAATGAAGGAATGTTCCTCTGCCTTGGCTACAGTTTTATATTTTGGTGAATCTTACTAGATATTGAAAACTTTCACTGACTTATGACAACATTTTGCCTAAAACTTCTACATGGCAATAATTCTTGCATATTTTAAGCACTATAAAACCTTGTCCACTTTTCTAAACACCTTGAAAGTGACTAACATGGAAACATTAGTGAAAATTAATAATGAGCATGTCTTAACTGATTCACAGGAATAAAAAAAAAGAGTAACTAAACCTGATTTCTAGGCCATTGATTTTTATAGGAAATAATTACAATACTAATCTGATTATTAAAATAGCACTTAAGTCTGGGACAAATATATGAATTCAATATTAATACTGAGAAAGGGTGAAAGTATGGGGATCTATATTTGCACAAATTAATTATAATTGAATAAATCTGTTTCAGCATTGCAATTCTACTATTATCCTCTGTTAAAAATATACATTATCTATTCCAATTGAATAATTAGTACTAGTATTCAGAGCTGAGCTGGTGAAGATTATGCAGTATTTCAAGGTTAGAGGAAAAATCAAAGCGGCACTCACCGTTTGCATAAAAAACTTCTTTATTGTAAGTCCATTAAAAAGTTCTATGGATGGAGGATCGGATGTGAGCTGTGTTCCAGGACGACAGCTGTTTCGTGCACACCTGCACATCAGTGGGTCCTTAAGAAGAAAGAAGGAGACAGATCATTCACAGACTGGAGGCAGGCAGAGGGGCCGGGGAATCACAGACAGGGAGGAGAACATCCACTTTACAGTCCAGCCTTTGTGCATTGAAACCTATTTAGCAGAAAACTTAAAATGATAATTAAAGAAGACTTCTTCACCAAAGGCATCACATTGTTCTATATTACACCATCGATATAGCCATGTCTTTCCTTGACAATGCAAAATCATGTTGACAGGTTCTCTTTAAAGGTGTTCAAGGTTCTCTACTCTGGAACTAAACGTTACATTGAAAATTTCCAAGTTTGTTTGTTGCCAAGAAACTTGACCCAAGAGGCTACGGGAATGCAGCCGTCTTAAATAATTGATATTTCAGCTGTTCGTACCTTATCTTCTAGGCCATTCAACAGATGAAACAATTAAAAAATCTGATTCAAGCAAGAATTGTCTGGTTCACAACATTGGGTTCATTTGAAGACAAGAGTAAATGTATATTTAAATAAGACAAAACAAGAGAAAGGTCACAATAACAGGGAATACAACAATAAAATATGGGGTGGACCCGTGAAAATGCCATTTTAAGACCACAGATTTTAACGCAACAAACATTTCTTATGAAAGTGCGTGTTTACGTGATCTGGAGAGGATTTGGCACCGCGGTAGTTTGTTACTGTTTGCTATTTATGAAGTCCCGGTGCCCCATTCAGGTAGTTGTATAATGCCAGTGTCTTAAAAATGAACTTATAAGTCATTCTGGTTAACCTAATAAAACACAGGCACCATCTGAAAGCTAAATATTTAGAAATAAGCTGCGGCACCACGGGAAAGGAATGTTCCTGTTTGCAGAAGAAACATACCTTTGCTTTGATACTGCATTTGCTGTTGTTGTACCAATTTCAGAATGGATCATAATACATAGCGGAGTTTCTCAACTTCCATTATCGTAGCTTATTCTACATTTCTGTGATTTTACTTATCTTATTCTAATGAAACTGATGTTTGATTTAGGAAAGTATTTAGTAAAAACAATAGAAGTTGCTAAATGATGGACACTTAGGCAATGTGCCGGGTAGAAAATAGTGGTGCAGATATTTTGCTTCCAGAAATCCTCATCTCCTGGAAAAATTGCAGCAGTTGTTGTGCCATGATGGATTTTTGCTGCGTTTTGCCACGTTTTTTAATGCAGATGTTTATGCGTTTTTTCTTAGCAATTGTTCACTGTTGTGACTGTGAACAAACTTAGGTTAGGCTGGGAAATAAAAAAGGGTTTCAAGGTGTCATAATGTTACGTGGGGCTCCACTGTATTTTTGGTCACCAGCCCAGGTACAGCAGGCAGGTAAGGACTGCAACCCACCCCCAACTGCCTAGTTTTACCTGGCTGATAATCAAAAATATTTGTTTAAAATTATTTTGGGGGGTTACAGCCCCATCAGTGGTATATACGGCCCCCTATCAGTGGTATATACAGCCCCCCTCAGTGGTATATACAGGCACCCACACAGTGGTATATACAGGCCCCCCCATCAGTGGTACATACAGGCCCCCATCAGTGGTATATACAGGCCCCCCCTCAGTGGTATATACAGGCCCCTCCATCAGTGGTATACAGTCCCCCTTGTTGTCACACACCTGTAAAATAATAGATTATTCATACTTATCCCTGTCGCTCTGTCACCGCTCTGTCAGTGCGCATCCTCTGGTCTTCTTCCTGCTTGTACCCGGCTTCTATTCCTGTGGCGGGTGAAGCAGTGATGACGTCATTGCTTCTGCGCCGGTCACATGACGCCGGGTACAAGCAGGAAGATGACCGGAGGACGCGCGGTGACAGAGCAGTGACAGGGCGACAGGGATAAGTATGAATGATCTATTATTTTACAGGTGTGCGGCAGCTAGGGGAGCCTGTATACCACTGATGGGGGGGGCACTTACATAGTTCAATGTAATATGCACCGCTCCCCCTGCCGATGATGGACAGGGGGATGCAGTGCATATTACATTGCACTAATGAGAGGGGGCACGTGACTGCCCGCTCCTACTGCAGCCTTCCCCCGCCTCCTCCAGCCCCCGATCACCGCCCCCCCCCCCACTGATTTTCACACTGTGACTCGAGTATAAGCTGAGGGGGGCACTTTTGAGCACAATTTTTGTGCTGAAAAACTCAGCTTATGCTCGAGTATATACGGTATACTCTAAGATCCAAAGGTGGTCCCTTCAGGGGTGTTATACCAAGGTATGATCCAGGTGTTATCGTCCTATATGTTCCTATGTGATCCCAGTGTGCCCATCTATTAGGTGGTATATGGTCAATTCATATGATACACCATGGTCTGTGAAGGTGCTGGTGTGAGGGTCTGCCAGCACGTCTGTGCTGGCAGACCCTGTCACTCTCAGCCACAAGCATGGATGTGCTGGCAGACCCTAACACCAGAACCTTCACAGACCATGGTGTATCATGTGAATTGATCATATGCCACCTACTAGATGAACACACTGGGATCACATAGGAACATATAGGAGGATAACACCTGGATCATACCTTGGTATAACACCCCTGAAGGGACCACCTTTGGATCTTAGAGTATACCTTACCGAGAATCCCCAACACAAGGGACTGTCAACCTTCATACTATATTCTGGATCTACTGTAGGGTCTGTCATACCTTCAAACAGCAATATACAGTGACGTTTTGATAAAGGCCTAATGTTGGTCGAAACGTTGACCTGTCTGTCACAATTCCTCACCTGTGTTTAAAAATAAAAATTCACTTTGAAGCAAACCTAATAAACTGTACGAGTGCTTGGATTCCTTAGACATTTGTAATGGCTTAAGCACGGGGACACATCTGGCACTGCAGGATCTGAGGTGGCGTAGTGTGTTACTGATGGTAGCCTGTGTAACGTTGGTCCCAGCTCTCTGCAGGTTATTCAATAGGTCGCCCCGTGTAGGTCTGATATTTTTGCTCACCATTTTTTAGACCATTTTGACCCCACGGGGTGAGATCTTGCATGGAGCCCTAGATCAAGGGACATTGGCCAGGGTCACATTTCCGTTTTTTTTTTAAGAATCCTGATCCGGTTTTGCGCTTTCAAAAAGCTCAAAACCGGACCAGGAAACGCTCCTCATAGGAGCCAATGCAAAACACCGGATGGCTTCACAAGCCATCCGGTGGCCGTGTCCGGCACTGCTGCCTGCGTTAAAAATCATGCAGGCAGCAGTTTTCGCAGCGGTTCCCTGTACCGCACTGCAGTAACCGGATGGCTCAGGATGTGTAATCCTGAGCCATCCGGCAACTGCATAGTTTGCAGATCCCGGCTATTGCCGGGATCAGCAAACTGTAGTATGTGTAGTAAAGAGTTAAATGTACAAAGTAAAGTAATGTTTGAGGTCTGTAGGGGGGTCTAAGCCTGTTGAAGCGGAAGTCCGTGAAACGGACCGTTGCTCCCCCTGCACCTCCCTGCCCTGCACCTAAGATGTAACCCGAAAAAGCACAATAAAGCTGGTATGTAAATAAGATCTCCTGAGTATCGCTGCTCTCCTCACTTTTGGTTAACGATACAGAACGATACGACGGTCATTGGGACCCTGTCACTCTCGGGCATAGTATTGAGATTGTTAGTCATTGTCCCTGTCAAACACAGCGATGTACGTTGCCCAGTGGGAGCGCAACAACCAAAAAATGGTCCAGAACGGTTAGTATCGATCAGCGATCTCACAGCCGGAGCCGGGTCGCTGCTACGTGTCACACATAGCGAGATCGCTGGCGAGGTCACTGTTACGTCACAAATCCTGTGACGTTGCAGCGATATCACTAGCGATATCGTTGTGTGTAAAGTACCCCTTAGAGGACTGGTGGTTGGATACAGCAGTAATGTAAAATAGCCTTATGCTGATAGGAGTATTGCTCTATGGCTATGTTCACACACAATTTGCGTTTTTTTTAGCACTCTTAAAAGCACTTGCATTTTTTTAAGAGTACTAAAAAATGTCCCTTGTGTGTCTGAAAGGATTTGCCACGTTTTTGGACTTAGTCATTTTTTCACCAAAAACGCAGGCAAAAACGCAAGCGTTAACGCAGGGTGCATAAATGTGCCTTTTAAAAACGCATATGTTTCCCATAGGGCCCCCATGTTAAAAAAACGCATGGGCCCCTATGGGAAACGCATGCGTTTTTGAATGGCACTAAAAGGTACTAATGTACCATGCGTTTTTGCATGCGTTTCCCATAGGGCCCCATGTTAAAAAAACGCATGCGTTTTTGGAAAAACGCACTTGCGTTTTTTAACAGCACCCAAAAACGCTGCATGCAGCGTTTTTTGGACTAGGGGTAAAAAACGCAAATGGAGCTGAAAAACGCAGCTACACTCAAATGTACCCTGCGTTAACGCACCTGCGTTTTTTTTAACAGCCCAAAAGCGCAGAGATGGTCAAAAAAACGCATGTGTGTGAACATGGCCTATCAAATATGGAGGCTCTCACCACCTCCATTAGTATATTACAAAATAAAATAAAATTGACCTGCACGTCCTAACAGAATAAAGAAAGTATGAACAAGTTCGGGTTGTGCAATTTGTCTCCTTAGCATCATTATTTTAATTTTTAGATGTGCGATGTGTTACTCTTGGCACTGCCGGATCCCTTTTCTCTCACCTTGTTCAACTCAAGAACAAGAACCATAAATAGCCATTTTAATTAAAGATGTGTCAACTTTTCCAAACTAAAAAGAAAGAAGTAATTATATTTATTAAAATAAACATTATATCACATAGATTTGCTAAACTCATTACTTGAATGTTTAATCTGAAAGGTTTAGGAGAATATCTTCAGTTTCAAGATCTGCCCTTTTGATTTGAATGAACAGGACTCAGACCCAAAGTGATCCATGGGACTTTCAAACATCTAGAACACAGCAATATATATATTAATAATTTAGTTGCAGATTAAAACCTGATGAGGCAGGTGTACTTACTTTGAAATCATGTCAGAATGGTAGTATAGTTTTAACCCCTTCTCCACTTACCTGAACCCTGTCCTCTTCTTTGATGCAAGCTCAAGAACCAAGCTTCATTCATTGCCGGCAGACACCTGCTATATTATACGACCAACATCTGGAAACTGACCCCTTGTGATGTGTTTTTTTATTGGATTTTAAATTTTTTTTTTCATAAATAAATAATAAATAATAAAAAAATATACACACTTACCATCCACATAGGTTTAATGAGCTGGAAATACACAAAAAAATGGAAATCGTCATGCTGAAAAGGGGATAAAGTAAAAATAACATGGAAAATGCTGTAAAATGCTGTCACCCATTGGATTATATTAAAATTTAATTTATCATCAATAAATTACATACACTTTCCCCTTAAAAATAATGTTTTATTTATGTTAGACTATCAGTATTAAAAGGAGGTCTAAAGGCTAAAGAAAAGTTAATCTAAATCTCTATTTATTTATAGCCCCAATCTAAAGTAATATCTAATACAGCTGCATTTAAAATTCCCTCAGCTGTGGAAGTCAGAGCGCGCGCTCGCGACCCGGCTGTAGCTGATGACGTGTACACGGGCATGACATCCCGTGCACCAGCCTGGGATGCTGAAAAAAGGGCTGGCCGTTACTGATGTGACGAGGACACGAGGATGACTGGCAGCAGAATCTCGGCTGTATAACCAGCTAAGTAACGCCCACCCGTCCCTCTTTTATAAACTTTCTAAAGCATTATCTTCACTTATAAAAAACATTTTTTTTAGCAAAAAACCTTGCAGCACATGTATGTGCTGGGTGTAGGGAACCATATTAATAGTCCGGGGGGGTTATTTGTGGTGGTTGGTTCCCTTTAATGAACTAACTTGTTGCAATGGTGGCATCATCCTATTACAGGACAATGCTCAACTTCAGTGATCTCTTTAGAAAAACCTAAGCTTTACAAATATTTGTAAAAGCAGATTGTTACTCACCTATTTCGGCATAGGTGTTGGTTCTGGCTCCCTTTGCAGTAATCCTTTCTGGGTTTTTCAGATAACGCAGCAAACTCCTCTGACCTCATAAACCCAGCTCTTGCAATGCTAGCCTTGGCAAATGTCCAGTGCTTGGGTATTTAGCAGTATTGTCTACAATTCCCTTAGGTTGATCAGAAAATGTTGTCTACTTCACTTGGCTGAGCACCAGCCAGTTGATTATCGTCTCCTCTACTATTAGTTACTTTAATCTTGCAAATAGCATTTTTTCCAAGCTCAGTTCAACTTACTGGGTTTTTTTCACATCAGCTTCTCAGCATGTAAGTTACAAACTCCTTACAACTGTTTTTAGTTCAGATCACACATGGCCTCTGCAATCAAGGTAACACATTACTTCAAGCATATGTATCTGTTACTATTAACAAATGCTAATATATATAATTGTTGTCCTCTATAGCCATGACTGGATTCCTATGTAATATAGTGCTGCTTTTCCTGGTGATGTTATGGCTCCTCCTGCCCCCTGCCACACGGTTTATCACCGCCTTGTTTGTGCTGGTGTGGCGCCCCTGCGTCCAGGAGGCCACAAAAGGGAACTGCAGCCAGGCAGGTAGGACAATTGTTAAACACTAACACCCTCACAGCCCACACAACCCACGTGTCAGAGAGGTTACATCCAGCCCTGAGATTAGAGACTATATGAGATCAGAGGGGTGGTGGATGAGAGGAGTGGGTTGGGCACACCAGAGGTCAGGTGATTGACAGTATATAGGAAGGGGGAGGAGAAAAGGAAGACAGTAGGCTGAAGTAGCTGAGATGTAAAGACAGAAAGACACACACTGCCTGGAAGAGCCTGAGCCGAGGAGTGCAGACCCGTACTGAGCCAGTGCGAGCCAGATGGGGGGGGGGGGGGGGGAAAGCCCGTCCGACGCTGAAACCACCAGGAGTGTGAGAGAGCCGAGAGGGACGGTGTAATCTGGGGCCCTAGACAGCAGCTGAAGCAACCTGTTGCAGGTGGAGAAGCCCTCCTAGAATATTGGAAGGAACGCAGAGAAGGAGCCTGGCAGAGCCTCATGCTAGAAAACTGTTGGAGGCTGGGCTAAAGTAGAGTGTCGGCTCTAAAGGGGACCGTAGTTCACCAGGTATCCCCAGATAATACGACGGGGGGTCTGAGTTCCAGACTGAGATCCCTAACCCTAAAGGACAGGCAGCTAAGTGACAGACTAGGACTCACAGAAGCCGAGTCACCGCCATACTGTCCAGTGACGCACAACAAAGAGAAAGAGAAGCAATAGCCCGGAAAGGAACATTTACAGATGGTGTGAGGGGTCACAGGAGGAAGGAGCCTGGCTGCAGGGGAGAAGGGAACCCGGGAAGGGAGTAGAAAGCAACCGTGTGTTGAGAACTGTGTAACAACTGCCAATAACTTGTAAGCTGACTGAAACAACAAGTAAAGCTTTGGAAACCCTGCATTGCCTCTCTTGCCTGCTTCTATCTGCAGAACATTCCTCCCTACAGCTCCAGCCTGTCAGCTCCAGCCAGGAGGAGCGATCCCTGCAGCCTGCAAAGTAAGTGTGTTACAACCTGCACCAGAGGCTTAACCCTTGCTGCCCCGGGGGATACAGTTCTCCCCACTAGAACGATACCATCTACGCTGCCATTCCATCACCCCCGGAGGTTCTGCAGCAGCGGCGGCCCCATTACTGGCCGCACCAAGTGGGTGGCGTCACCCGTGACAATCTCCCTTGTAAATAATTCCCCCTTTTATTGTGAGGGCCCAGGGACACGGTCCGGACCAAGCCACTCGTGACATCCCCAGTACCGTCCGGTCCGGCACCGAGTACCCCAGTCCCGCCTGGGGCTCCACACTGGCTGCTATGGTGACACGTCCCGGCAGCTGCATATCATGTGTGGTGTGTTGTGGTTGAGGGGGTGGTGTAGCACTGGCCGTCGCCATATAGAAGTGAAGCCCAAGTCATGTGGCTGGATAGTAGGCATTTCTATCTGCCCAGCAATAACGCTAGGTTTGATCAGAACGTCACTTCCGGTCACATAACCGGGCCGGAGCGTTACTTCTGGTTTGCGGTGACACGGCCACCGCAGCCTCTATTTATAGCTGAGGGCAGGGAGTCTCTCCTTATCTCTCACCCCTGATGAAGGTTCCCCTTCACCTGGTGTCTTCTGCCCACATGGCTGCCGGCAGTAATGGTAATTTTGGTCACTGACCACATTAGAAAGGGTCCTTATTATTCTGATGGTCCTTTGTAGACATATGTGCACTTTAAGGGAATAACATTATTTTGCTGATGTATATGTCTCATAAATGTAATGTGAGTAGACCAAAGTGACACGTTTTATACTGTTTGAATTTTACGTGATTACATTGCATGTAAACTGAGACTGTTATCCTCTGGTCCTTGTATTCAGTGAGCACTACACCAATGATTTGATATTCTCCTGTTGTAACGATATGTCTGTGAAACCATACTGTATGTGACCCTGTAAAAACTGTATTTGCCATTTCTGCTGGTACCTTTGTAGTGACAGTTGTCTCCTGCACTACCTACCTCAAGTGAGCCTTTCTTTTCTAATTGGTTTATCATAATAAAAGCACCTGAGATTGCACAAATTTAAAGATTGAACTCGTGTTTTTCTCAAATATAGTATGTTTCTACGAGCACCTTGGATACCAGCCGGTGAGTGGAGAAGGCTGGTAACCAAGGTATACTTCGGGTATCTAGGCAGCGCGCGCTGCCCAGTTACCTGCAGTTTACCTTGGATACCAGCCTACTCTCGCTTACCGCAGCCTGGCAGCAGGAGCAAGACATTGTGGAAGCAATATTTAAATCATTTCCACGGTGTCTCTGGTCCATTGATCACTGGTGAGTCTGTCTGTGTGACAGCTCACCAGCGATCTGAACGATATTGTTAGCGATCGCGCGTGCATGTGATCGCTAACAATATCGTTCAGTAAATTGATGCGTGTGACGGCACCTTTAGGCCTTTGTTCAAAAATTGTTTGTGATCCCAGCCTCATTTGCCAACTGAAATCATGGTGAAAAATAATGCTCTCAAAACTACATTATTTACAGTTACAGTGTTGGCCAAAAGTATTGACACCCCTGCAATTCTGTCAGATAATACTCAGTTTCTTCCTGAAAATGATTGCAATCACAAATTCTTTGGTATTATTATCTTCATTTAATTTGTCTTCAATGAAAAAACACAAAAAGAATTGTCCTAAAGCCAAATTGGATATAATTCCACACCAAACATAAAACAGGGGGTGGACAAAAGTATTGGCATTGTTAGAAAAATCATGTGATGCTTCTCTAATTTGTGTAATTAACAGCACCTGTAACTTACCTGTGGCACCTAACAGGTGTTGGCAAAAATCATGTTTTCCATGACTTCTATATACAGTACTAATTTACAAGGTACAACGTTTTTTCCTTTAATGTACGGTAGTAGACGTTTACAAGTAGCAATGCACACAGTATGAAATGGCCTACATGAAGAACAGAACAAAATATACTGAAAGAAGATAAAACACATTCTGAATTTCTTATGTTTACACCGCTGTTCTTGTGAATGCGATCAAAGTTTCTCTTCTGAAGTTTGATTAAATGTTTCCGATTCATTTAAACATTCTCTGCAGACTCCATCTGCTTGATTAAAACGAGCCACTTTCTAACTTATTAAAAGGAGATTAAAAAAAAGGCATTTACATGGGTTCTTTTCTTAATGTTCGCACTTTGATTCCGAAGACATTACAATGCTTCATGGTATCATCCTCTGAAATGTGTTTTTTTAATGTGGGAAGTTATATTTTTTCACAAATTATTCTTGTAATTATAATACATTTTTTCCCCGAGCATTGATTTTATGCTGTCATTTGAAGAAGATCATATTTTAAATGTAATCTTGAATATTAAAATTTAAGGATTAAATATGTATATGTCTGATAGCCAATATAAATGAAATTAATGCAACCTTTTTTTGTGTTGAGTAAATGAACATGTTTGAAGTATGTACAGTGTATATCTATTATCTCCTTTTTTATTTCATTGTTATCATACTATTTCTAGAATTCCAAATTATTCAACTTGATCATTTCTTTTCTAAATATAAATAGTAATGAGCGAACCTGAACTGTAATGTTTGGGATCCGTACCAAACACCTACTTTTCGGGCATGGACCCCGAACATGGACTTCTCTAAAAGGTTCGTTACTGTTCGGGTTTGGCTGGGGGCTTTGCAAATTAACAAAATAGTGATTAAACATCTGCTCAAACTTACCGGGTCCGCACGCTTGTACTTTATTAACTTCCTGGTTATTCACTGCACGGTAGATGCTAGAATGTATGGGCTGTTTGCAGGTTACTGGACTTACTCCAGCAGCCAATCACAAGTGACCACTCTATGTGACAGCATATGTAATTGGCTGTTGCATGACTGACCCATTAGTGATTGGTTGCAATAGGCAATGATCCTGAGGTCATAGTAGTGTAAATTAAATAAATAATAATAAATTACATGGAGCTTTCATGTATTTTTGATTCTCAGTGCAGATAATGCAGACAGCTATGGGCTGCCACCCCCAGCTGCAATCAAAAATACAGGGGATCCCATTATTTTTTTTTCTAAGTATTTAAATAAATAATTAAAAAATGTGTGGACTTCACCTTATTTTTGATCGCCAGGTTTTTTTCCCCTTTAGATAAGAAGCATAGTAGTTATATGTGCTCATAAACTGTGTTATTAAAGATTTTATAGTTATTGTCACCTCTTTGTATACAATTCAATATGTTATATCATTGAATGCAATTTTGTATAGTGAAGCAAAGTGTCTAAATCCCGTCTGCTTCTTTTGGTAAATTTTTTCCTCTGTACTCCATTGAACACAATTAATAAATTTGCACATTCTTCAATCTGGGCTGAAAGTTTTTTTTTCTGTTGATTTTTGAGTTTAGGGTAGCGTTGGCCCATAAAATCCATATACACCTTTAATAAGGTGACAAGAATGACTAAGAGATGTTGTTTGTTATAGTGAAGCTGTGTTTTTGTTTTCTAAGGTAAAACCCGGGCAGCTCGGGGCTGGTATTTTCTGCATGGTTAAGCCCATAGCTATTAGACCGCCCAGGGGGTAAAGAACAGTATTACGCAGCCACCCCAATTAATACTGCATTCATTAGAAGCACCAATTCCTGGCACTTTACAGAGCTCCTTCTGATGCTCTGGTGCCGAAGCATCAGGGTAATAGAAGGGGCTAATGATATCTGTGTATTGACAGCTTGTCATTAAACCCAGATTGATAATTTTCAGGCCTCAATGAGACCTACCCATTATCAATCCTGTGAGGAAATAGTTAAAAAACACAACATGCAAAGAAAAGTCTTTTATTTGAAATAAATCAGACAACCCTCATTTTCCAGTTTATTACCCCAAAATACCTTCCAATGATAATCCACAATAATGGTCCCATGAAGCACACTCAAATCTGCTGCATCAAGAGATTGTAGTGAGGGAACAAGCGTCCTCTTGCTGCAGTCTCTGCAATCACACTGACTGCCACAAGGAGTGATGAAATCAATCACTTAGTCATTGAGTCCCCGCAGCAGTAAACTCAGGTGGCTCCATCAGCTTTGTTTCCAAAGGAAACCAATCACAGTTGCCAGGAAAATGGGTAAAGGGCGCAACAGCCAATCACAGACGCTGTCGTATAGAGTGGGTGTCTGTGATTGGCTTTTAGAGCCAGTGCAGTAACCTGGAAATGTGGTACCCCACTGGTCTGTATGCCACGAGGGGTACTGCACCCAAGCCATGGGTATGGTATTCCTGTAGTCGGAAGATGGGGGATGGTAGGTATGGGATCCTCAACAAACACCCAACACATAGACCCTAGTTAGGGACATGGTTGGACCCGCTGTAAGGAGGACCCAGTCCAAGGGAGGAGAGTAGGGTAGAGAAGTGTGGGTGGGAGGTAGAAGGAAGAAGAGTTGGCAGTTGGGAGTGGAGGAGAGAACAGCGAGAATGTAGTACACAGAGGAATAGAGTTGTTGGAAAGAGGAGAGTGAGAAGTCGAGTCAAGGGAGGAGGAGAAAGAGAGACAAGAGAGTGGTGCGAAACTGAGAAGCAGGGGGCTTGAGCAGGAGAGGCTCGTCCCAGGAGAGGAAGCGAAGGAACCCTAGGCGCACCGGTGGAGCTGAAGTGGCCTTTGAGCCCGAATCTTGGACTGGTGATACCGGACAGAGGGGTTATGGTCTAGAAACAGGGACCAGACCTGAATGCATTAATTCCATAGTGCTGTAAATGAGAAGGGGTTACATACAAAATTATATATATAGTTTACAGTAAACAAATTAACAATGACTGACTGGTACAGAGGGGAAAGGACACTGTCCTTGTGGACTTACATTCTACAAGGTAGAATATAGATAGCTTGATCAGGTATACATTCCAGACACATACATAAATATTATGGAGTCGCATAGCAAGAGTCCATGTTGGGCCCACACCCCAAAAAACCTGTTGATAAGGTCAAAACTGTTTGATAAGGGAAAACACCTTCCAACTTTTAAACACTGGGAGAGGGACCCTCAACAATACCCTTTTCATAGCTCTTATAAGGTATGATGCCCCTGATGTAAAATGTCCATACGCAGAGTATTAAACCTGTCAGTAAATTCAATCACATAAATTGCTACCACACTACCCCCACACACAATATGATTACCTACAGCAAGCACCATCAGTGTGATGCTGCCACAGTATAAGGTCATCACAGCCACCCATCACACAGTGTAATATGGTCTCACAGCCCCCACCCTTTGCAGTATTATGCTCTCCAGAGCACCTCCTACAATATGATGGACCCCAGAGACACTAAGACAATATATAATGGACCCCACAGCCACTCACATATTATAATGGAGCCCACAACCCACCTGTCACATCGCCATTGGACTCGGTGGCTGGTGTTCCTGCCTCGGCCGCTGGGAGGAGCCGGATTCCTTCGGCTGGTGGTGCCGGTGATAGGAGGGCCTTGTCCTCATATGGAACTGCTCCCGCGACGTCTGCCTCTGTCGCTGAGCACCGCTGTGTTTCCCCTCTGGGTGGTGTTGGTCGCAGAGGAAAGGGCTCTGCAGAGGTGTCCGTTAGGCGCAGCCTGCGTTCTTCTGTCAGAGGTGGCGTCGGTGGAGCCAGTCGTGCATCTCCATCTGGCCTGGATCTAGGGGCGGTCCGGATGAGGTCATCAGGTTGTGAGCTCCAGCCTACGGGAGGTAGCCGTGCCCTTCAAGTACATTGGAGCCTGGCTTGCAGGCTGCCAGATATAGTTTTGGTTCCCCAGTGATAGTGTGTGTGTTTAGTTTCGTGTCTGACCTTGCCTGGATTTCTGACTCTGCCTTTGCCTATTGATTTTGTACCTCAGCTGCCCTCTTGGTTTTGCCCTTGACCTTTGCCTGGATTTTTGACTCTGCTACTGCCTGACGATTTTGTACCTTCGCTGCCCTCTCGGTTTTGACTCGGACTTCTGACTTCGTTTTTCGGGTCTTGATTTTCCCCTGGCGACCTCCCCGGCTCTGTTGCTCATATAGGCAGCTACCCCCTGGGCTCCGCTGTAATTCCAGATCCCTGTATAGGGGTTAAGGGTCTCGGGGTTTCTTGGAGTACTGCCTACCAGCAGCTCGGCCTCACGGTGGATGGTCGTCACACCATCCAACAAAGTATGATAGAATCCCAAGTTCTTCCACACCATAAATGATCCACAGAACCCTTACACACCACACATAATGGATCCCTAATCTGTCCACACATTATTACACCTTTCCAGCCCTGGTTTCAGTCACCACTACACCCCACACAGTTTGATGGAAATCATGGGGATCTCATTCTGCACAGGGACCCCTTAGCTCCATAGTAGCTGTGTGGGCTTCCACTGTATGACTCTAATAAATTCTTATTTTATATGTTACTCGGTAACAGTTAAAGGAATTTGTTATAAAATGAAGGGATTCAAATTGTCCCTTTAAAGAGGACTTGAACTCTAGTGTCACTTATTGGTATTAGCAATCCTAAAAGTCAATACTGACTTTTAGAATTGCTACTACTATTAGGTGACGCTAGAGTTCAAGTCCTCTTTAAGGAAGCAATTTGCATATAAATCAATATATTTAATAACATTACTTAAGAATATTTCAAAGCATTTAATGAAAGAAAATTCTCAATTTTCTATGGTTTTCTTGTTACCGACATGTTCTGAGGACAGTTTAGGCTTAGAGTCATCAGTCAATCCAATGATGATATTAAAGACCAGTGAAATATTGGCTGCGGTCACATCCTGTGTATTGATTCTTGAGGTTTTGTTACTTTCCTGTTTAAATCTTTGTAATATCCTTATTCTGAGCTCAGATTTATCATTTTCAATACTTGTGCTTCCTGTTATTCAGTTTACAAAGTATCTGTCAAGGTTCAAAAGGATTTATATTTCCCGAATACAAACTCAACAAATCCCTTCACTTGGAACACACACAAACCAATTTACTGGGAGCTTTGATTCTGGTAACATTGAAGCTTCATATCAAGAGACTTGAACAAAGCTGTAACTGATATAAATACAAATAGCCTTTTATAGCAACATCTATGGATGTAAATGTCAGCTTAATTGATTCAAGTTTGAAATAGATAGATTTTAATATACAGTAAACGGATCGGATTATCGCACTCTCTGAAGATGAAATCTAATTAGACTTCCAGTAGGAATTTGCCATTTCAAGTTCACACGATAAAACATGAAGTCAGATGATGAATCTGACAGTATTAGTCTGCGAATATAAAGAATTCCGCACTCAAAGCGAATCAGATGAAAGAAGTATCAACATTTATCATGGTGGTCTGCGTGAAACTGTACAGATTTAAAATGTTTTGGTCAAATCAGCTCTTTTTTCAAAACCTGTCACTTGTTTTGGACATTATAAACTGTGCCCACAACCTTAAACATACTGTAACTGAGGTCCCTGTAACCCCTTTATATACCCAGACTTGCCCCTGCATACCTCATCAATCAACCTTTGTAAATGAGTTGAGGGTCTGCTGGGGTGCGGCACACTTCAGTCAGAGTCGCCTGCTGCTAGAAAACCTGCCCCTCCTGTGTATGTATGTGAATCATTCACAACTCTTGCGCCTGCGCAGTGGCGCAAGTCATAGTGCTCTATTGAAGCCGCACATGAGATTTCTGAAGTCTCACACCTGCACAGGGGAATTTCGCGAGACTTTGGGCACTGTGCGGCACGAGAGCTGTGAATGATTCACATACGTACACAGGAGGGGTAGGTTTTCCAGGCGTGCGGGTTGCCTCTGACCGCAGGGAGCAGCACCCAATCAGATCGTTAAGAGCTCATTAACATACTGCACATGACACATTAAAAGGTGATATATGAGGTATGCAGGTTTAAGGTATTGGGCACAGTTTATAATGCCCAAAACAGATGACAGGCTAACTTTAAATAAACAGTGCGAAGAGGAAGCACTAAGGAGCCTGCGATATAATAACTAATGTGAGATGCTCGTTGGAGGCTTCAATGAGTTTCGTTGGGTTCATTAGGTTCCTCCATAGAAATAATGAACAACAGTTATAATGTGGTATCCCAGTACCCGTTCTACTGTTGCTGAGTGAAACAGTTGTCGTGTGGTAGTAGATTTGTTCCAGTATGCCAGAAATACTTTGGGTACAGTGAGTTAGGAAAAATGTAATACATGTTGTGATGTGATGTAAACTGATTGAAACAAGTCTTGTCCCTTCTAGTCAAGAGAGTTAGGAAGTTTTGCTGCTCCTAGAATCTCTATCCCAGTCCATGCTGAGAGGACACCAATCATCACGTTATTTTACCTCCACAATGGAGTGAAGCTTCTTACAGCCAGGATGTCACGCTGGGTGTAGGGAGACACCCAGCGCTGGATGACGACAGGGGAGGGGAAAGGAGTCCCTGATGCTAAGGGCAAAAAGGGGAGATGGTGACCCCTAGAACAACTAGCGCTGACACCTGGCTCCCCTAACGTCCCTATACAGTTTTCACAACTATCGCCGCCAGGATACCTATTCCCTGACTGTCCCTGGACTACCACTACACATGGCTCAAAGTTGGTGAACACTAGTCAACCCAGCTAGCAACTAGAAAACATACAAGGGAAACATACAAAGTGGGAAGAGATACACTAAGTTTTAGCAGATCGAAGCAGCAAACCTGCAGGCTCCAAGAAACACTGCTTTGATCCAAGAATCAATCAGGAACACCTGAGGCTATCACCAGCAATGCATCCTGGGAGTCAAGGGAAATATATAGGCAGCTCCAAGGTAAGGAATCAACTGGGTCCTAGTAACCTCCAGCTCTAACTAAAAGTGAAATGCCTCTTAAAGCAACAGAGACATTTTTTCTTTAGGATGTGGACTGATTGTCCAAACACTGGGACCTTCTGCGAGTGACCTCTACAGTCTCATCCATGCCTCCTGACACACCTGTGACACAGGAAAGATAAGACTGAACAGGTTCTCTCTTGCAAACTGGTTTTATATTGGCTCCCAGTCAGAACCAGAGCAACGTGACTTACATGCCACAAACTTTGTCTGCCCGACCCCCCTGTAATAGGGAATGGTAGTGCCAAATTAGTGAAAAGCTCCATACAACTAGTATGTTGCCACAGGGAGCAGACCCGCGAAGGTCCCTCTATCTGCTGTAACAGTTCATCTTATAATACAGGGTTACTCTCTCGCTTTTACCAATTCTTAAGGTAGCAACAGGAATGACACTCTATTTAAAAGTTCATTCAGTTTATTTATCCTCCATAAAGAACAAGGAAAGATAAACATAAGCCTATCCTTAGCTTTGAACAAGCCACAAAGGTCATTGACGAATTTCAAGTCCATTATTTCTGTGCAGAGCTCTGGACATGCTTCAAACATAAGTAGTCTCTCCATCATTTACTTCTTGCACCTTTGCAGGACCTGGCTTGACTCAGAAATCACCTGACCCTGGAACAGTCACACAATAAATTTTGAGTCACACTCATGGAAGGTATGTTTGATGGTCAGTCCTTTTTCATTACTTCTGACCATCCTGTGAACCTGGCCCTGTAGCATTAGTAAGAGGTCAAGAAACTACAGATTCCAGAGAAACATTTCCAGATTTACACTGCAGCAGGCCACCACCTTTGCAAAATATACCGGCCATTTACAACATTGCCAGTTGATATACCACACCACATAGCATTACCTGGACTGTAAATAATATTTCCACCTATAGCAAATAAAGAGAAGTGTACTCTAGACAGATTGCAAGCGCATGTGCAGTAACACTTGAAACTCTAACAGCGGCGCGGGTGTAAATACGTCACCCGGCGCCGGAAATGACGCGAATCGCGTCATACAGCCCCCACACAGCAGCGGTCCGGAATAGGAGAGCGGGGAGGCGCGCAGGGAGGCGCGCTTTTGAATGTATCATGAAGATCACGCCTATTGAGGCGTGATAGTATGAAGAGGGGCAGCCTGGCTGGGTGACTATGAATACTATAGTCACTCATTAACATCAGTAATGAGGTACTTTTATAACGTGTATATTCAGTTTCAATATATGCATTTAGGAGCTAAAAGGAGTGTAGGGTAAGTGTTACTATGCTCTAGGGACAACTTTTAATAGCTTAGGAGGTGATTAGGGGGTGACAGGATCCCTTTAAATATCTATGAGCTTAATTTAACCTTAAGAAAAAGAGAGACCCATAATAAAATTACATCAGGCTTCTTGTCTAGTATCCACTCCTACTTCTCTTGGATCAAAATAGAGTTTCAGATGATCATGTATTAGTAGTGTGATCGAGCTAAGAGCTGATGTGAATATTCAAGAAATCTAAGGAGTAAGAAATGAGTCATAAATCACAAATATTGGAATCTGAGAGTTCTCAGTGGTTGATACCTTTTAATGGCTAACTGGAAAGATGGTAAGCATAGCAAGCTTTTGGGACACTGTGGCCCCTACGTCAGGCATTATCTGCCTGATGAAGGGGACACAGTGTCCCGAAAGCTTGCTATGTTTACCATCTTTTCAGTTAGCCATTTATAATAAATATTTTTTCTTTTTTCCAGTTTGTAGCAAGTGCTATCAAAAAAGTATCAAAAACAGGGCTATTGGTCTGTACGTTTTTTGCAAAAAATATACGTAAGCTGTCTCACCTCGTCACGGTTGCCCTAGCGAGACAGTCCCTAGCTGATGTGTGCATTTATTATAAACAGAGAGATTTTTGTGTGATTCCTGTGCGGATTTTTTGCACTGATTTTTGGCAGATTTTCTGGTGGTGGATGAATGCGGTTATTAATCGCATTCATCAGTGTTTGGACTACTCATTATTGTTTGGTGAATGTATTTCTCCTGTTCGCAGGAAAGGGAAGTGACCCACCCTTCCCCTATGAGTAGTCCACACATAAGCTGTTTCACAGGTAAAAAGCCCACAGAGTGGAGTCCTGGATGGAGCCTGGATTGAGGTATTGTTCACACACTCAGGTTTTAAATGCACACATCAGCTAGGGACTGTCTCGCTAGGGCAACCGTGACGAGGTGAGACAGCTTACGTATATTTTTTGCAAAAAACGTACAGACCAACAGCCCTGTTTTTGATACTTTTTTGATAGCACTTGCTACAAACTGGAAAAAAGAAAAAATAGTTATTATAAACAGAGAGCTTTTTGTGTGATTCCTGTGCGGATTTTTTGCACTGATTTTTTGCAGATTTTCTGGTGGTGGATGAATGCGGTTATTAATCGCATTCATCAGTGTTTGGACTACTCATTATTGTTTGGTGAATGTATATTACTTCTGTTATTCTCAACTAAACTTCTTGATATCAAACATATTTGTGTTAAAAAGCACTGAATACAACGGAGTGTCATCTGAGTGAGGGAATTCTAGGTAGAATGTATAAATAGAGTCTGAATTGTTGCAAGGCAGAGCATATATCCTCTCCAGAATACTCTTCGAAAGCTGATCAGTAGAAATGAGGGAATTGATCGAAATCAAAATTTTGTTGTATTTTAAGAAATGTTCTGTCCCACACGCAATATGCAAATCGTTCTATCTGAATTGTCAAAATCAATGCCCAATGCCATTTTGTGCACTGCAGCACACTGCATCAGCCAGAGAAGTCTCACATGATCTTAACCAGGGCCAAACTAGCTTTATCATAGTGCTTTGTAACTATCATATCACATAGTATTGAAAATTGTCACTTCAGTGAGGAAGTGGAAAACTTTAATGCCACCCAATAGGTGTAGCAATCCTTGAAGTCATAATCGACTCTTTAACAAGCCTTTTAATATGACAAAGGATTTGTGCCAGATCAGAACGCAGCGTCTGCAGTTTGGGGTTCTGCTTTGGCACAAATCCTAAGACATATTAAAAGGCTTCTTAAAGAGTTGATCATGACTTCAAGGACTGCTACATTTATTGGGTGGCATTAGAGTTTTCTACTTCCTCACTGAAGTGACAATTTTCATATTTCCCAGAGGAGCATTGTGGCTGTAAGACTCCTTAGCTTATCTCTGTCCTTATGGCAGCAGGCAGATTCCTCTCCATAAGGTAGATAGCTAGTTCCCCAGACCTTGTCTCAGCCTCTCATACAGCCAGATCAGAATTCCCACACACTGCACTGATGAGGGGCGCTCACCCTGAAACGCAGCGTCTGCAGTTTGGGGTTATGATCTGGCACAAATCCTAAGTCATATTAAAAGGCTTGTTAAAGAGTTGATTATGACTTCAAGGACTGCTACCCTTATTGGGTGGCATTACAGTTTTCCACTTCCTCACTGAAGTGACAATTTGCATATTTCCCAGAGGAGCATTGCGGCTGTAAGACTCCTTAGCTTATCTCTCTCCTTATGGCAGCAGGCAGATTCCTCTCCATAAGGTAGAAAGCTAGTTCCCCAGATCACATAATATTGAGCAGTCAATCAAGAATGAGTATCATAGCCTGTTTAAAAGCTAAGGTAGTGAATGCAGCAGTCATTTTAGTGTGATTCAGGATAGTGTGAGAATGTCAGAACTCAAAGCTAAGCAATAAAAATGGGGAGAGTAAGCTCTAAAATATTGACTGCACGGACTCTGCTGCTGAATTTCTTCAAATTCTTTCTAAAACATTGAACCAATGTTACCTTTCCTAGTGAACAGTTATTCAGTCTCGAGCTATCATTACATCACAAAAGAGAGATTTATTGCTAAACAGTATAAACCTTGATTCCAGCCTTCATTTCTGTTTCTACTGCACCTTAATAGCCTTTGGGAGCGGCAACATGAGGTCAATTGAATCCCTGTAGATGGACATTTGGCTCGTACACCAATGGGATGCAAGGACTTCTGATGTTTAATGTAGCACTGAGTGATACCTAGGCTTGGAATGTGAAAATTTTGTTTATAGTACAAAATGGATCAATTATGGAAACAGTGGTTCAGCCATTTCTCTAAAGTTCTCCATGAGCCGCTTTTCAAGACAATAATAACATCAGATCACTATGAGTAGCCTGCATGGCCTAAACATGCTATCATTGCCTGCAGCTTCTTTGAACTTGTCTCTCATCATAAACATCTGTGACATCATTGGTAGGCAAATACAAAGGGAGCTGTCAGGAGCAGATCTTGATGATTTCCACAGTAAATGAATTGAGTGTGGCTGAACAGTACTCAGACAACCATAAATAATTTAACCCCTTCCCGACCCAGGACGCAGCATATGCGTCCTCAAAACAAGTTCGTTCCCGACCTTGGACGCATATGCTGCGTCCTCGCCAGTTTCCCGTCCTGCGGCTCTATTAACCGCGGTCACTAAGGGGTTAATAGAGCCGCAGGTACGGAAGGACCTGCACTATACCCTAGGGGGGGTGGCTTAGCCCCCCCGGGGCTAGGACCGCTCCGATTGGCAGTTAAGTGAAAGTGAAACTGCCAATCGGAGTAATTGTAATATCTCACCAATGAAACTTGGTGAGATGTTACAATAAAGTCAATGCCTGATGCTGGACAGCATCAGGCATTGGCTGGACAAGGGGCCCTTTGTCACCCCCCCTCAGATCTGATTGGAGAGTGTCTCTCTCCAATCAAATGTGGGGGCGGTGTGGCCGATGAGTTCCCTCCCGCCGTCGTTCCCTGGCCCTCCGCTCTGCCCCGGGCCGCCTATGTGCCCCCTGCCCTCCGATCTCCCCCCTGTGGGTGATCTCTCCCCTGTGGGCTCCCCCCTGTGGGTGATCTCCCTTCCTCTGGTCTCCCCTGCCCTGCGATCCCTCCCCATGCCTCCTGTGACCACCGCTGCCTGCGGTGATCACCTCCGCCCGTTCTCTTCCCGCTCCCTCTTCTTCCCGCTCCCTCTTCTTCCTCACCTGTCTTCTTTCTTCTCCTCTGTCCTCCGCTGTTCTCCCTCTTTCCTTCGGTCTTCTGCCTCTGTCCTCCGGTCTGCTCCGGGTCTTCTCTGCGCTGTCCTCTTCCTGCGGCGTCCTCCTTCTTCTGTCGGCTCCTCTGCACAGTCATCTCCCAGCATAGAGATGAGTGTGCAGAGGAGCGGTGTCACAGCCAGGGCACAGCATCTGTGTGATTGCTGTGCCCTGGCTGTGTTAACCCTCTAAGTGCTGTGATCTCAGGGATCACAGCACTTAGAGGATCCAATCGTCATGGAAACGATCTCCAGAGACTACAACAAGGGAACACTTGATCTCTTGTTGTAGTCTCTGGGATCAGCATCATGGTGCACGGTATGGCAATCATCTCTCATACCGTGCACCGGACGCTGATCCCAGAGACTACAACAAGAGACCAAGTGTCCTCTTGTAGTCTCTGGGATCAGCGTCATTGTGCACGGTATGACAGATCATTGCCATACCGTGCACCATGACGCTGATCCCAGAGACTACAACAAGAGGACACTTGATCCCTTGTTGTAGTCTCTGGGATCAGCGTCGGGTGCATGGTATGACAGATCATTGCCATACCGTGCACCATGATGCTGATCCCAGAGACTACAACAAGGGATCAAGTGTTCTCTTGTAGTCTCTGGGATCAGCGTCATTGTGCACGGTATGACAGACCATTGCCATACCGTGCACCATGACGCTGATCCCAGAGACTACAACAAGGGATCAAGTGTCCTCTTGTTGTGGTCTCTGGGATCATTGTCTTGGTGAATTGTATGACAGATCATTGCCATACAGTGCACCATAACGCTGACCCCAGAGGCTGTAGGAAGATGACACTTGATCCCTTGCTGCAGTCTCTGGATTGAGCAGTGGCGATCGAGCGTCGTGGGATCTTCGTTGTGGACTACGTCGGAGGCGATCGAGCGTCGTGGGACCTTCGTTGTGGACTACGTCGGATCTTTTTATAATAAAGATGGAGTCCGAATTGTGTCTGTTTTTTTTTTCAAATAAAAAGATTTTTCTCTGTGTTTATTTATTGACTATTTACCGTACTAGAGATTCCTAATGGCGGGTCTAACATTGGCCCTATATTATGAATCTCGGGCTTAGTGCCAGCTGCCAATAAAAAGCTGGCATTAACCCCTTTATTACCCAGTTAGCCACCGGCACCAGGGCAACTGGAAGAGCGTGGGTACAGCGCCAGAAAATGGCGCTTCAATGAATGCGCCATTTTCTGGGGCGGCTGCGGGCTGCAATTCTCAGCATGGGGGGCCCAGAACGCTTGGGCCTCTCTATGCTGAGGATTCCAGCCCCCAGCTGCCTAGTTGTACCTGGCTGGACCAAAAATATGGCGGAGCCCTATGTCATTTTTTTTCTAGAAATAATTCTAGAAATAAAAAAAAAATAGGCTTCGCTGTATTTTTGGTTCCAGCCAGGTATGACAAGCCAGCTGGGGGCTGGTGGCAGTCCGTAGCTGCCAAGTTGTACCTGGCTGGACCAAAAATATGGCGGAGCCCTATGTCATTTTTTTTCTAGAAATAATTCTAGAAATAAAAAAAAAATAGGCTTCGCTTTATTTTTGGTTCCAGCCAGGTATGACGAGGCAGCTGGGGGCTGGTGGCAGTCCGTAGCTGCCAAGTTGTACCTGGCTGGACCAAAAATATGGCGGAGCCCTATGTCATTTTTTTTCTAGAAATAATTCTAGAAATAAAAAAAAAATAGGCTTCGCTTTATTTTTGGTTCCAGCCAGGTATGACGAGGCAGCTGGGGGCTGGTGGCAGTCCGTAGCTGCCAAGTTGTACCTGGCTGGACCAAAAATATGGCGGAGCCCCATGCCATTTTTTTCCTTCTACCAATAAAATGACAAGGAGCTTTGCCTTATTTTTGGATGCCAGCCAGGTACAACTTAGCAGTTGGGGGGCTGCAATCCTCATCGTGGAGAGACCCAAATGTTGTGGCCCCCCACGCTGCAAATTGCAACCCACAGCCACCACAGAAAATAGCACATTAGAGGTGCCATTTTCTGGTCCTGTACCCCAACTCTTCCAGTTGCCCTTGTGCTGATGGCAATGCTAGTGGCACACAGGGGTTCTCCATATGCGACATGGAGTCCGCTAACAATTCCAGTTGTTAGCGGACACCATGTCGCGTATGGAGAGCCCCTGTGTGCCTAAACATTGGAGCTCCCCCACAAGTGACCCCATTTTGGAAACTACACCCCCCAAGGAACGTATCTAGATGCATAGTGAGCACTTGAACCCCCAAGTAGTTCACAAATTGATCCATAAAAATAAAAAAGTACTATTTTTTTTTCCACAAATAAAGTATTTTTTCATTTTTACGGATCAATTTGTGAAGCACCTGGGGGTTCAAAGTGCTCACTATGCATCTAGATACTTTCCTTGGGGGGGTCTAGTTTCCAAAATGGGGTCACTTGTGGGGGAGCTCCAATGTTTAGTCACACAGCGGCTCTCCATACGCAACATGGTGTCCGCTAACCGTTCCAATTGTTAGCGGACGCTATGTCGCGTATGGAGAGCCCCTGTGTGCCTAAACATTGGAGCTCCCCCACAAGTGACCCCATTTTGGAAACTACACCCCCCAAGGAACGTATCTAGATGCATAGTGAGCACTTGAACCCCCTAGTAGTTCAAAAATTGATCCATAAAAATAAAAAAGTCCTTTTTTTTCCGCAAAAAAAGTATTTTTCCATTTTTACGGATCAATTTGTGAAGCACCTGGGGGTTCAAAGTGCTCACTATGCATCTAGATACGTTCCTTGGGGGGTCTAGTTTTCAAAATGTGGTCACTTGTGGGGGAGCTCTAATGTTTAGTCACACAGCGGCTCTCCATACGCAACATGGTGTCCGCTAACCGTTCCAATTGTTAGCAGACACCATGTCGCGTATGGAGAGCCCCAGTGTGCCTAAACGTTGGAGCTCCCCCACAAGTGACCCCATTTTGGAAACTAGACCCCCCAAGGAACGTATCTAGATGCATAGTGAGCACTTTGAACCCCCAGGTGCTTCACAAATTGATCCGTACAAATGAAAAAATACTTTTTTTGTGGAAACAAAGTACTTTTTCATTTTTACGGATCAATTTGTGAAGCACTTGGGGGTTCAAAGTGCTCACTATGCATCTAAATAAGTTCCTAGGGGGGTCTAGTTTCCAAATGAGGTCACTTGTGGGGGAGCTCCAATGTTTAGGCACACAGGGGCTCTCTAAACGTGACATGGTGTCCGCTAACAATTTGAATGGAAAATCAACTCAAATTGTTAGCGGACACCATGTCACGTTTGGAGAGCCCCTGTGTGCCTAAACATTGGAGCTCCCCTACAAGTGACCCCATTTTGGAAACTAGACCCCCCAGGGAACTTATCTAGATGGGTGGTGAGCATTTTGAACGCCCCAGTGCTTCACAAATTAATCTGTAAAAATGAAAAAAGAAAATTTTTGTGGAAATAAAAGTACTTTTTCATTTTTACGGATTAATTTGTGAAGCACCTGGGGGTTCAAAATGCTCACCACCCATCTAGATAAGTTCCCTGGGGCTCTAGTTTCCAAAATGGGGTCACTTGTGGGGGAGCTTCAATGTTTAGGCACACAGGGGCTCTCCAAACGTGACATGGTGTCCGCTAACAATTTGAATGGAAAATCAGCTCAAATTGTTAGCGGACACCATGTCGCTTTGGAGAGCCCCTGTGCGTCTCCACATTGGAGCTCCCCCACAAGTGACCCCATTTTGGAAACTAGACCCCCCAGGGAACATATCTAGATGGGTAGTGAGCATATTGAACCCCGAGGTGCTTCACAAATTAATGAAAAATAAAGATTTTTGCGGAAAAAAAGTACTTTTTCATTTTTACAGATTAATATGTGAAGCACTTGGGGATTGAAAGTGCTCACTATGCATCTAGATATGTTCCTTTGGGGGTCTAGTTTCCAAAATGGGGTCACTTGTGGAGGAGCTCCTATGTGGAGACGCACAGGGGCTCTCCAAACGCAACATGGTGTACGCTAACAATTTGAGCTCGTTTTGCATTCAAATTGTTAGCGAATACCATGTCGCGTTTGGAGAGCCCCTGTGCGTCTCCACATTGGAGCTCCCCCACAAGTGACCCCATTTTGGAAACTAGACCCCCAAAGGAACATATCTAGATGGGTAGTGAGCATATTGAACCCCCAGGTGCTTCACAAATTGATCCATAATAATGAAAAAAGAAAATTTTTGTGGAAAAAAAAGTGCTTTTTCATTTTTATGGATGAATTTGTGAAGCACCTTGGGTTCAAAGTGCTTACTATGCATCTAGATACGTTCTTTGGGGGGTCTAGTTTCCAAAATGGGGTCACTTGTGGGGGAGCCCCAATGTTTAGGCACACAGGGGCTCACTAAACACAACATGGTTACAGCTAACAATTTGAGCTGATTTTTATTCAAATTGTTAGCGGACACCATGTCGCGTTTGGAGAGCCCCTGTGTGCCTAAACATTGGAGCTCCCCCACAAGTGACCCCATTTTGGAAACTAGACCCCCCAGGGAACATATTTAGATGGGTAGTGACCATATTGAACCCCCAGGTTCAAATTGATCTGTGAAAATGAAATAGTACTTTTTTTTTCACAAAAATTTTCTTTTAGCCTAAATGTTTTCGTTTTCACATGGCAACAGCATAAAATTCATCCTAAAATTTGTTGGGCAATTTCTCCTGAGTACACCAATACCTCATATGTGGTCATAAACCACTGTTTGGGCGCACGGCAGGGGTCAGAAGGGAAGGAGCGCAATTTCACTTTTTGAATGTAAAATTAGCTCCAAAATTCAAATTGTGCTCCTTCCATTCTGAGCCCTGCCGTGCGCCCAAACAGTGGTTTATGACCACATATGAGGTATCGATGTACTCGGGAGAATTTGCACAACACATTTTAAGATCCATTTTATCCTGTTGCCCATGGGAAAATGAAAGAATTGAGGCTAAAAGAACATTTTTGATAAAAAAATTAAAATATCCATTTTTTGTTTCCACTTTGCTTTAGTTCCTGTGAAGCACCTGAAGGGTTAATAATCTTCTTGAATGTAGTTTTGAGTAGCTTGAGGGGTGCAGTTTTTGGAATGGTGTCACTTTTGGGTGTTTTCTGTCATGTACACCCCTCAAAAGGACTTCAAATGTGATGTGGTCACTAAAAAAAATGGTTTTGTAAATTTTGGTTGAAAAATGAAAAATTGCTCATGAACTTTGAACCCTTATAACGTCCTAACAAAAAAATTTTTTTTTTCCAAAATTGTGCTGATGTGAAGTAGACATGTGGGAAATATTATTTAATAACTTTTTTCTGTCACATATCTCTCTTGTTTATCAGAAAAAAAAAAAAAAAATGTGAAAATTGTGAAATTTTCAAACTTTTTGCCATATTTTTAATTTTTTCACAAATAAACGCAAAAATTATCGACTTAAATTTAATACTAGCATGAAGCCCAATATGTCACGAAAAAACAATCTCAGAATCGCTAGGATTGGTTGAAGCGTTCCCGAGTTATAACCTCATAAAGGGACACTGGTCAGAATTGCAAAAAGGCCAAGGTCTTTAGGGTCAAAATAGGCTGGGTCCTGAAGGGGTTAAAGTATAAAAGTAATTTAATTGAAAACAAAACAAAACACAATACTGTACTGGTTGTTAATGAGGGGTCACATAGCAGCTAAGAAAATGCTTTTTTGTGCCATATAACTTATTTTCTCGCATTTTTCTGTGCTCTTTTAAAAACTGCATTTTATTGTCTGTGTGGGCGTGGCCAGCAGCTGATAGGGATCAGTGCTATATGACAGCAGAGACGGGGTTAACAGAGATCGTGACTGAGCTGTGCGGAGCCAGACGACAGATCAGAGGTTTGTGGCAAGAAAAGAGGAGTTTGCACTGATCCTAACATTGCACTGCACTGTGCTGTAGCCTGTGGTAATCGGATACATTGTCACTAGGGATGAGCGAGTCCTAAATTACTCGGAATCGCTAGACCCGCACGAGTCCGAGCCCAGGACTCGCTACTCGTTGCGAGTCTAGCGAGTCCAATGTTAATGAATAGGGAACCGAGTAATAACGAATAATGCTATTTCCAAATCGCTGATGTGTCTCTGAAAGTGTGCGAGTCCAAACTCGCAGGTTTTTTCTTATTTGGAGCCGATGATGGGAGGGGGAAGCGATTCTCGGGCACACACCATGCTGTAAAAGCAAACATTTTATAATTTCTGGTGGCTTTCTGGGGGCTTGTAAAACAAGTAGCAGGTACTATTTCGTGAAAGGTACACACTAGAGGCTTAGGGCCCTTTCACATCTGCGTTTTTCGTAATTCGCGGCAGATGCGGTGAAAAAACCGCATCTGCCGCGTTTACCGCATAACCGTTCCACTTGCGGCGCGGTTGCGTTTTTTTCTATGCAAAGTATAGGCATACTTGCGGCAGGTGCGGCAAGTGCGGTTTTGCACTTGCGGCAGGTGCGGCCGCGAAAAAAACCGCAGTAAGCCGCGGTTTTTTTCGCGGCCGCACCTGCCGCAAGTGCAAAACCGCACTTGCCGCACCTGCCGCAAGTATGCCTATACTTTGCATAGAAAAAACCGCAACCGCGCCGCAAGTGGAACGGTTATGCGGTAAACGCGGCAAATGCGGTTTTTTCACCGCATCTGCCGCGAATTACGAAAAACGCAGATGTGAAAGCACCCTGCGATATTTTAAGACAGATGGAAGGTACCGTGCGAGCTGCAGGCAGGACACCGTACAGCAACGCACTGGCACAGGAAAAAATTGTTTAGTACGCAGAACCAGGCACTGTTAGGCTGCGGTGCTGGCTGCGTGCAAGTTTACAAGTACCGTGCGAGCTGCAGGCAGGACACCGTACAGCAACGCACTGGCACAGGAAATTTTTTGTGGAAAAATGGCACCAAAATTTTTTGGTAGACTAGTGCCAAAAATAAGAAAAAGCTTAGGATTACAGCTCTGCGGAAAGCTGGGTGAACTAAGCTCTGAGGATGGTGCTGGATTCACTGTAAGGCTGCTCCTATCTCCCCTTCCTTACAGTCCTGTACAGCAATCCTCCGTCCTGGTAGTTCTGAAAAGAACTTTTGGGTTATGTGTGAGGAATCTTGACTCCTACACTCCGTCCTGTTAGTTCTGAAAAGAACTTTTGTGTTATATGTGACTCCTACACTGCCTAACTGTCCCTAGATCTGCTCCAAGTCTCCCTGCACTAGGTCAGCTCTTCTCAGGAATGTGCCCAAAATGGCGGGGGCAAGCCTTATATACTGCCTTGCCTGTCATAGATGACATAGGCATCACGATGGACAGCAGCCAATCATAGTCCTGACACAACCAAAACTGCTATGCCATTACTGACTATGATTGGCTGTCTTCACAAGTTTTCTGACCTAACACGCAATGCTGACTAGTAACATAAAAGATTCTGGATTCGCGAGTCCCGAATAGAGAATACAGGACTCGGAATCGCAGACTCGCTAGGATTCGGACTCGTAGACTCGCTCAGACTCGCTGCTGTTTGGGGAGATTCAAGCTATATAGCGATGTGATAGAGCGAGTCTAGCGAGTCTAGCGAGTGAGATAAAGTAAACTCTGACAAAACTAAGATTGCCATTGACTTGCATTGGACTCGTTACTGAGCGAGTATTCGCTAAAAGATTCGCCAATTACCGAGTCCAGCGAGTCCCTTAAGAATCGCCGAGTAACGAGTCCTAGCGAGTAGACTCGCTCATCCCTAATTGTCACTTCATCAGCTGCAGTCAGCAGTATAGATGTTGTGTAGGCCTCACCCCCTTAACCTTATATGGTTACATGCCTCATATTTAGTGTGAAGATGAATCTGACTGAGAATGAACATATGTCTCCTTCGGACACTGTCTAGTGGGGCCCCCTTGTGGAAGGTTTATGAATGGTTTTCCACCAGAATTCTCTTATAAAGTATATTTGAAAGTTTATTAAAATCGCTTGCTTTACATTATTATTAAATAAAAATTGAAATGGCGATTACTCCTTAATGATAGCTGCTGATGCGTCTATGCACCTATATTACATATATGTGTGGCGCTCTTACTCATCATTGAATAGATGTAGATGTTTTAATGATATTGTTTCTATTTTTGCATCATTTGCATATCATTAATCCTGTGATTTCCATAAATTGATGACTTTTCCTTCTTAGTGTTGCAATTTCAATGATGAAGTGTGTAATTTAAGGTCACTTGGACATTGCTAAAACTGTTTTGTATGTGTCCAAGTACTTTAAAGGGGTTCAATATAAGCTGAGCAGTTGCAAGGTTTAAAGTATTTTCCATTTACAGTGAATCAATGCACTGTGAATGGATTTTTTGCGAACAATTTGACACTGGTGTTGAATTGAATTTCAAAAGATTTACTCATCTTGTAGATGCATGGATAAAGGAAACAGGAGGATATTTAGGCCAATACAGAAATATAATAATAGCAGCAGAGGTCTGGCACTAAGGCTTTTGCAATAGCTAATTACTGTGAAAATGGCAGTATAAAAATGGAAGAAGCTTCAAATTTACTTTTTTTTCCTAAACCTGTTAAAAGATTAGTGTACTGTAGTGTCAGTATGTGAACATGCTCACTGATCACTGTCTCCTCTGGTATCAAGTGCCATTCAGCTCCTCATTGGTGATTCGGACGCTAACACTACACTCTATATGTAACCCCGGAAGTGGCTTTATATTGTAAGTCTATAAAGAGTCATAATGAGACTCTATATGATTACATTGTAAAAGACTTCTGGCTCACGCTTAGAGCACAGTATAATCGGAAGAGTCTGACTTGCCATCACTTGACGCAGAGTTTTGAACTCCAGAAAAAACAATAATTAGCAAGTACCATATTTTCAGACTATAATACGCAATTGTTTCCTCCAAATTTTGGGGGAAAGTGGGGGGTGCGTCTTATAGTCCGAATATATGGACTGTGCGGCTGTAGAGCTGTGCTGGGGGGAGCATCTGCTCTGGAGTGGGCAGGGAGAAGGTGATGGGAGACTGACGAGGCAGTGGGATGTCACGTGCCTCCGCTCATTAGGCTAATTTATTATACACTGCATCCCGCTCTGGCTTCCGCAGTGAGAGGTGGGCGGGGTGAGTGGCACATATTAAATGGATATGGGGGGCCATATTCAGGATGGGGGACATAAACGACCTGGAAGGGACCCAAGATGGGTAGATTACCCCTATAAGAGTCAGTAGCAGATCCCAATTCCCACATAACACTGCATTATAACCACACTTTTGCTTAATTTTTTTCCCCTCTTTTCCTCTTCTAAAGCATGGGTGCTTCTTATGGTTCGGTGTGTCTTATAGTTGGAAAAATACAGTGAATTAACCCAATAATACAACCTTAACCAAACTTTAACACAGGTTTACGGAGTAACAAAATAATAGGAGGGCATCTTTTAAAAAGATCAAGAGACAACCAGGTACAATACTTATTCAGATGTTGTAATTTGATGCATGCCTGTCCTCTGTGGATACAGTGATACTCAATAAACTCAAAAATTAAAAACATAAGACTGAGGGTTGAAAGTGTATACCCCTATGATAAATCACCTCCCCAATTCTGGATTATTGTACATACACGTTATTAGCATGTTCTATGTCCTGCCTTACAACCCACATGTATGCTGTACATAAGAGCGATTCACCAGACATATTAATATAACCTGCCCAATCACCAGAAGAAACAGAGTTCTGATTGACTGCTATGCTAATGGCTGGGATGAGACAAAATTTTGAGCCTCGTAGATGAATACCTAAAATTTTACATGTGATGTTTTCATCACTCCATACATCACAATGCTGGTGGTTTTATACTAACTGCAGTGTGCATACTGCAGCACAGGTTACCAGGATTGTCCAGTATTTACACATTAGGGTTATATTCCCTAACTCCAGTCCTCAACAGCCACCAACAGTGCAGGTTTTCAGGAATTCCTTAGCATTGCACAGGTGCAGGTGATTAAATTAATATGTGTGTAATGCTAATGAAATCCTGAAAACCTGCACAGTTGGTGGCTCTTCAGGACTGGAGTTGGGGAACACTACCTTAGGGCTTAGTTATAGATTTTGAAGAGAATCCACTTCAAAATCCACATTGACAGCGTTGATCCGATGTAATCCATCATATAGGAATACAAATAAAACATGAGGCTCTAAGGCTAAGGTCACACTTAAAAATAGAATTGCGTTCACCGCATCCAGATCTGGATGCAGTGAACGCAATTGCGGTCACACACATTTTTCATAAAAAATGTGTGGAGGGAACCGCAATCCGGTAACCGGATTGCTCAGGATATGTAATCCTGAGCAATCCGGTTCCCGTACAGTTTGCTCATCCCTGCTGCCGCAGGGATGAGCAAACTGTTATCTGTGTGTTAAAAGATGATATTTTTATTAATAAATGTGTCTATAATGTCTCAAGGGGGTGCCCACCCCCCCTAGAGACATACCACCCACTCAGGTGGGCATATAATGATGTAATATCTTATGTACAGTAGCCGTCTTCTGTCGGCTGCTGTACATTTTTATGAATGAAGCCGGCGGCTTCACTGACAGCAGCACGCATACTATAGCTATTGTAGGTATAGTATGTGCGCTGTTCGAGGTCCTGAAGGCTTATACAGTAAGATCTATGGGCAGCGCTGTTAGATCTACGTGTCTCTGAAATACCGTAGTACTGACGTAGTTTTTCTAGGGGACTGACAGGTTCACCGATTGCAGGAATCTCTGGTTCCGGTACAACAGGTTGCACTTCTTGCACTTGAACAGGTTCTTCTTCTCTTCTGAACTCTTCAGGTATGGGTACTTGTTCTTCCACAGGTTGATAGAATGGGAGTACGGGTACTATGACTCAGGGGTTTTGGGACTGAAGTGACGTGTACACAGTTTACCATGATAGACGAACAATTTTCCCTTTTCCTTCCATGGGCGCTTGGCTTCTTGTGGAGCTTCTGGACTCAGACAGGAATGCTCTTTGGTTATTAGCTCTTTGATTAAGCTAACAGCGAGGTCGCTGTCCTGGGTCTCTTTCCAGCTATGGTGAGATAACAGTTTACTGTTTTCTCTTGACGCCTTTGGCTTGCCTGATGACATGGGGATGTGCTTAGACGGTGGAAGTCTGGTAACTCTACCTCTTCTAGCTCATCCACATCTTCTCCCACATCTGGTAGATTAGGCATTCTGGATAGGGCATCAGCGTTTCCATTCTTATGACCTGCCCGGCACTTAACAGTGGAGTCATAGTTGGATAATCTGGCCATCCAACGCTGCTCCACAGCTCCCAGCTTTGTAATCTCTAAATGGGTCAGAGGGTTGTTGTCAGTGAAAGCTGCGAACTTTCAGGATGCCAGGTAATGTTTGATCCGTTCTGTGATTGCCCAGACTAAGGCTAAGAACTCCAACTTGAAGGAACTATAATTTTCTGGATTCCTCTGTGTTGGATGGAGCTTCCTGCTGGCATAGGCTATAACCTTCTCTTTGCCTTTCTGTCTCTGTGCCAAGACAGCTCCTAAGCCCTCGTTGCTGGCATCGGTGTACAACAGGAACGGTAAACTGTAGTCAGGGTAGGCCAGGATCTCTTCACCAGTTAGGGCATCTTTCAGCTGCTGGAAAGACTCTTCTTGTTCTGGTCCCCACCAGAATGGAGGTCCTCGGATCTTGCCCTTCTTGGATTGTCCTACCAGGAGATCTTGCATGGCCACTGCTATTTTCGTGTAGCCCTTGATAAACCTCCTGTAGTACCCGACCAGTCCAAAAAATTGAAGTACCTCTCTGAAGGTGGTTGCCGCTGGCCAGTCCTTGGTGGCGGTGACCTTGCCCAGGTCTGGTGCTACGCCATCTGCACTGACCACATGCCCAAGGTATTGGACTTTGGGTTTCAACAGGTGACACTTTAAAGGCTTCAACTTCATACCATACTTGGACAATGCCTCGAACACTTCACTTAGGTGTTGCAGGTGGTCTTCATAGGTTTTGGAGTACACTATGACATCATCCAGGTATAGCAGTATGGTTTCAAAGTTTCTGTGGCCTTGGCAACACTTCAACAGCCTCTGGAATGTCCCTGGTGCGTTGCATAACCCGAATGGCATGATGTTGAACTGACATAATCCCATTGGCGTCGTGAAGGCTGTCTTCTCACGGTCTTCTTCTGCAATGGAGACCTGCCAGTACCCAATAGTAAGATCTAGGGTAGAGAAGTAATTAGCAAGCTTCAATGCAGCAAGTTACTCTTCTATACAGGGTAACGAGTATGCATCCTTGTGTGTTACTTTATTGATTTGCCTATAATCTACGCAAATTCTCATACTACCATCTTTCTTTTTAACCAGGACCAGTGGAGCTGCCCAGGGGGCTACAACTATCTCTGATAACCCCTACATTCTTCATGTCCTGTAGCATTTATTTTGCTTTCTGGTAGTGTGCTGGTGGTATAGGCCTGTATCTTTCTTTCATGGGTGGATGGTTTCCAGTGGGTATATGATGTTGTATCTCTTTTATCCTCCCAAAATCAAGTGGATGCTTACTAAACACCTGTTCATTCTCCTGAACTACCTGATATACTCCGTGTTTCTGTTGAGAAGGTGTATTATCAGTTCCTACATGGAGCTCCTAACAGCATTTCTCTAGCTGCTTCTTGGAGTTGTGAGGCTCATCTAACACTGACTGAGCTAGTGACTCAGCTTCATGTATACAGTTGAGATCTACATGGTACAACTTAGCAACAGTGGAATACGTTGGCAATTTTACTTCATCATCACCATAATTTAGCATTCGTACAGGTACCCTTTCTGATGTACGAAAAGGAAGCAATAGGCCTCAGAGGGCAGGACTACCAGGCAGTAGTGGAGCCAGTGATGTCTGACTGTAGTGGCTGTCAGGAGTGTAGGACTACTGTCAGACATCACTGGCTCCACTACTGCCTAGTAGTCCTGCCCTCTGAGGCCTATTTCTGCCCGACACCAGATCATCATTTTACTCCTTGGTGGTACCACAATAGGAATTGGGTCTGTTACCCGTACGCTACCACTGGTTATCGTTACCTGCCCTGTGAACCGGAGCTCCCTCTCTTGTCATGCTAAAACTATGCTTGATGGACCCTCTTTTTAAAGAGGTTATCCGGAATATTTATTAAAAGAAAATTGTGCCAAAGCACCAACAGCAAGTAGCTGCCACCTACCTGCCTGCTGTGCCCAGCACCATTGACTGCCGATCACCGGTCTGTGGCCGCTCCTGTTAGAGATTTTGCCACTTCCGTTGACGTCATGTAAACAGAGGGGCAGCTTCTTCCCTCTATCGACGAGCGTCAGAGCCAACATTAATCTGATTGACAGATCGCTCCCCCAATCAGGTAGCGGGAAGCCAGCTGTCAATCATCGTGACGTTGGCTGTCCCGTCCCTTCCACAGAGCAGAGCGTAAAAACCGCTCTGCTCTGTGTTTACTTCACCATGCTGTCCCTGGCAGGAGGGGTATGTGACCGCTCTGTGCCGAGGGTGAACGGCGGTGACTGGCACTGGGCACAATAGGCAGGTAGGTGGCAGCCAGCTGCCTGTTAGTGCTTGGGCACTTTTTTTTTTAATAAAAATTCCAGATAACACCTTTAATGTGATGGAATAAAGCCTAGAACTTTAAACTGGTATCGTGTGAGGCTATATCTCCTTCCATGTATAGCATGAGATGGGTTGAACATGAGACTCTTTAAATTTGACAGAGTTATGTGCTGGATTGAAACATAAAGTAATTATTTTTCTTTATTGTCATCTGGACAAGAATATTAGTATTTCTTCTTTCCTATGCTATTATGTAAGAAAGTGAAGAAACAACTTTGCCTTCAGGCAGAACACGGTGGACATTGCTGTCTTCGCCGTCTTTCCGAGTCTGGGAGTTTTGTAGCTGGAAGCAGCTGTCTGTGTCTTGTCCTGATCACTAATGATATGAACCACAGAATCATTTAATTCTGCATTTCCATTTCTTAGAGGGTACATTGGCATGTTTTTGTTGTTTCGCTCTTCTCTGTATTCATAAGACATTCCCTGGGGATTTTCTATAATGACATTACACAGGGGCAATGGGAAGAAACTGAAATAGAAATGCCATGAGAAACATTTATAGGGAATTTATTAAGAAAATCTCTGAAAATGTAAATAGATTATGACGGAACTAAGAATTATGCAAATGATAAGACTACGGCTCAGTCTGGAACTGCAGTATTGGGAATGGTCAATGTATTGCAGTATAAATATAATTGTGATTTGATATGAATACTTTATGTTGAAGGAGTTTTTCTATGAAAAGCATTTTATCATCTCTCCTTAGGACAGGCAATAAATGTCCGATCTCTGGGGGTCTCATTGCTTGCACTCCCACCAATCATGAACAGCAGGGTCTCTTCTGTACTTTGCTTGTGAATAAAGGACCATCATGGTTGAGAATCATTGCCCTCTGTTTAGTGTCTTCAGGGGAGACAGAGATAGCCAAGAACAGTGCTCGTCTATCTTTGTCAGTCCGTAAACATGAATAATATATATAATATATTTTTAGTAAATTCTTTAAAATAGCACTTACGGTATATGCTTTTATGACTGTATTGCAAATTGACTACACACATACACATGTATTGTACACATGCACACATAGTATGTATATACACAATGTAGGGATTCGGTCCACCATATGTAACACACTGGGCGTTGTAGTGTGGCATGGCAGTGACACAGACCCAAAATATTCCAGATTCAGGTAACATAAGGCTTTTTTTTCCAGCCACCCAGATCCCACACATCGCATCATATTACATAATAGAACAAACACATTGCAGACTTGCCCGCCTGGGCACTAATACAACACAGCTCTGCCTGACATTACCAGGGGTGCATATGGGTCTGTAGCCTGCACCACACAGAGCACCCCCCCAGATGGGCAAATAGACACACCCATCTCTCCATCAAACTGCCAACCTGGGCCTTGAAATGCGTTAATCAGTCTTGTGGCACTACAGATACCTGAGTAATCAATCACCATCATACAACACATATATAAACAAAGGTTCTTGAGTATTTTAATTTAGCCCATCTATGAATTCCAATTTTGGATACGTTTTGCAGAAAACAAAAACCCTGGTGGACTAATCTAGACTCACGTAAGAACGATCTTCCTGCAGAGCATTCATCCATCAAGTCGCCATGGCATGAGATCAAGCTGAAGGCTGATAAATAATAATCATTTACAGAAAAACTACAGCCATTACTCAAGTTTCCATCCTGCTACCTGCATTACATGTGATGTCCTGCTATCTCTGTTTACTGAATGTAGTATACGGCTCTATCTATATTATTTATATTTTGCTGCTTTACCTGTATTACAATTACTGTACTGCTCTTTAGTTGCACCAGATGTAATTTGCTGTTCTGTACAAGTACTCCATTCACTATACTGGGCTTTCTGCACTACATATACTGTGCTGATCTTTACCTTTACTCCATTCACCATACTGCTTACTGTACTGAATGTACTACACTGTTTTCTACCAGTACTACAATGACTGTAGAGCTCCTTATCTGTATTACATGTACCTTACTGCTTTATGTTTGTACTTCATGTGCTGTACTGGTTTCTACCTAAATAATACGTATGGTACTGGTCTCTACCTGTATTATATGGACTGAACTGCTGTCTACCTGTACTATATATACTGTATTGCTCCTTACCAGTACTACACATACTAAACTGCTCTCTACCTGTTCTGTATGTATTTTACTGCTCTCTGCATTTGCTACATTTACTGTATTGATCTATACCTGTATTACATGTACTGTAGTGCCATACATCTATACTACATGTACTGTATGATGAATACCTCTACTCCATGTCCTATAGGGAAAAATATACAGCCGCATCTCAAAGAATTAGAATATCATCAAAAAGTTAACTTATTTCAGTAATTCAATACAGAAAGTGAAAATGCATACACAGTATTAAATAGAGTCATTACAAACAGAGTGATCTATTTAAAGTGTTTACTTTTGTTAATGTTGATGATTATAGCTTACAACTGTAACCACTTCACGGTTCGGTTGCCGCAGGAACACCGGGAGCAGGGAAGGATTTCCACATCAGTTAAACCCACACACAACACCTTCCACCCCAGACCTGAAGAGGGAGCTCTACTTGCCCACTTCCGGCAAGGTCCCCTATAAATTCAGGCCTGGGGGCGGAGTTAGGCAGTTCAGACAGAGCAGTACTGAGAAAGACACCTGGTGAACAGTGCAAGAGTGAGGGTCGGATGCAAGGTGCGTTAGCAAGGGGGAGCGGAGCTGTGACGGTTCACCCCAGAAGAGCTACGTCCACAGCCCGGACCCCGGAGTCCGAGACTGCACGGGTCCAGTCAGCCCAGCAGTAAAGACCGGAGGCCAGGGAGAATTCAATTCTCCTGGTGCAGCACTTGAGACATAGCACATAGCAAAGCCAGGGACCTCAGCAGATATAGCAGTCTTCGCAGCAGAGCTCTCACAGCCTGCCATACAAGTGAGGACACAGGAGAGGGTCAGGGCCTAGCTTCAGACAGCCCAGGACTAAAGCACACACACAGAGTAAAAGGGAGGCCTCATAACTCATCGGATGTGGAGATCCCGAACTGCTCCTAGCCTACCCGGACTGTACCCTGAACTTCACCTTTAACATCAACATCAGTAAAAGTATGAAAACAACAACTCTGTGTGTGTGACTGTTATTGTGGCCCCTGATCCTACTTCCTCCATAGACTGTTCCATAACTCCCATCATCCACTACTGCTCCAGGGGTCCCACTCCAACTACGGTGAGCGAAACCAGCTTGCTACTTCACCATCACCCAGGAGGTCTGTTTTTATTATTTTTATTGACTGTTCCCCTTTTCCAGCGACCACCAGGGCCACGGGACCAGGCAACAGGCCCTGTGACATCCCCTGTGAACTATAACGCTCGAAACCGGGTAAACCCACGACCCTGGGGCGGGTCACAACCAATCAAAACTCAACGGTCATTATCTCAGAAAATTAAAACAGGGAGAATGAGGGGTTAAAAATCGCACTGTCGTATTCCACAAGACATCAAAGGGTGAATATAATATTGATGTATTAGTCAACATGTTTCAGAGCTCCCAGAAACGTCCTGAAATATGGCAATAGGGCATTGATTTTTGGAGATATTCTAATTCATTGAGATAGACTAGTGTTATATAGAAAGCACTATTAAGCAAAAGTGATATTCCTTTATTCAATAGACAAAAAGACAAACAGGGTGGCGTTTCCACCCCCTGAAGAAGGTGGAGCTGAAATGAACGTAAGGGCGCACGGTCATCTGGACCACGAGACTTAGCTACAGCAATTCACATAAGGTAAATAATTAGTCCATGTATACTCAGCGGTCCCCTACCATTAATCTAATAGTGTATATGTAATGTTTCTGCAATGGATGGGTCATCCCGTAGAGCAGAGGTCCCCAACTCCAGTCCTCAAGGCCCACCAACGGTCCAGGTTTTCATTATTTCCTTAGAAATTTGACAGTTGGTAATTCAAACTCCTGCACAGGTGGTGATTCCAATTGTCAAATGCTAAGGAAATCCTGAAGACATGCACTGTTGGTGGGCCTTAAGGCCTGGAGTTGGGGACCTCTGCCGTAGAATATAGGTGGAAAACTCTGTAGAGTCTGTAAATCAATTAATTGATTCCCAGCATGGTTCCTGGCATGGTTTGATTACCTGGCTGAGTATGGATCCATTGTAGGAAGAGCATTTGTGTGCAGCAATTATATGTGCTGCAAGGTGAAGGTTACATATATATATATCTATTATATAATTGCCGTAGCTGACTTCCGTCTGACCGGCGCTACTTCCTGAGGCTTTGTTTGCGTAGCTCGGAACTTTCTCCAGGACTCTGTCCGGGCACGCGACTCGCGAAGCAAACTACTACTACTATTACTACTACTACTACTACTACTACTACTACTACTACTACTACTCATGGCATGTTTACATAAGACACCACATAGTAACAAGAATACAGTCAGTCCCAAAGTCGGCTGTGATCACCTGGCCCTGGAGCCGTACTCGCTCTCTCACACCGCACATCTGACCGCCTGGCCCTTGGACACTGGCTGCCATGCACACATCAGGTGCACTAGCATGGAGCTGGC
This sequence comes from Allobates femoralis, assembly GCA_033576535.1. Lineage (NCBI taxonomy): Eukaryota > Metazoa > Chordata > Amphibia > Anura > Aromobatidae > Allobates > Allobates femoralis. The sequence continues at coordinate 667,298,019 of JARQOC010000002.1, read as the reverse complement.
AGGCTCCCATCACTTACCCACTGGGGACGGATCACTTCCAGCACCTCCTCACATGGCAGTGCTCTCTGGACTTCTGAATCCCATCGTCCTCTCCTCACTCAGACACCTGGCAGGTTCCTATCCAGCCTGCTCACTCACAGCTGCAACCCAGTGAGTCAATCAGCACATCTTTACTCACACACAGACCTGAGATGTGATTAACCCCTTGTGCACCATTCAGGTTTAGCCCAGCAAAGCACTCACCCCACAGGTTCAGCCGCTCATTAGGCTCATGAATGTATCGGATCTTCAGCACTCACACTCAGCTGTTTTACTCAGCTCATGAAAACCCTTCAGCTGTTAACCCCCTGTACATCGGACAGGTTTCACACACCACACACAATCAGGAAAACCGGCCCATGTGAACACAGACCTGCATTGATAACCCGTGTGATGCACCCGGCCAGGGGCCACATCACCACACCTCACTTTCTCCGCACAGCAAAGCACTCATCCCCACAGGTTCAGCCGCTCATTAGGCTCATGAATGTACCGGATCTTCAGCACTCACACTCAGCTGTTTTACTCAGCTCATGAAAACCCTTCAGCTGTTAACCCCCTGTACATCGGACAGGTTTCACACACCACACACAATCAGGAAAACCGGCCCATGTGAACACAGACCTGCATTGATAACCCGTGTGATGCACCCGGCCAGGGGCCACATCACCACACCTCACTTTCTCCGCACTTCACTCACTTTCTCCGCACACATACACACACACACACACATACTCCGCTATACTTACCACCGACCCTGCATCACCGACATGTCGCCGCCCCCGAACTACTCGATCAAATATCGCGTCCAATAAGTCTCGCCAAACTTCCCGGACCCCATATTGGATCTAGTCGTCCGCGGGCGCCGACATGTCAACTCAGGATCCAGCCGGCAGGGAAGACGTAGGGTCGTGCTAACTATAGCGAAGTGTCTGTGTGTGTGTGTATGTATGTATGTGTGTGCTGACCACTCTGCCCACAGCGCTGCACTCAGCACTCTGCCCACGCCACTGTGCTCACCAATCTCACCGCACTCACTGCTAACCACTGAGCCACCGCACTCACTGCTAACCACTGAGCCACCGCACTCGCTGCTAACCACTGAGCCACCGCATTCACTGCTAACCACTGAGCCACCCCACTCACTGCTAATCACTGAGCCACCTGTATACACACAATTCATTTCACCCCACTCCCCTAACTATTAGTAAATATACTATATATGGATTCTAGACTACCCGATTCTTTCGAATCGGCCCGCCAACTTCCCTCGCACACGCCGCTACCTCCGTGGCTTTGTTCGTGGGCGCACATCGCCCACGCGACTCACTCGCAATGCCCGCCAAGGGGGCGTTGGGAGTCGTTGCAGCAGCCCGAGCAATGCCCTATACACAGATTCTAGAATCCCGATGCAATCGCATCGGGCTCACAGCTAGTATAATATATAACTAGGCAATACAAATGCTTCAGACTATACTTGGTGCTGGTGCTCCTGTGTGATAGCCTATATCCTGTATTATCATCTAGTATTATAGGTGATACTCTTCCTATATTATGCTGGACATTATAAGTTTATTGAAAGCTACATGATAGTTAGCTGTCTAGGTTAACATTTATGAATGTGCATGTAATAAGCAGATTTTACTCATGTGCATGTAAAATTACTTGAATTACTTGCTTATAAGCCCAGTTCGGCTGGTGGAAATACCTCCCTGTTTGTCTTTTTGTATATTGAATAAAGGAATATCACTTTTGCATAATAAGAGGGGGATGATCGCCTTCCTTTTCTAGTGCATTATCAAAATTGCGATTTTTTTTCCTCACTATCAGTCCATATTATATCCTACCGCAAGTGATGCTTTACTATAGAGTTTCATAGGAGTACACAATTACTGGTATCTATGATGCAGTTTGTTGGTGTGTGGTTTTGTTTTTTAGTATTAAATAGAGTCATTACACACGCAGTGATCTATTTCAAGTGTTTATTTCTGTAAATGTTGATAATTATGGCTTATAGCCAATGAAAACCCAAACTTCCTTATCACAGGAAATTAAAGTAAGGCGGATAAAGGGTCTGAGAGAAAAAATATGACTTAAATAGGTATCAGAGGCTCTATCTCGTGTGGTTGTGAGAGTCACAACCACTATAAAAGCAGATCACACCTGCTGCAGTCCCCAGCGTGGTGCATATAGAGTAAGGAGGATGAAGGGTTAAAAACGCGCCGCCATATTCCAGGACACATCAAAGGGTGAATATAATATTGATTTATTAGTCAATGTGTTTCAGGGCTCCCTGGCCCCTTCCTCAGGACAAATTAATATCACATTGCTATGTTTTAAAGAGTTACAGGGAGCTCTGAAACACATTGACTAATAAATCAATATTATATTCACTTTTGATGTCTTGTGTAATATGCAGCACAGTTTTTAACCCTTCATCCTCCCTACTTTCATTTTCTGAGATAATGACCTTTGGGTTTTCATTGGCTGTAAGTCATAATCATCAACATTAATAGAAATAAACACTTGAAATAGATCACTCTGTGTGTAATAACTCTATATAATATATGTGTTTCATTTTTTGTATTGAATTACTGAAAACAAATCACTTTTTGATGATTTTCTAATTTATTGAGATGCACCCGTGTATACTAAATGCATTGCACTGCTCTACACCCACCTGTAGCTCATGAGTTATACTGTTCTGTGCCTGGACAACTTGCACTTTATTGCTCTCCACTCCCAATACAAGTTTTGTACTACTATCAGATTCTATTATATTATGTTGTATATAATGTCCTGTTTACCACCTGTCCTATATGTACGGTACTTTTCCTGCACTCTGACATACTGTACATGTACTGATATATGCCTACATTACATGTAATGCACTGCTTTGCGTGTATATTTGCTGTATTTGTCCCATTAATATCCCTTATACCGACCTCATTATATATTGGTAATACCATAGAGGTAGAATTCTGCTGCCTACAAATTCTGTGCTTCATGTTTGAAACATCCATTCATTAAAGATTAGACTGAAATAACCCTGTATAATGCATTGGACTAAGTCCTGGACTAGGGGCAGGAGCTTCTTCTGGGAATAACCGGACTCGGCTTCTAATCTCATATACTAACTAAAGATGAGCGGATTATTTGAAAGTCAAATTCGCCAACTTTATCAAATTTTCCCTCTGATTGCTCAGAAACAAATTGTGTAAGAGTCTGAGGTCTCCTAGGACTGTATTATACCCCTGTTGAAATCTTTAATGCAAATACAGCCTTATTAATGCCCAAGTGAACGCAACCTCTCTGGTAACTAAAATAATCCTTTATTTTAAAATCCCCAATTTTCATATTTACATTTTTAAATATTTAGAAAACCAAATATCATTTCCAGTACACTTCCTAAATACTCGCTACCTTGTTTTGATATATCCCATAAAATCCCAATAAAATATATTTAAGTATGTGGGTATAAGCATAGTGTGAAAATATTTGGGAAAGTTCACAGGATATGAATACTTTTTCAAAGTCACTTTATGTCTCTCTTGTATCTGAATGTAATCTGAGAAAGCTGAGCTGCACTCAGAGGGAGAAAGCTGAGGAATATATGATTCCTTGTGACTAATGAAGTTTTAAATTTGGGATCTGTCCCACTGTCCCAGGAGGGCAGGCTATGTCCCATCTTCAAATGTATCTGACTCTTCAGAACCATAAAACAGTTGAATATGCTGTATAATGGTGGACTAGGGAGCCATATGAACTGTCGGGCCCACTGGGACGGGGGTACTCGGTACCGGACCGGTTCTGCTACGGGGAAGTCACGGGTGGTCCTGGTCCGGACCGTGTCCCGGGCTCGGCAATAAAAGGGGATATTTACAGGGGTTGTCAGTCGTGACGCCACCCACTATATGCGGCCAGTGATGGGGGCCGCCGCTGCTGCAGAACCTCGTGGATGATGGAATAGCAGCTTAGGTAGCATAGTTCCAGTGGGTAGAACTGTATTCCCTGGGGCAGTAAGGGTTAAGTCTATTGTGGAATGTTCAGTACACTTACTGTGCAGCCGCTGCAGGGATTCTCCTCTTTGCTGGTGCTGACAGGCTGTGCTGTGGCTCTTCAGTTGCAGGGTCGTTGTAATCCTGTGTGAGGAATAGCATTCATGCAGAGACACAAGGGAGGCAGATGCAGGGTTCTCCGTGTTTACTCTTAGTTCTTCAGACAGTTCACAAGTCAGTTACAGTTCAGTGCAGTTCTTACAAGTTACAGTACAAGTACACGGGCACACTCTCCCTCTCCAGGTTCCCTTTGCTCTGCAGCCAGGCCTCACTCTCTGTGACCCCTCACACTTTCTCTAAGTCCTTTCCGGGCTGTTAACGGTCTCCGTATCCACGGGTGTGTGTATGAAACGCCGGACAGTATGGCGGTGACTCGGGCCCCTGTGGGTCCTCCAGTGTGTCACTGAGCTGCCTGTCCTTTGGGGTAGGGACCCTAACGTGAAGCTTGGTCCCCCGTCGGTGTCTGGGGATGCCGGGTAAACTACGGTCCCGTCTAGAGCCGACACTCTACTCATCCCAGCCTCCAGCAGTCCTCAGGTGTGAGGCTCTACCAGGCTCCTTTGCTCTCTGTTTCCCTCGGTATCATAGAGGGACTTCTCTGCCTGCAGTCTGGTCGTCTCGGCTGTCCTTTAGGGCCCGGGTATCACCGTCCCTCTCAGTCCTCTCACACTCCTGGTGGTATCAGCTTCGGACGTGCTTTCTCTCTCCTCCGGCTCACACTGGCTCGGTACAGATTCTGCGCTCCTAGGCCTTACACTCACAGGACGTGTGATTTCCAGTCTTTCCCTCTCAGCCTACCTCGGCCTACTGACTTCCTTCCTCCTCCCCCTTCCTATATACTGTCAAGTCACCTGACTACGTGTGTGCCCAACCCACTCCTCTAAATCCACCACCCCTCAACTGCCTAGAGTATTCCAATCTTAGGGCTGGATGCTGCCATCTACTGTACGTGGGTTGTGTGGGCTGTGAGGGTGTTGTTGTGCAACAAGTGTCCTACCTGCCTGGCTGCAGTTCCCTTTTGTGGCCTCCTGGACGCAGGGGCGCCACAGAACCATCCTCAACTGTACAGCCTATGCAGAGCTGACGATCCTCCCAGGAGGGTCACATGACATTCTCACTGAACAGTAGAGGATGCATCCAATGGCTAAGCAGTGGAGATGAGGAGCAGGACATAGATCAGCTACAACACATACACACATCTTCTCTGTGTATGTGTTCATGGATCAGAGCTACCTGAACACTAAGGTCACATCATGCATTGTGTGCGAGTCTGTAGGGGCATCATACTATAAGGATGGCATTCTGGGGGCCAAAAATAGAGTACGTGTCCCTCTTTCTTATGCTTAAAAAGTGGGAAGTATATATTTACCTATAAGGATGTCAAGTTTGGGTAAGTAGATAAACTGTATGCTTTACAGTCAGAGCTCAGAGTGTAAAACATGGATGTCTGAATTCAGCATAGGTCCTCATGCAGATATTTGCATCTCATGCCCTTAGACCATGACTTGATGACTGAACATGGGTCTCCTAATCCAAATTTATCAGTCTGTCATATGACTATAAAGCTGGTGAATTCAGATCAGAAGTCCAGCGGTCAGTCCAGAAATCAGGGTCCATGCTGGGATTGTGATAAGTTCATGTCTTAATTGAGCCTTAAAATATGTTTAAAGTGTAACCACCAATTAAATTTTTATTTAATAATAATGTAGAGCAAGTGATTTTAATAAACTTTCAAAAATTCTTTATGAGTGAAATCTGAAAGAAAACAGCCTAGTGCACATCTATGTGCCAATGCGTTTAGCAGCATTGCGCTAGCATAGGTGCAAGCGCAGGTGCTATCACAGCCCAACCCAGGGATACTTGGAATCGGGCCAGTTGCTACAGTCCTTTTACGTTCGGGGAATATTATGGTAGCGACCCGGATCCATGGCCCTGGTGGTGTCCCTTTACTAAAGGGGATGCTGGGCTTTGATGACAGAGGATTTGGGAAAGGGGATTTGTGACGCCACCCGCGGTGTGCGGCCATAAGCGGCCGCCACTGCTGTAGAATCTCTGGGGGACGATGACCGGCAGCTTGAATGGTTTCGCTCCCCGTGGGCGGAGCGGGGTCCCCAGAGCAGTGGGTAGGAAGTCAGTTCATTCTTGGCTGATGTTCATTGGGTCATAAGCATCTCAATGTCTCAGGCGGCCTCTGCAGCCGGTGGTTGCCGCAAAGAACAGTCTCACACACTTCAATCGGAGTTGTGTACCTTTTACTTCAACACTTTAACTAGGCTGCCGGAAGCTTCCCTCTGCCAATCGCCGGTCCAGCTATTTCTCAAGAACCGGGATAGTGTCGTTGAGACATCTAGGTGTTCCTTTCGTTCTCTCTCTCGGTCTTTCCTTATTCTGGGCGTTCCTTGCTCTCTCGGTGGTATTCTCAGCATCTGTAGCTCGTCTTGCCTCTCTCGTCAGCGCCTGCACAAAGAGCTTGGGTACTGACATACACAGGCATTGATTGGCACTGCTTTCTAGTGCCGCGTCTTAGTACGGCTGCCTTCTTCGAGGTAAGGCGGGTTTTTGGGCCATAGTACCCTCATGTGAATTCATTGGAGCACCCTCCGATGGTTGTTGCTGGTGATGCAGCTGACTGTGTGGGTTTCACAGGTGATGGGGATTAGCAATCTGGTTCTTGGAGCATATAATGGTTGGAAGTGGATCATTCCTTGCCAGTTGTCTTTTGTTCTTGGAGGAGCTCACATCTCTCTGGTTTCTTCTGCTCTGTGGAGATCTTTGCAAGATAAGTGAATGGTTTTTGATTTTTTGTGGCACACTTTTGTGTGCTTAAGGTTCTGCTTATGTTTTGTCTTATTCTGAGCTGTGGGTTTGCTATCTAGTTTGTATATTTGTTTATCTGCTCTCAGATAGGAAGTTTTCTTCCTAGGAATTTTACCATTCACTATTATCTGTTATTTCCAGTTCTGCTGGCATTTGATTCATAGAAGTCTGCTGATATAGAGTTCGCTGAGTCTTAGTGACTCAGGGTAATTTTTGTAATTTTATACTGACCGCAATAGTATTCTATCCTGCCTTTCCTATATAGCTAGTGTGGCCTCTTTTTGCTAAACCTTATACTCTGCCTGTGTTTGTTTCTCCGTCTATTGTTTCCCAGTTGATATCTGTGGGGGCTTGCTATTCTTTGGGGTCTGCTCTGAGGAAGATAGCTTTTCCTACATCCATCTTTAGGACCTGTTAGTTCTCCAGCTGTGCAGAGGTGTCTAGGTCTGCTTAGTTACATCCCACGGCTACTTCTAATTGCGGTGTGTAGTCAGGGATTGCAGTCAGTACAGTTACCAACGACTTCTATGTAATCTGAATGTTTCTCCTGATTCATCGGTTCATAACAGTTTCCTTTAAGACCTCACAGCCTCAGGTTTCAACAGTTTGGGCATACAGCTTCTGTGCCATGTTCAGGGCCGGTCCCCTGTTTCGTCCACCAGCCCCTCTGGTCCTCTGCCAGATATACGCGTAAGGGTGATCTCAGCCTTCTTCTGCACCCCAAGGGCTCCCTCTCTCTTCTACACCCTTTTGTCTTTCCCACCTGGGGCAAGCATGACCATGCTCCAGCCTGCGGGAGCTAACACCTCCACCTCTCGACTTCCTACTCCTTTGCTGTCCTCCTCTCGACTCTTTTCTACTTTCTCACCCACGTCCCCGTCACTCAGACTGGTCCACCCTTCAGGGTCCGCACACCGCCCTGCCCGGGGTCATATGTCTGTGTTGCAGTGTCGGGTCTCAACTTCACCATCCCAATTGAGAGAACAGGAGCACTAATTTGCCACTAATGGAGGAGTGCAGTACTCCTGGTGGTGGCCAGACCAGCGGGGCACCACACAGACATATGCTCATTCTCAGTCAGAATCTATCTTCACACTGAATATGGCCACATAACCATATAAAGGGAAGGGGGAGGGTAACACTCCGGTTACTAATCGCATTCATCAGTGTTGGACTACTCATTATTGTTTGGTGAGTGTGTGAGACCCTGACTGCAGCTGATGAGGTGACAGTGTATCAGATTAGCTCTGGTTACAGCACAATTGCTGAGCAATGTCAAAATGTCAGGATGTCAGGATCACTGCAAACTCCTCTGCCCTTTCCTTGGCACAAGCTTCTCTGATCTGTCATTTGGCTTCTTCTCTGCTCGCTCCCCACACAGCTCACAATCTCTGTTCTTGCCCCTTCTCTGCTGTCACATTGCAGTGTTCCCTGCTGGCCATGCCCACACCGCTTTAAAATGCAGTTTTAAAAGATCACAAAAAAAGTTTAGAAAATGAGTCACATGGCACAAAAAAGCATTACCATATATCTTAGCTGCTTTGTGACCCATCATTAACAACCAATTCAGTATTGTTTTTTTTTTACTCTCAATGAAATGACATTTACATCTTAAACTTATTTTTGGTCCACGTATTATCAAAATGTTAGCCTAAGGATAGGGTCACATTTGGCAGATGACCCACGCTTGGTGCATCCGCTTAACACTTAGAATATTCCCCGCAGCGCATAGTGTTAACGCTCTGCGCTGCCTGACAACACTGCCCCATAGAAACCCGCTGTTTACCTTAGCAGTGTCTCCACACAAAGCATCAGGGAGTGCGCTTTACAACAGTGCACAGGAAACGATGCAGACAGTGTTTCCTGTGCGCTCAGCAAAAGCGCACTTCCCAATGCTTTGTGTGGAGCCGCTGCTAAGGTAAATAGCGGGTTTCTATGGGGCAGCGTTGTCAGGCAGCGCAGAGCTTTAACGCTATGCGCTGCAGCTAAAATGTCTAAGTTTTAAGAGGATGTGTTACCCTCTAAGTGTGACCCTAGCCTATGTGCTACAAAAGAAATTCCCCAGGCTTTAAACTGGTCCAATTTTCAAACCACACTAATACATGTAAAGAGTTGATGGTTCCTGCAAAAGGAGCAGCACATGGACCAGTCACATTCTTAATTTGAGGACATGTCTGTACCAAGTTGTACAATGGCCATCTGAACATAGCAAGAAAAAAGATTAGTTGATACACTCACCCTCTGACTCACATTAACCTGGAATAACCAGAACAATCCTCCAACGACCAGTAAAAATTCATTACTAAATTGTTATCTGTCACTGGTTGCAATATAGCTTCTATGATTTCTTCGCACAGAGTTAGATGTAGTGCTAAAGGTAAAAAAGATTGGGCACCTCTGCTATAGGCATCGGTACGGTTGCCAACTTGACTTTTTATTTTTTCTGGACACCTTATCAAGAAATCATGGCCAGACAATAGTTATTGCAGGAACATTAGCAATCCATTATGAATCAATAATTGACATGTGTCTATAGCCCATAATTGTGATATGAAGACATGAGCTGCTTTACTATGAATTAAACTGGTAATTACAGTCAAAATAATCTGTATAAATTTGTCTCCTTCAAAAAAATGCAAACACCTTAATTTTTCTTCAGGACAGTGCAAAAAAGTGCCCTATTCTTACGTTCTGGAATTTCCGGAGGGATGGCAGCCCTGAGCATTGACATAAATCATAGCCATAAGGATTGATAATTCAGGCTCGGGGAGGTTTGTGACTCTGTGGGTTGACGTTTTATTTCAGTCTTCGGTCTATGAGTCATCCATGTGCTGTTCTAGTCACGAGCTGTGTATAAGTGCTCTGTTAAATCTTGTCAGGAATTTAGGGGTTTGTTTTCTACAATTTACCCTTTAATTAGGAAGACATTACTGGAAATGTAATCACACGATGTACTGCACTTGGGAGTATAAAAAATCTCATTAAATGATAAGAGATTTATAAATTAGAAAGCATATAACATGGTATATATTTTGAAAGCTAAACAAAGCTAATATGAGTCTTCTGCAATACACATTATAATACAATATATAATAGGAAGGACTATGATAACTATATGACTGTGTATACAGTCCTGGTGAAAAGTTTGGACATACCTTGTTCTCACTGGAATGTGCACATTGTAGATTCAGAATGATATCAACAAAACCACAGAGTTATACACTGAAACAAAGAATAAAGAAACATGGAAAACTAACAGGAATATGTATTAAACCTTAATTTTAACAATCTTTCACTTTTATGACAGCCTAACACATCCTTGGCATTCTCTCGAATAGCTTTACCATGTAGTCACCTGGAATGGATTTCCTAGTCTTGAAGTAGTTTACAGAGGGGCTGAGCATTTGTTGACTGCTTTGGCTTCAGCGGTCTCACGTATTCCAAATCTTCTCAACTGAGTTGCAGTTGGGTGATTGTGGAGGTCATGTAATCTGACATAGGACTATATGACCAAGAGAAGAAAGAGGGAGCACCAAAATTGCCTGCAAGTGTGTTTTGGGTAATTGTCCTTTTTGAAAATAATCAATAAACCCGCTAAGTGAAAACCTTAATGGCCACTTTACACGCGGCTACATTTCTATCTTATCCACAGGTAACTTACTGGCTGCAGTGAAATCATGGAGACATGGTTCTATCTTGTTGCTGTGTACAAATGGAATAATGTCTCCATGATTTCACTGCAGCCAATAAGTTACCTGTGGATAAGCTAGAAATGTAGCCGCGTGTAAAGTGGCCATAAGGGATGGCATGTCTTTGGAGAATGCTGTGGTAGCCATGTTGGGTAAATAAGAATTTGGAACTCTGTTGAACCTATTTTGTACAAAAGAGGTAATCCTTGGTCCTCCTTTCCTGCGGTGGTCCTCATTACACACATTTTCATGATTGCGATTTATAGAGTTCATAAATATACTCGAAGATACCTTGAAGATTCTGGCACTTTTTTTAAAAAATTAAATAACCTTCATAATGTAATGATGGACTTTTGTTTCTCTTTTCTAGTTGAGTTGGTCTCATGTGAGTTGTCCTATTCTGGCTTAGAACAGTTGTGGAATAGGGCACTATTAAAAAGTGCTTTGTGGGTGTCCTCTTTAAAAAGGCTATGTGTGCCCACTCTGCACCATTGTCTGTGTGGTTACTCTTAAAAAGGGGTTTGTGGGGGATGTCTTACTAAAAGGGTATGTGGGGTTTTGTAACACAACTGGCAGCACCTCTGCACAGGCCCACATCCTCCCCCTGGCAGTAATGCTGCCGTTCTCACTTACCTGGCTGCTCTGTGATGTTTTCTCCTGATCTTGCCACTGTTTTTTGCTCCTGAGGACTGCGCATGCAGCGCAGGTCTCATTGGAGTGTGCTTAGGCCAAATGCATGAGTATCTCCTGCCTCTTAAAGGGGCAATATGCTCATTTTGGAAATGCTTCCTGGCTATGGCTGACAGACATTTGGCATTTAAGGCATCCCCCATTAGAGTGGTGTCTTTTAAGGTCCTTGAGGTCTCCACTTAATTTATTGTGCTGTTACCAGTTCCCAGTTTCCAATACCTGTATCCAGTATCCAGTAATTGTGCCCAGTGTCAAGTACCTGTGTCCTGTCCTGGTTTCCTGTGCCTATTTCTGCCCTGTGGCCTAATCCGTGCCTGGCCATCTTGCTTGTAACAGAAACCTGACTAAGGCCCCTTTCACATCAGCGTTATTTTTAAATCGCGGCAGATGCGGTGAAAAGACCGCATCTGCCACGATTAACGCATAACCGCAACACTTGCGGCACAGTTGCGGCAAGCCCCATGCAATGTCTATGGGGCTTGCGGTAAGGGTGCGGCAGGTGCGGTATCGGCACTTGCGGCAGGTGCAGCCGCAAAAAAACGCAGTCAGCAGCGTTTTTTTTCGCGGCCGCACCTGCCGCAAATGCCGAAACCGCACTTGCCGCACCTGCCGCACCCTTACCGCAAGCCCCATAGACATTGCATGGGGCTTGCCGCAACTGTGCCGCAAGTGTCGCGGTTATGCGTTAATCGCAGCAGATGCGTTTTTTTCACCGCATCTGACGCGATTTTAAAAAAACGCTGATGTGAAAGGGGCCTAAGTGTAAAAGCGTTTTACGCTGATCGCGGCAGTTGCGGTGAAAAAAACGCAACTGCCGTGATTACCGCATAACGGCCGCGATCTCGGCACACTTGCGGCAAGCCCCATACAATGTCTATGGGGCTTGCGTCAGGTGCGGCAAGTGCGGTCTGCCGAAACCGTACTTGCTGCACCTGCCACACACTTACCGCAAGCCCCGTTATGCGGTAATCGCGGCAGTTGCTTTTCTTTCACCGCAACTGCCGCGATCAGCGTTTACCGCTGATGTGAAAGGGGCCACAGTGAGGCTTTAGCAAATGTGCCGTTCTGTATCATCAAAGGACAGCAACCCAACATTCTACTTCTGATGCCAGTCTCTTCGGGCATCCCAGTAGCTGATGTATAAAATAAGGACTTATGGAACAGGATGGGAAAAGCTTGGATACAAGTACACAATCCATGTAATGAGTGATGGGTCTGCCCCATTTCATTTCTGGTCTGAGCTTGCCTTGCAGGTAATGGCCAGCCCTGCAGCAAGAATACTGTTGGAACATGTATTTAGCATGGCACAGGGTGTGATGACAAACATCAGACTGTCTACAGCCAATGAGGGCAATCCAAGCTCACATACATTAAAATGAATCTAGAGTGGATCTCAGAGGTCTTGTTAACTGACTAGAGAAGTATACCAACTGCACCCAGCTATTGTTATACTCCACCAAAGTTTGTTGTATTTGCTATTTCCAACACTCAGAGGAGAAGACAGTGTCAACAGCTTATCACCTGTGTTGTGCTTATCAAAACAAGCTCCTTAATCCCTTCGTGTCCAAGAACATAGAAGTACTTCCTTGGTCATAACCCTCCATTTGATGCGAGCTCATGCTCTTGCAACATGTGCAGTTAACAGGTGTGGGTAGTTTGGAAATCCTGTTAACCAATTAGATCACGCTGTCAAACTCTGCCAGCATGATCTAACACTGTGCAGCGGGGATCATGCATTATCCCCAGTCACCATCGCTGAACCTGTGACTTTTCACAGGGTGCCAATGTGTTGCCAATACAGTAAGGGGTCAGATGCTGGCTGAACATTCACAGGAGATGATTGTTTCAGAACAGTTGTCCAGAGCCAAGAACCACCTGCGGAGAGGTACAAAAAGACCTGAGATCCGCAGGTACAATTGTTTTAAAAAAAATAATAAGTTATGCACTCAACCTCCATGGACTGTATGCATGCTCACCATGCAAGACAACTTTTTAACAACATTGAGGCAAGCCTAGGAGAATATATACAGAAGTTATATCAGAGGAGACCAAAATTGATCTGGATGTCATAGAAGGAGCCCATGGGACTTTTGGTATTTGAAGAGTATTCCTTTGGAAAGATGGTCCAAAATCACACCTGAGCAATGCAGGACATCAGTTTCTCTATACAGTAGGCATCTTGGAGCGGACATAATCTCCATAGGCTATATTATACAAAGTATTAAATACATTTCCATAGGTGTGTTGAATACTTTTTAACTGTGCTATTTCTCATTATTATGCATAACTTAATTTATGGACAACTATGGCTTGCTTTATTTGCATGGATTGCATGGATTGTTAACATCTGGTGAAAATGTCATGTCATTAGCTCCTTTAGAAGTCTGTTTACTTAAAATTGGTCACATTTTCAATACTTATTTCACATTCTGTATATATATACATATGCAGCTTGTCAGAGGTAGAGGAGTAGCGAGGTACGAAGCCAACTGCTGTATAGAAATCAAAGGACTGGAGAGCGCTGACTGAGATGTTAGGCTGGTTTCACATTGGCATTCGGTACATGTGAGTCTGGTGCACAGATGAAAACGCATGGCCGAACGCAGGCATATGCTGTTGATGCTGCTAGATGGGAATTCTCCATAGGAAATTATTACAAGGTATTCTCCCCATAGGGCACCATTATAATTATAACAGTTGAGAAGAGAGAGAGGGAAAGGCTAGGGTCACACTTGGAATGCAGTAATTTTGCATTTTTTTTGTTACCTGATTCTGTTTTTGCATATTTCCATTCTTCATCTAAAAAATGCTATACATCAACATATCCGTTAACGCATGGTACGTACATGTACCATGCGCGATGACGGATGCGTTTCCCTAAGGGTCCCATGTTAAAAAAATGGTATGCGTTTTTTTTACTGTACAGTAAACTACAGCTTTTTACTTTACAGTGGCGTTTTTTAGCACTATGAATACACCCCTGGGGCTGCTGCTGTATACACCACTGGGGCTGCTGTATACTACCTAAGGGCTGCTGTATATACCTCTGGGGCTGCTGTATACACCACTAGGGCTGCTGTATATACCTCTGGGGCTGTATATACCTCTGGGGCTGCTGTATACTACCTCTGGGGCTGCTGTATACTACCACTGAGGCTGCTGTATACTACCACTGGGGTTGCTGTATACTACCACTGGGGCTGCTGTATAGTACCACTGGGGCTGTATATACCTCTGGGGCTGCTGTATTACCACTGGGGCTGCTGTATACTACCACTGGGGCTGCTGTATACTACCACTGGGGTTGCTGTATACTACCACTGGGGCTGCTGTATAGTACCACTGGGGCTGTATATACCTATGGGGCTGCTGTATACTACCACTGGGGCTGCTGTATACACCTCTGGGGCTGCTGTATACTAACCACTGGGGCTGCTGCTGTATATACCTCTGGGGCTGCTGTATACACCACTAGGGCTGCTGTATATACCTCTGGGGCTGTATATACCTCTGGGGCTGCTGTATACTACCTCTGGGGCTGCTGTATACTACCACTGGGGCTGCTGTATACTACCACTGGGATGGCTGTATACTACCACTGGGGCTGCTGTATAGTATCACTGGGGCTGTATACACCTCTGGGGCTGCTGTATACTAACCACTGGGGCTGCTGCTGTATATACCACTGGGGCTGCTGTATACCACACTGCTGGGGGCTGTATACCTGTGCTGGGGTCCACCCTCGGCTTATACATGAGTCAATAGGTTTTCCCAGGTTTTGGGGGCAAAAGTAGGGGGGTCGGCTTATACACGGGTCGGCTTATACACGAGTATATACGGTAATTAAATGAATTAAAACCCAGAGTATACCACATTTAAGTTCACCAAACTGCCTAAAAAGAAAAAAGTAACTACAGTATATGTTTTCCTTCAAAGTCATAGTCATTCATTTAACTATAACATACCATAACATAATATTATTATATATGTAGACAGCAAGCTTAATGCATTTATATTCCCTACGGATGTCAGCTTTAGAGAGATGTATCATCAAGATGAATTTGTCATTGTAAACGCTTCTCTCCGCCTTTTAAACATGAAGATTTGCAGAAGTCATCAGGAGCTTTTAGTGAACCCTGCAGTCATATTCTTAAAGCAGTATGGCTTCAGCTCCATATGAACTCTACATAGGCTAGGGTCACACTTAGAAGGCACAATCCGGTAACCACATCCAGATCCGGATGCGGTTTTGGACTGTGCCTGCATACTTCTTTAAATCTGTGAAAATGCAATCCTCATTCCGGATCTGGATGCATTAATGCATCCGGTTTTAAAATAAGGATCTTTGCAACTTTCAAAACCGTATCCGGAACCAGATCCGGTACCGCATTTATGTACCTTGCGGTACCGGATTCGGTCCCATTGACTCCCATTATAACAAAACCGGATCCGGTTTTGCAACCGCTGCGATGGACGCAGCCTGCATGATTTTTACCGCCGGCTGCAAAATCGGATCCGGTAGTTTTTCTATTGCAGCCCATGGGCTGCGGATCCGGATCCGGTTTTGAGCATTTTGAGCATTTTGAGGATGTAAAAATAAAAACGCAAATGAGACCCTAGCCATAGTCAACAAAGCCATTAGCAACAGTTGTAAACAGCCACCATATTGTGATTTCCAGAATACTCATTTTTATCCCATTACTTGATGCATTTAACCCCTTAAGAGTCTAGTTATTTTTAGCCCTGAAGAGTAACTGGCATTGTACTTATTTATTTTCATAAATCAATACTACACATAAAAATATTAAACTTTCTAACTTTCTGGACTGGGTTCTCATTCTAAATATTCTTAATATTGGCACAGAGGAGCGTAACTTGGTGGTGATGTTGTCAATGAAGTCCACACATAAGTGCACATGTATGTAGTGGAAACCTTTAGAATAAAGGATCTGACTGAGTTAGGAAATCTGAAAACCTTTTGGGATTTATGTCCTCTGTAAAATAAGGGTTGATAACCCTATGGTATAGGTATGTAAACTCAGTTTAGTATTCTTTGGTATTGTGTTCAAACAATTTGCGCAGTAGCATATTATATTCTTTACTTATATATTTGTTTTAACAAAATTATCCCAATCTCCTGATGTCAATGTTGTTCCCTGGTTCCGGCAGCACGATGTCCAACTTGGGTTTGGCAAAGAAAGGAGTTTTCTGTATCCACATGATCACTGTGTGAGGAGCTCATTGACCGAGTCATATCTTTAGAATTTAGAACTGGAATTGTTCTCCCTTAAGCACACTACATAGTGGTAGAGCTAGATTTTGATAAATTACATATCTTTAGATAAGTCAGCCATCTTCTTTGTCATAGCTGATGCCTAGAAACAGTGTCTTAGCTATTGAAATGTCAGTCAGCCAGCCCCCTTCCGATAAAGCTCTGCCATGTGCCTACACAAGAAATTTTACCTTTGTTGAACCCAAATGGAGTGGATCAACTGATACCAGGATCAGCATTGATAGCTGGAGGTTGTGACACTGCTGTTATTTCCAGTATATTAGTTGTTCACTTGTATATTTCAAACATATCCGAAGAAACTTTTTTTTCAGATAAGAAAACCTTCAAGTTAATGAATTTAAACCAATATGTGTTATTAAGATGTTTGGACTGACAAAAAAAAATGAAGTCCATTCTGGTTGGTTTACCCTACAACATACTCAAAATCAACACTGATCACAACATTAAAAGAATTAAACAAACATAATGTTCTCTAATCATATAGACTCCCACAGAAGAGTGGTAACTCCACTGGTACAGCGGTTTCCCAAAGGTTTGTCTAAGTAAACTTTGTGATTGGTTGGTGTCTAATAACTGAGTCCCTCAGCAATCCAGAAAAAAATAGCTGCCCAACCAAAGTCTGCCATGCTACCATATGCACATGAATGTTACTGTGCAGTAGGCTACTTTGCTCTACGATTGATGGAAGTACTACAGTAAGATTCCTACCAATTATAAATTCATAGTCTACACCAGGGATCTCAAACTCCATGCCTTGGGGGACTGCCAACAGGTCATGTTTTAAGAATAGCCTTAGTATTGCACAGGTGATAATATAATCACCTGCACTGGTGATGATTCCAACCCCTGTGCAATGTTAAGGAAATCCAGAAAACATGCGCTGTTGGTGTCCCTCGGGGACCTGGAGTTTGAGATCGCTGGTCTGCAGTACAAGTGCATCATAATAAAATCATTTCATGATACTAACTGATATTTTTCTTTATCTTACAGAGACAGTATATGATGGCATAAAGTATGGCTCAGTTTTATTATAAAAGTAAAGGCAACAGTTCACATTTCCAAGATCGGATTCCTCTCCGCATTGTACGCTCAGAATCTGAACTCTCCCCCTATGAGAAAGCCTACCTAAATTCGGTGGAGAAAGGAGATTACGCCAGTGTGAAGCAATCACTTGAAGAAGCCGAAATATATTTCAGGATCAATATTAATTGCATTGACCCCTTGGGAAGAACAGCGCTATTAATTGCTATTGAAAATGAAAACCTTGAACTGATCGAGCTATTGCTAAGTTTTAATGTCTAGTTGGAGATGCTTTACTACACGCCATAAGGAAAGAAGTGGTTGGAGCAGTTGAGCTGTTATTAAATCACAAAAAGCCAAGTGGAGAAAAGCAGGTAGGATAATTAAAGTTGTTATTGATTAGTGTTACATCATTATATAAGTTTAACTTTCTTTCTATAGGAAAATATACTTACTGTATATGATGATGTAAAATTTCTTTACTAATTTGTGCATGTTCTGCCTAACACAACTGAGGAATGTAAAACCTCACAAAAACGATTAATCACATGTTAGTGGTTTCGTTGGGTGTATCCTGGAACATGTGATCCAGGCAGATCCACCAATGGGGCCATTGACTTTACTGAAACAGACCAAGTCACTTTGGCTCTGTTTGATTTCCTTTTCAAGGCAGGCGGAAAAATGTGGTCAACCATACCTTTGTGTCCACTTCAAGTTGGGCACTCTTTTTAAGGACTTAAGATGGAGACCCTGATGTAGCCATTGATGTGTGGCAATAACTTGAATTGTGCATAGCCTTACATGTACACTTTTGAAAACTTTTATGCAAATTCATATTCATATTATGAAACCATATTTTTCCCAGTCAGGACAATGTTTCCATCTAGTTATTTCAAATTGACTCTAAATGAGTAAGTGATTGAGATCAGCTAAATGCTTGGATCCGACAATTGAAATTCTGGTATTACAAGGGTTTTTCATATCTTAACAGGTTATCATCTACCCACAAGATGGGTGATAGCTTCTAATCATCATCTCTGTGTCATGTGATGACTGCTTTGCAGTGCATGTGTGTTATTGCTGAGGTTTAAATCTGAGTTAATTTCCTTTCGCACACTGAGTGTTAATCTGCAAATGCTGCTCTATTTCTCTGTGGCTCTGTAGGTGGAGGTTGTGGTGAAGGGGTGTGTCAGAGCATTCTTTAAGTAGTTCCACTTCCTTCCACTGGGTGTCACAGACGGAGTTCACTCTGACTTGACCATGTGTGCTGTTAGGACAAGTGCAGTGTGTGCTGTTGCCTTCCTGCTGATCCTTAATGGAGTTTTCCTTTGTTGGGGAAGTTGCTGTTTCCCAGTCTGTGGATGGAGGCAGGGGCTTTTAGCCTAGGGCTTACCAGGAGCATAGGGCAAGGGTTGCAATCAAGAGCTTCTCACTTTCTGAGGTACTTCTGGGAGAAAGATGAGCCAGGGACCCCCAGTCTAAGGGTCAACTAGCCTCCCTAAATGCACTTTACCCATCTTACATCCTGCTAACTGATTTCCTTACCTCTGTGCCACCTCTTGACACTCTGAATTCACTGTGCAACAGACTGATGGAGACAGGCATGTACAGCTTTATGCTCTATATAACAGTCCCATATACAGTTAATGGATAGGTAGTGTGCATAATAAGCTACCACAAAATTCCAATCAGGCATTTAGGAGCTTCACTTTGGACCTTGTGATTATTGGTGAAAAACCGGACAAATCGGTTCAGGGACAAAAAACCACAAAACCGGATAGCCAAATAGGACCAATCCAGCACCATAGGGACACATGGTGGGTGTCCGGTTCAAACTAGTCAGAACCTGACAGCTGAAAACCGTGGGGTAAAGCCGGCCTAAGAAGTACCATAATGTTCTACAAATTTTGTGTAAAATTGCTCATCACTCATAGATCATAATGGTACTTTTTAATCATCAAGTTACTGCTTTTACTTTATGGCATTAAAATATATAGATTTAAAGTCTATATTGGTGTTCCCACTAATCAGCAAGAGGTTTATAGATGTAATTGTCTCCAAAACAAACATGTAAAAAGTTAATTGAACATTTAAATAGAAAAAATCTGTACACAAAATGGATATACAAGAGAAAAAATTACCTACGTTGTGCCTTTCCATTTGGAATGCCATGTTCTAATGACCCACACCCTCCAAATGCTGTAAGAGAACACGATCCACTATGGGTCAGAAAAAGATCACAAAGAATCTGGATTCGCATCTGCAGTGCTTTAGACAACTGGGCAAAAATGTCAGTTGATCCGGTAACTTCCCAGAGGACCACTTGTCTGACCACCCAAAGTAAAACCTCAGGTATCCATTGGAAAAAGGAAAACCTCCCATGGACTCATAACATGGTATACTGTATGTTAACACTTTTTCACTTGGGGTAATATTGCTAAAAATGCCTGTAAAATATTTCACCTGTTCACCTATGGCAGTAATTTATAAAATGACCCACAAACAAATTGGACTTTAGATAAAAAAGAAAGACAGAAGACGCAAAAATGTACATAATGTACCTAAACATATGTTTGTATCCTGTTAGCCAATAGATAGAAAAATATTAAAATCTGAGAGCTCAGTGGTTGATACCTTTCAGCCATTGAGGACACTCAGATAGTAATATTTTATACCTAAACAGGTATTCCTTTCTGTGTGATAGGGGATATCTTCTTAATTCTAAGGAGTTACCAATCTCAAGAACCAGGGTTCTCCATAGTGAATGAAGCGGAGGTTGATTATATGGGCTTCCACTCCTTTCATTCATAAAAATACTGAAGGAGATGGCAGAGCCCTGCACACGTCTGGTCTTCAGCACTCCGAAACATGATTATTGGTTTAGTCAATGTTACATTTATGAAAACTGGAGGTGACTCTGGATTCTTCAGTTTTATGTATAAAGCATGTTTTTTATTACCATTGTCCCTATTGATTGCTTTCAGAAAATCATTGTGGACCTTTGGTACTTTCAGTAGTTTTCTCGGTGCTTCTCTTCTATTTGAAACATTCGACTTGATCTAATTACACATTTTAGTAGTATACTGATCTAATTAAACTTTCAGAATTAACCTTCTTGACATAATGGTCAATTGATCCCTATAATTAGCAGTCTCAGTGAAAATCTTCTTAATAATGATAATGTCTTTTATGTCTGGAATATGTAGAGAGAAGATTTACAAGCGTTATGGACCAGATTGGAGTACACCTTGCCATGGTGGGAGGGTTTTATGCTCTTTTGATCATAATAGTGTCATCTATATACCCTGTATTATTTACAAGTACTACTACTGTTTACTTACTACAGAGTATCTTCGCATTGTTTTTATCCTAGGGTCTGTATGGGACATTACCAATCTATCTTTTGTTGTGCGCACTATGATATTTAAAAAGCTGTTTTAATTAATATTTTTGTAAATGTGTGTTAGTGGTAATGTGGCCTGACAATTTATGACCACATTTAAAAAGACTAGTTTATCAAGGATAATTTGTGAGATGAATGTTATTCCCCAGTCATCTACAAATGAAATGTTGAAAATATAATTCAATAAAATGAAACAATTGCCTGGTTAGTCAGTTTATTCTAGGTATTATTGGTCGGCCAAATTGGGATGGTAAGTTTTAGAAATCCCTTCTTTTTGAGTAAGCTTGATCTGAGAGCTCTATCATTTTGTTATAGTCTTTCAAGTAGTCTCTCACAGTATTATCTAATTTTTCAAGGAATTCTCATTTCCTAGGATCCGAAGTGTTTACTTGATATAGGTGTTGCTATCCTGGATTATAATTGATCCATCTTTACTTACTTATTTATCTGATTTGAGGTTGGAGATTGAAATTACTTTTTGGGAGATTTCTTTTAACCTTATTACCCTCTTTAAACACTAAAACTCTTTAGGTTCAGATGATGAAACATCTGCCTGTATTGACCCTTATGAAAGTTTGGTTATAACTAAGATTTTGCTGTTACATCAACATGTGTAAAAGGCTCGCTTTGTAGTGTTGTAACCAATCATATGTACTAGTAGTTAATCCCTTTGACCTCATTATTTTTTAAGATCTCAAACTATCTGGATAAAGTTTCCTTACAATTGTGTTGAGACCAAAGATCTCAATCATTGGCCTTTTGAGAAAAAGTACGGTAAATGATAAATCTGTTATAAACATGACATCTTATTCTTAGAAATCCAATAGGCCACTTATGACTAACCGAACGTGTAAGCCATATGTAGGTCGATGTAAAAGGGCACTGTTGGGGGGGTCCTTTCACTTACCACTTCTACTATGTGAAAAACATGCTGATACATTTACTTTAAGGCAGCAGAGCCCCACTAAGCTTGCATACTGTCCTTCGAAGCCACTGCAGAAGTAACCAAGTTTTAATTAATTTTTTTAAAAACATTTATAAGTCATAGGCTTATGCCTTAATATTAAAACTTTGACTTCTAAATCAAATGTACACCTATGCAATGCTTGTGCATAAGCTCATTGTGTTTTTAAATGGTTACCTGCTTTATCCAAAATTGCATTTAATCATGTCCCTGACTTCCCCTCATCACAGCGAAAATGAAGCATTACCTACTGTATGTTCCATTAAAATTAAACTGCTTCCTCCTCCAGCCAACTGTATCTTTCTTTTAGTGTATTAGGCAGACTCTTCATTTTAGGATACCACATTGAAGGTTTGATAAAGAATATTCTAATTAACTGCCAGTAAAAATATAATACTTTTGACACATTAGTCAGATTATTAATTTGGAGAAAACTTTACTAATTTTATATAGAGATTTTACAATATTTAATGAGATTTTATTTTTTTCAATCCCTATACATATTTATGCAGTAATTCCTGTAATATATCATAATCTTACTTATCCTGGGTCCTGATCCTATCTCAGTTGCTGGGCATTACTCTGTTTTCAGCGGTAGCAGGGGAAATTGCTTTTCTTGATGTAATGCTGGCAAGTGGTATATGTGTAACTTAACTGGCATGAATGAAGTTTAGCTAATAGGAATGTCTGGGTGATCACCGTCAGCAATGGACTATTTAGCAGGTGGATTCGACAGACTATCTCTGCTTCTAGTTCTACATTTATCTTGACCAATGAACCATCTCTTGTACCCATCATTGTGTAAGTTGTTGAAGGGGAGTAGCCAAGGGGTGAGGTAGTCATCTCTTGCATCCTGGCAAGCTACATCAAAGAGGGGGTCCTCGTTTGATGTGTTGACGTCTGCTATGAAGTCAATATGTCCTTGTCGGCCACAATGCTGGTGGCTTGAATTGGCCAGGAACAGAAGTTAACTAAGTCAATACAGGGGACCACCAGTACTTTGAAAATGTAATTTTACTCCCCAATCACTTGATGGCAACTATGTACATTAGATAGCAGACAGACAACTTCTAGTATGTTTCTTCATGAATGCAGAGCAACACTAATCACAGTTTCTTCCCACTCATTTAGTCTTGCCTCCTATTTGTCTCACTTAGCACCACAGTAAAGTCCATGAAAGTAATCTTTTCCACCTGTGATCGTATGTTTTATCTGCCTCCTAGAGAATTGACTTGCCAATATGGCCAGAGTTAGCTTCAAGCTTGCTAAAGCATATGGAACACCTGCCTGTGTACTCACATCATCTCATGTTTAAGTTCTGTCTTGACCTTTTAGAGTTGCAAACTGAGGGCCATGCTGCTAGGTGTCCTGTTTTAGGACCCTTCTCTACTCAGTCATATACCTCTCATCCTAGGGACACCCACATCATGCAACCTTATCGTCTAACCAGAACTTAGATATTTTTCTATCACATGAGGGGCCCTCCCTCTCTAGGCTAGTTTCAAACATTAACTACTTGTTGGCATTAAACATTACAAAATCACTAATACATAACATTATACATCACAAAAATAACATTGATGTCTTCTTGGGGGAACATGGGCAATATATCCATGTCCTTAAAATTGCGCAATATACCATATTTTTGGGGTTGCAAGTTGCACATACCCCCACCCCAAATTGAGGGAAAATGGGGGGTGTCTTATAATCCAAAAGTAGCTTTGGATTGGGGATGTGGTGGTGACAGTGTAGCGAGGTAACAGGAGGCATGGACGCTGTCATATGAATGACGCGATGCTGACTGCCAGGGCACAGGAGGAGGGGGGTGACATGGTGGAGCGGTTCACAGTGCATTGATTTCCCAATGGTGATGCAATGTAAGATGGCTGCAGAGGCAGTGGATGCACAGATTGAGATCTCGGACAGCCAACACATGCTGCTTCCAACACAATGGTTTTAAGTAAAAAGTCTGTGGAGGCAGCTCATGCGTCCATAAGATAACCACAGCCATTTTAACATAGTAACATAGTATTTAAGGTTGAAGGAAGACTTTAAGTCCATCTAGTTCAACCCATAGCCTAACATGTTGATCCAGAGGAAGGCAAAAAAAAAACATGTGGCAACACTAAGCTCCACATTGGGGAAAAAAATTCCTTCCTGACTCCAGATATGGCAATCAGACAAATTCCCTGGATCAATGCCCTATCAAAGGATCTAGTATATATAACCGGTAATATTATATTTTTCAAGAAAGGCATCCAGGCCCTTCTTAAATGTTAGTAGTGACTCACTCATTACAACATCATGTGGCAGAGAGTTCCATAGTCTCACTGCTCTTACAGTAAAGAATCCATGTCTGTGATTATGATTAAACCTTCTTTCCTCCAGACGTAGAGGATGCCCCCTTGTCCCCATCTCAGGCCTAAGAGTAAAAAGATCATTAAAAAGGTCTGTGTACTGTCCCCTCATATATTTATACATTATTATAAGATCCTGCCTAAGCCTTCGTTTTTCCAAACTAAATAACCCCAAGTTTAATAACCTGTCTTGGTATTGCAAACCCCTCAGTCCTCTAATAACTTTGGTCACTCTTCTCTGCACCCGCTCTAGTTCAGCTATGTCTTTCTTATACACCAGAGACCAGAATTGTACACAGTATTCTAAGAGTCGTCACACTAGTGACTTGAATAGAGGTAAAATTATGTTCTCCTCATGAGCATCTATGCCTCTTTTAATGCAACCCATTATTTTATTTGCCTTTGCAGCAGCTGCCTGACACTGGGCACTAAATGTGAGTTTATCATCTACCCATACACCCAGGTCTTTATCAGTGGTAGTTTTGCCCAGTGTTTTACAATTAAGAAAATAATTATACATTTTATTTCCTCTGCCCAAGTGCATGACCTTAAATTTATCCCCATTAAGACTCATTTGCCATTTATCAGCCCAAGTTTCTAGTTTACATAAGCCCTCCTGTAATATAAATTTGTCCTCCTCTGTATTGGTAACCCTGCAGAGTTTCGTGTCTTCTGCAAATATTGAGATTCTGCTCTGTATATCCCCTACAAGGTCATTAATAAATATGTTAAAAAGAAACGGGCCCAATACTGACCCCTGTGGTACCCCACTGTTAACTATGACCAATTCTGAGTGTGTTCCATTAATAACCACCCTTTTTCCTGTCACTGAGCCAGTTCTTAACCCACTTACAAATATTTTCCTCTATTCCCATTGCTCCCATTTTATGTATCAACCTTTTGTGTGGCACCGTATCAAAAGCTTTTGAAAAGTCCATATACACTACGTCCACTGCATTTCTTTGGTCCAGTCCAGAACTTACCTCTTCATAGAAGCTTATCAGATTAGTTTGACAGGAATGGTGCCTCATAAACCCATGTTGATATTGGTTCATGAGGTTATTTTTATTAAGATCCTCCAGCATAGCATCTCTTGGAAAACCCTCTAGGATTTTACCCACAGTAGAGGTTAAGCTTACTGGCCTATAATTTCCAAGTTCAGTTTTTGTCCCCTTTTTGAATATTGGCACCGCATTTGCTATACCCCGGTCCTGTGGTACAGACCCTGTTATTATGGAATCTGTAAAGATTAAAAATAATGGTTTATCTATGACAGTACTTAATTCCTGCAGTACTCTGGAGTGTATCCTATCCAGGCCTGGGGATTTTTCAACTTTAGTGATTTTTAGACGGTGCCGTACTTCCTGTTGGGTTAAGCAGGTTATTTTCCTGAAGTTTGGCGCATCACCACTTGGAGATCAATGCCACCTGAACCACTCTGTAATGACACCCACTCCTCTTGTGTCCTGGCCCTGAGAATCAGCTCACAGGTACTGCAGCATCCCTACCTCCTTTGATGTATGCTGCACCACCACCCATGCTGGGCACATATAAGGGTGGGGGCCATATTCTAGGCTGAGGACCATGTACCAGGGAGGATGCCATGTACCAGGGATGGAGGCATATATACCAGGATGAGGGTCTATGTACCAGGTTGGGGGCCATGTACTATGTACAAGGGACCATATACGAGGATGGGGGCCATGTACTAAGGATGGAGCCATATATACCAGGATGAGGGGCCATGTACAAGAATGATGGGCCATGTACCAGGATGATGGGTAATGAACTAGGATGGGGGCCATGTATCATGGAGGGGGCCATATGTACCAGGATAAGGGGTCATGTACCAGGATGAGGGCCATGTACCAGGATGATGGGCCATGTAAAAGGATGGTGGGCCATGTACCAGAAAGGAGGCCATATATAGACAGGAGGGGGGGGGCATGTGGCATGATGAGGGCCATATAAACAACAAATCCATATGATTATATATAAAGACATAGAGGGCAATATTCCTGATTTTAGCTCAGCGGCTCAAAACACAATCAGAATCCAATCAAGAGGAAAAAATGTGGAGCCTAAATGTGGCGCCCCTCTGGCTAGGAACCACAGAGAGGTATTACACTTTACAAATATATGTGTTCCTCTGTAAATTGTGGATTTAGGGTTTAACCTATGGAGTCTGTTTACACACACACACACACACACACACACAGGACTAGGCCACCTTAGTATAGACTCTATACTAAGAGGGACTGAGTATTCAGTATGTTCAAAAGGGGTGGAGCCTAGGTTAGGGCAGGAAGACTTGAGTGACAGTTAGTTCAGTTAGTGCTGGGAAGGCAGCCAGATAAGATGTGCCTGGCAGGCTGCTGACAGGAGGGCACCTCTCTTTATGAGGGGGACCCAGAACTGTAGGAAACAAACCAGCACCGGTTGGAGCCGGCTGGTAACATTGGGGGAACACCAGCGACACGGAAGCCGAGGCGGTCAGCGGTATATCCTTGGCTGTAAACCGACAAGCTGAAGGCCCTCTGAAACTGGGTAGCCGTAGGCGCCACAAGAAGATACCTCGCCCCTCAGTTCCAAAACAGGTCCAGGACACTATAGGTAATGGGACGAATTCCGGTGGCAGGAGAAGAGTTGTTTAACTCCTGTCCGTACTGGTAAGGACAAACCTTACCTATTAGTAACAGACCAGAGAAGATAAAGAAGGACACCTCTGAGGGACACTGCAATTGTTCTCCACATCCACATCTGCAACCCCTGGAAAATCGGGTGTATCTGTGTACTTTAAGAGCCTGGTACCAGTAAAGTGACATCAAAGCTGAATCCGGTGTCTGGTCTCATCCATCCGCCGTTCAAGGGCCTACAGCATCGTTACAGAGGTGAGGACTACTACTCCCCTCATCCTCACCGCTGCCCTGAGGTAAAGCTCCGCCTGTGGGGAGCTGTACTACCCTGAGCTACATCATATCACCTCAGCGGCCGGCATCTGCAGCGCTGGTATCCCAATTACCAGGTACCACAGGTGGCGTCATATACTTCTTTATCCCTGTAAATATTCTCCCCCATCTAACAAATGACAGCCAGGGCACGGAACCGGAAACCCAACCACCCGTGATTCCCCCAGTTAAATCCATCAGACCCAGGCCCGGTATCTGAGTACCCCTTGCCCTGGGCTTATCATAAACATGCTTAGCAAACCATACAAAACCTTCTTTATCATAGATATAAGAGACATATATCACAAAATTGTGCAAGAAAAAGCTGACATGGGTAGAAAAGCATAACACACAGTTTTTCAATTGGCTGAAAATAATATTTCTAGCTATATCTCAAAATGAACATACAGTTTCAATAAAGGATGAAAAATATTGTGCAGTGTCCATGCAAATTATAATATTACACGTGGGAACAAAATCATGATAGAGCAGTGTATACTCATATACAAGCTGTAAATACGGAACTGGACCGACATGTACACAGAAAAAACAGGTATTATGGCACTCCCAAATTGTCAACTTAATCAGTAAGATAAAAGTAGTTAGTCAAATGTCATACCAATAAAGTGTGAGGTGCTAAGGAAAGGGAGGGGTTCCCCCTCTGCGCCGGACTCGTACGTACATTTCGCGTTGTTAGTACAGGTACTTCATCATCATGCATGCTGCCTTTAGTTCTGGTAGGGTTTAAATACCATTCAAGCGGATGGTCACATGATTATTATGGCCACTAGGATCCTGTTTTGTGGCGCATGCGCAGACGCTGCCATTTCTGGCGTGCCGCCCACCGCTCAGTCACTGTAGCCAGATGTGGTTACCCAGCAACATTAAACAAACGGCATGTGTGATGTATGCCTCCATGACGATGCGGCAACAGCGGAAGACCGTGCATGCGCACTTGATCCCCTTGTCGCCGGGCCACAAAAAGAAGCGGAATCAGTATGTGATATAACCAATTAATAACAACAATATACAATATTATTGATTACTCCATTCCAGTATGGCTATCAGAAAAGGGAAGTTGACAATCTTAATGCAGAGTTTCATCTTTTCCAAACTGTAAGATCATCATGTGACATCCAATAAGATAAAAGCTACTGAGAGACAATATTAAAAACAAATTAAAAAGAAAGACATATGTATAACACCAATAAATAGGTGGCTCAGAGAGGTGGGTAAAGGGGAAAGGAAATAATTTCCTTTTATGTAGAACAAATGATGATGGTAGTATCAAAATATGGACATATTTAGATTGCACTTTAAGATTAAAGAAAATATATGTCTATTATGGATATGGGACAAAACTGGGGAATTCATTAAGGCCTCTGGGAGACAGTGTCCAGCATCACTATCCATTTTAATTCCCGCTGTGCCAGTGTTTTCTTGAGGTCACCACCCCTGATACCTCCCCGAATCTTATCAATGCCCCGCAACCTTAAAGTTTTAGGATTGCAGTTATGATGTTTATAAAAGTGCCGGGACAGGGTCTTCAGTGTGTTGATATCATCAACTCCGCTTGCTGCACCAATCTCCCTCACATGTTCTGTGACCCTCACACGTAACTCTCTTGTGGTCAAACCTAAGTAGATCTTATTACAGTCACATGTGATGTAACACACGATATGTGTGCTGCTACATGAGATGTAGGTTGATGGGAAAAGTTTTACAATCATCACTCGATGTAATGTCTGAGCCGCGAGAGAGGTTGGAGCAAGCAGTGCACTACCAACATGGGAAAAACCCTCTAAGAGGAGGGCCAGATCCAAAAATCCCAGACGTTTCAGGAACATAATGACTGTGAACCAAAATGTCCTTAAGATTTAGTGATCTACGTGATATCATTAAGGGACTTCCATACAGGGCCCCCCCAGGGAGGGTTCGGACTGCAACACCGACCTGTGTCTCGTCAATACCTGCCTCATGGTTCCCATTGTTGGTTATCGTTGGAAATAAACCTTATTTCTCTGAATTCCTCATCTTTCTTTTAGGGAGGGAGGAGGAGATCATCACGTCTAGTGCGCTTGGCCCTATCATATACAATTTAATAGCTCTGCTGCAATATCCCCTTTGCCTAAACCTTGCCTTTAAATAAAGTGCCTGTGTTTGTAAATTGGCTTCAGTGGAGCAGATCCGTCTCATCCTCAAAAAATATCCAACCGGGATGGCCTTTATCATGGATGGAACATGGGCAGATGTAGCATGCAAAAAAGCATTATCTCTTTCCTAAAGACATCCGTTTGTAAAAGACCATATCCATCCACTTTAATCTTGATGTCCAAAAAATCAATACATTTTTTTCTGTATTTATGTGTGAGCCTTATGTTAAGAGTATTATTCTTCCATTAATCTATGAGTGAATCAAGCTGCTCTACAGTTCCCTGCCACACCATCAAGATATCATCAATATAACGCATCCAGCACTACACATGGTCAACAGCCTGCTCGTCCTTTCCCGCAAAAATTCACCTTTCCCAGTAGCCCAAGAAAAGGTTCGCGTTTGAGGGTGCGCAGGCCGCAGCCATGGCAGTGCCACACTTTTGTAAGTAAAAAGAATTTGTAAAGGTGAAAAAATTGTGTGACTGAACAAAGCAAAGCAGCTCAATTATAAGCTCACAATGATGGCCATCCCGATTTGAACCTTTGAGGGAAAAAGGGACCGTCTCCACACCTGCACTGTGGTCAAGGTGTAGAGGGACTCCAAGTCAGCTTTAACAAAAATCATGTTAAGCTCCACAAAGATCCCATCAATCCAAGTTGGGGCGTCCGTGGTGTTTCGTATAGACGAAGGTAACATTTCAACTAAAGGTTTTAAATAATAATCAATAAAATGGCATACAGGGTCACAGTGACCCTCAATGCCTGACACAATTGGATGCCCCGGTGGACTGATGGGATCCTTGTGGATATTTGGAAGCAAGTAGAAAGTAGGCACTTTCGGGGATTTTACAATTAGGCCATCCAGCACTTTCTTGGTGATGTTCCCCTCCTCTAAAGCACTTACCAATATCCTCTGTAACCTGAGAAAAGGGATACAGCATTAGAATATAATTTTAAGTGGGTGGTTCTATCTCTTAACTGCCTGAAAGCCTCTTTCTCATACTTTAAGCAGGGCCAGATGACAATGTTACCAGCCTTATCTGCTGCTTTTATGACCACATCACTGAGCGATTTTAACTTTGTGATAGCCAATCTTTGTTGGCGAGTCAAGTTATCTCATGTCCTTTTAGTATTAATTTTCTTGAAATCTTCCACCACAAGTTTGGTGAAGATTTCAATGGCTGAGCAGACAGACAGGGGGAAATTTATTTGGCTAAGGCGAAATTGTAGGTGGAAACCTACCAGGTCCTTCAGGGGGTTGCTCATTCTCTAAATCCTCCAAAGCCCAGATTGCCTCATTCTCCTCCATCTCCTCTCCTACTTCATAAGTATTCCTGGTATGCAGCGCTTCCATGCTTCATGGATAGATGTAAATCCCTTTCTTGCTGAATTTTGTGATATACGTCTTTTTTATCTATAATAAATAAGGTTTTGTATGTTTTGCTAAGAATGTTTAGGCTCCATGTTTTTTCCTCTTGGTTTGATGATGAGGGGCATGTAACAAGATAAGGGACCATGTACCAGAGTGGGGGCCATATATACAATATATATATATATATATATATATATATATATATATAATTGTATATACAGTATATTATATCAGGGTGGGTGGCTATGTAGCAGGTTGGGGGCCATGTAACAGAATGAGGGGACATGTACCAGGATGGCGCCATGTACCAGAGTGCAAGATGTGGGCCATGTACTATGATGAGGGTAATGAACTAGGATGGGGCCATGTAACAGGATGAGGGCTCATGCACCAGGATTGTGTGACATATGTACTATGGTAGGATGGGGTGTGATATATGGCAAGATGGGGGATTACATATACCAGGATGCGGAACAATATATACCAGGATGGGGGTAATGTACCATTATGGAGATCATATGTACCACTATGGGGCCATATATCAGGTTGGGGTATCACATATACTACTACTGCTGCTGGAAAGTCAATGTTGCCTTAGCTGCTCCACCATGACACCCCATCCTCCTGCGCCTGTAGCATCACTGATCACTGGCCCTGTCTCCTGTGACCCCACTCCACCACTGCTCCCCCCTGTTGAATTTATATACAGATTGTAACACTAACACAGGCATTATGAAACAGACCCTATTTAACATTAAAAACATTTTTCCTTCTCTAAATTTGGGGTGCGTTTTATAAACCGACACATATGTTACATTAGTGCAATTATACTGGCATACTTTTCTGGATTTTATAGCGTGTTCTTATCCAATGTTATTACTGAGTATTCTGGAAAAACTTTGAACGTTTAACTGGTAAGACCCTTGGACTGCAACATAGCCTCTGTGTACTGTTTCTGCTTGACCTTTGCTTCTTGGGCCCAGCTTCCCCTGCATTAGCATCTTGATCTGATTTTCATCTTGCCCCATATCTCTGTTGCTGGCACAGCTTGTTTGGTTTATCCCTAAGCTCTCTATCAGCAGCTACTCCAATGACTAAACTCAGGGGCCCCAATAGTAAAAGACAGATTTCTGTAAAGGGTTAAGACGAGGAACTCCTTGGATACAGCTAAGCAGAGTGGTTCAGATTTTTATCAGTATGAAATATTTAGTTTACAAATTGTGCCTATACATACAAATATTCACACACAGGTTCTCTGATTGGTCCCTACACTCTGGCCTCACTCTTTGGAACAATACTTGACAAATTATATACTAGCTGGTTAAAAGGGACTAAAAGCAATCACTGGATAGTTGGTTTGTCGGTTGATTTAGTGTTTCCATTTTGGTCCATTTTATACACTGAAGGTGGGTAGGTTTTTGATTAGAAGTCATATCCAGTAGAATTTTACATTTTTTATCTCTTATAAAAGGTATTTTGCAACCAAAACTATCTTACCATTTTGTGTATACTGCTTTTGTGAAGTCTCTTTCGTTACAGTCCATTAACAAAACCATTTGTGTAGGCTGATCCAATGTACCAGAGTATGGGAATGATCCCATGTTCTGCCGAATGTGTCAGCATCCTACAGAATAAATATTTAACTATTAATTTTCAATTCTCCCTAAGTAGTTAAGATTCCCCACCGTGGAGTACTCGGAACTGGTCCTCTCATCATCGTCTGGGACTGCGAGATGTCACGGCGGCGTGACCCGGTCTGTGCTCCCCTTGTCAGGCGAGCAGTTAAAAAGGACAACTTGGAAAAAATGAAGGAAAATAAAATAAAACAAAAATAAAAGAGTGTCATGACGCCACCTGTGGAATGTGGCCTGGATAGACGCTGCTGCAGTCGGGACCTCTGGGGATGATCGGAGTAGCAGCGTGGATGGTTCAGCTGTCCACGGGAAGAGCAGGTTCCCAGAGCAACTGAATAGTCTGTTGTAATGCAGGACTCATCAGGGGTGTAGGTTCACGATACAGTCAGGCAGTCTTCTGCTGCCGGTTCACAGAATCAGTCTATCTCTCTTCAGACGCAGTAATCACAGTCTCGCACAGCTTAGAGCTTTAACCGTGTTTACTCTCTTTCTCAGCAGAAGGTTAGTTTACAGACAGTACAGTGGCAGCTCTGGTGTGGTTTAAGCAGCCGGGATAGCTCATCATAATCACCCCCTTTCATGTTCCTTTCATGGGCCTTTTCGGTCTGTCCGCACGCTAGCTTCGGTCCAGTGACCATGGGCTTTCAGTGGGACGACCTGCCAGGTTCCCTAGCCCTAATACGGCGGCCTTCCTTTTGCTGCACCGGTGGTTGGGTTGCGGGACATAAAGACCCCGCACCCTGTCGGGGTTTGTGGTTGGAGCACAGAGCTTCCTGGCCACTTCAACAGAGCCGGCCCTCTGGGTCCGGCACAGTCTCTTAGTGTCCCCGCTAATATGAACACACCTTGGACTTCCTCCTTCTCTCACCACGGTCTACAGCCCGGGACCCTTTCAGTCCTGTATGATCGTGTTCTTGCCTCTCCTTCTGACTGAACTTGTTCTCTGGTGTCTCTTGGCTGACTGGCTCACTGAGCTTGGTGTTGTGTCCTTTTGTTACCTCCCCTAACCGGGTCCTGTCCTAACTTCTCCACCCTCCACTTGTCTCCTCCTGACATCCCGCTGCTGGGCATAGAATCCTTACACTTGGGATCGGAGTGTGTTGGGTGTGTGTTTAGGGTGACTGATTTACCAATGCGCCATCTAGTGTGGACCGGTCTGCAGGGCACCACACTTGCCCACTGTACAGTTCTGCTTAGTATTTTCAGTTTTTTTTAATTTACAACTCCTATTCCAAACACTGTATTTATAGCACTAAGCCAAGAACGCAAAATGCAACAAGCAGATAATTATAAAAATAACCTGCCACCCTTTTTAAGTAAAGTACGCATCACTTGCTGGGGGCGCTCTACTAATTAATCTTGATTTTAATATTCCATTCCCTCCTCTTTCTTTCACAAGAAAATATTCTTAGAAAGGTAATTAGCAATATGGCTGATAGAATTATTTCATATAAGTAAACAAATATCACGCAGCTACTCTAAAATACAGACCTTGAGGACATAAAGCTAAAACCTACCAAGGGAAATATCTTTTTTTCCCGTGATACACAAAACCTCTAAAGAACATTCATTGCCATTACTATTTACACTTACACAATCTACTGGGACTTAAATATATAATAAATTCTTAATTGCATGGAATTGCTAGTATAACATTTTATTAAATAGACTACTTTCACACTAGTTTTCACGTTTCATCAGACTGAAAACGCATCCGGTGGTCATGTCGCCTCCTGGATTCAGCATTCAGCACAGAATGGCGGTCTCCGACAGATGTCCATAACTTAGGCTCTCTCCGATGTTGTGCAAGGATGCACAACCCGTTAAGATTAGATTAATATTCACAAACTCATATTGCACCACTTGACCACCATGTATTATCACTCAACACTCAACCGGAGGGCTGGCTGTTATCATCTAGCATGGAGCAGGCTATACCCCTGATATGTGATGTAACGTCCCAGTGGGGAGGGGGAGCAACAAAAAGCATCCTCATCATCACACTGATTTAGGGTGTGGTACAGCATTGTGCATCTCATCTTTACAGTTTATGAGGGCAAGGACAGTAGAAGAATTGTTTTATCTCCCCTGAGTACCCCTTTAACATGACTAAAACAAAAATGGCAGCCAAAATGACTGTACATTTGGCACCATCGTATATTCGGCTTTATCTTATCTTAAAGTCTTATTTTGTCTCTGCAATTATGTAGTTGGAAATTAGATAATAATTTAAAATAATAATAATGTTATTTATATATATTCTTCAGCCCTTTACAAATAATCAGGGACATGTACATATAATAAAGACATTACAAAATATCACATAGTTCAACAGTTACAGGATGAGTGAGGTCCCTGCTCTCAGGCTTATGATCTATAAAAATACAGGGGGCACAGATTAGGTAGAACATGTTTTTAATGTATCATCCAGCCATCATTTATAATAATTTGAGCATTTCAAAAGCTGCATGATCCGGTAATCAGCCAGTATGTATCTAAATGCAGTGACCAGGTGCTATTGGGTGCATGGAGGAGGTGGGCGCAGATGAATAGGAGGGAGTAGATGAGAGGTGAGAGTTAGGTTAGTGAGTTCAGGTGATAGGCTTGTCCAAAGAGATGCAATTTTAGATCATGCTTAAAAACGTGGGTCATGGTATTATTCGGATCCTCTTTGGTAGTGCATTCCAGAAAACTGGCACAGCATGAGGAAGTCTTAACACTAGAAGTCCCAGAGAGGGGTCATTTAATATTTCTACCTTTGGAACCCAGAGACGGGTCGAATGACCTGAAAGATTTTAGGCCACATTTACAAATGAAAGGATGCTAATTGGAGCCATCAGAGTTGCCCGTTTGGACTAAGGGTCATTTGACCCTCTTTCAGGACTTCAGGGGGAGCTCGAAATTTCTGGGACTTCTAGTGTTAAAGAAGAAGATGCGAGGTTCGGATTATGGAGAATGTTAGTCTTAGATCAGTTGCAGAACAGAGTATGGATATGATGATAGACAGAGATGAGGGAAGAGGTGCATGGTTGTGCAGAGCTGTGGAGGGCTTTGTGGGAAGAGCGATAAGTATATATTGTATTTGTAGGGATTTACTCACTGGTATCAATTTGGGGAACACTCAAATGATAGCGGGATTTAGGCAAACAGGCATATTTTTCTGTAAAATAAAGTCCAACAGTGTATTACATCATAAACCGCATATAGTGCACAGTTGATTTACATTACATCAGCGAAACATTAGTGACATTCCAGTCTGTCCCAATGGTGGATATGGCTGCCTGGCATTTACATAGTCCATTAAAGTGTCTCAGTGAAGACATCACAACCTCCACTCACTGTCTTATCAGTTCAGCAATCCTGAGAACAGAGAAAGAGATACTCCAGACTCTCCACACATCCCTGGTCTCCTCATCACTCGACTTGCAGGACACTAACCACTTCCAAGCATTCCATCCTAGGTGCCTTCCAGGACAATGGCGGCTCCAAACACTGAACAAGACCCGGTCTTCATAGGATTAGGCAGAGCTATCCCAAGCTCTGAACACATGGATTCTCTACCATGTGCTTCTGGCAACATGTCTGTTTCAAATCCAGGGGAACATGTGACCAAACAGAAAGTTGGATTATATCTCATCTGTTCCACATGAGCACACCTTTGGGAGGATTCAGGTTTCCCAGACGCTCCCCTGGCTTTTTACTGACTTGGAGTCTAGCACATGTAATTCATTACCTGAACTTGTGGAACCTCAAGTCCAGCATAATGCATTACTGAAACTTGCTTAACTACAAGGCCCAGCATACTTTTTTGCAATGCAACAAACTGTTGCATCACATATTCTTACAATAAATGAAAATGTGGAGCCCCCACGGGACGGGGGTACTCGGTACCGGATCGGTCGGTGCCGGGGAAGTCACGGGTGGCTTGGTCCGGACCGTGTCCCTGGGCCCGCACAATAAGATGGGGAATATTTACAAGGGGATTTGTCACGGGTGACGCCACCCACTTGGTGCGGCCAGTGATGGGGCCGCCGCTGCCGCAGAACCTCCAGGGGGTGATGTGATGGCAGCGGAGATGGTGTAGTTCCAGTGGGAAGAACTGTATTCCCCGGGGCAGTAAGGTTTAAAGTCTATTGGGGTTATAGATGGTGGAGACGGGGTTAAAGGACACACACTCACGTTTGGTAGACACTGGTGCACTTCTCCTTCTCTCCTGAGGCTGCAGAGCTGACAGGCTTGTAGCAGGGGGAAGCTCTCTGTGCTGAATCTGGAGCAAAGGTCGCAATCAATACACAGACTCACAGTTTTGCTGTTTTCCAAAGCTTTACTACTGATGTTACTGCAGATTATAGTCCACGGAGTCTGTAATGGGGCTGAGCTCTCTTCCCGCCCTGTCCGGGGTCGTCAGCGTCCTTATGCTGCACTGTGTGTGTGTCCTGGCTGCCGCTATTAGCTGAGCTGCTGGGATTCCTCACGTCTCTCTCTCTGTATTCTACTGGTACCACTTGGCTAGGCAACTTGAGTCCTCTGTGCTGTGCTGACCCCTCCGTGTTGCTTTGCTCTGGTACTAGGGGCATCTAGAGATCCCACTGTTCCGGGATTCACTGTGCTGTGGGTGCCAGACACAGTACCGGATCCGGTGTCCGTTTCTGTGCATTCTTCTGGGGCAAGTGAAGGTATCACTCCAGCTCCCAGACGTGTTTCTCTGTCTGTAGTTCTCCTGTTCCTCCGACCCTCACTAGGTCTGTACTAAGTTCTGCACTAACTCGTGCTCTTCACAGCCCTGCTCCGAGCTGAACTGCCTCCTTCCTCATGGGCAAGAGTATATAAGGAAGCAGGCTGTGCTCCCCCTCTTGGCCCAGAGGTGCTAGTGTTTGTCAGTGTGTAGTGGGGGAGAGAACCCATGTGATGTTATTGTGGCACATTAACCCATGGGGTGCCACAAAAACAATTGGAGTAATTTCATAAGCCAAATAGTTTAGTGCAAAAAAGTAACATACAAGCTTTATTTTTACACAAACAAGATGACATACTAGATTTTTAAAAGTCAGAGTTTTCAGGGTCCACAGCAATAGATACAATAAAACACATAGACAAATTGTCCATAGTATACATAGGGTAAACAGATATTATACAATATAAATCAATTCTCTAAACTATTAGATAATCTTAGATATAAAACATATTACATCTAATCAGAGTATACATTGCATTTGGTTGTATTTAGCTTGCCATTGCTGAATACAAATATAGTACTATGTTCCATAGTTTTTAGAGGCCCCGAGGTCTTCACAGCCACAATGGTAGTCCCAGTGGGTATGTTGTGGTGATCTGGAGTGATATCCTGGTGGTCAATTAACTGAGAGCAATGAAAAAAGGTATAAAAGTTTTAGTATCCTATCTGCTGTTGCAAAATAATATCCTGGCTCACATCTCAGGACTTACTTACAATAAAATAAAATCAAATAAAAACATACTAAATATGTGAATTAAAAGAGAGAGAGAAAGGGGGGAATTTTTTTATCTTATACCTTCCCTTTCTAAAAAAGTGAAGGGTCAATGTTGGGTTGCTGCAATAAGTGATGTCTTTCGGAGTCCATGACTTAAATTATATGGGGCCGCATATTGTAGGTGACTGTGGGATGTTTTGTGCGGAATCTAAGCCTATGAGACCACGGGCAGTAGTCATAGAAGTCATGAAAAACAATAGTTTCACTAAGGGTACCTTTACACTGTGGCTAGCAACAGGTATCCACCGCACATGCACGTTTTTAACGGTGGATACCGGTCGCTGATGCTGCATATATACGCCGCCATTGCGTGCTCCACTGAAGGTATCTTTGTTCCCCGGAAGTGCCGACGGGTGCCGCGGCTAACTTCCTGTGGAATACCTTCGCTACTTCACACGCCGCTACCATAAAGGAATATGGGCGTACATATTTTGCGCGTGTAAGTACATAGGCGTGACAGAGTTGTGTATTCCGTGATGCACAAGCGTTGATTGGACTACGCAATAGCGTCATGATTGGCCAGCCTGCGCAGGAAGGCTGGCTAATACATGACGCCTTTGCAATTGCGGATTGTGAATGGATAGCTCTTTAAATGTGGCACCCTGTGAAGGGACAGCCAATGGTTACACAGTTGTCCCCATCAATGATCGCTGATGGGGCGTGGTATCCATGATGCCATGGCACGCCCCTGGGAGTTCACTAGGCGACGCAACATCCATGACTGTGCCCCGTTTACACGCCACCACCATAGCAATTGTGACTTTCTGTTTTTGAGCACGGCTCAGCAACAGGTATTCGAAGCAACTGCTGGACACCGGGAGGAACTGCCCTATTTACACGCCGCCATTTCGTAGCAATTTCATGGCAACAGGCACAATTATCCCCAGTGCCCGGCAGTTGCTGCCTTCCTGTGGTGACGTGTAAAGGTACCTTAAGATCTAAAGGTGACTTTGTTTTTAATGCATGTATCCATCTGCATTCTTTTTGTGCTAAAAGTTTTTTTATGTCTCCGCCTCTGTTACCAGCTTGAACATGTTCTATTCCCCATACTCGGAAACCTTTTGGATTACTGTCACGCTCAAGTTTGAAATGTCTTGGTTTCATTTTCATTTCCTCTAAGTTATCCATGAGTTTTGCAGACAGTATATCTCTAATGTTTTCCCGGGTTCTTTTTTTCAAATTGTGTGAGGTCAATCCAATGTAATTTTTTTGCACCCACACATTGCGTAATATATCACTTGTGGTGTATTGCAGTTGATATATGGGTGGATGGTGGATGCTTATTCGAGGAGGTAAATGTGGTGATTCTGTCAATATTATGGCAGGCCACACAACTCCCACATGGATAGCAGCCCTGGATTGGGGGCCCCACATTCAATGGGTTGGTTTTTGCTGGTGTCTTCTGACTAATAAATCTTTCAAGATTTTGCTTTTCTTTGGAGTCATCTTTGGGTATGCAAATAGACAATTTTTAAGACCAGGATTGGTCTGTGAAATGGGCCAGTGTTTTTTCATTATCTGCCGTATTTCATTCCATTTTGAATTGTGAGTTGAAATAAACCTATGCCATCTAATGTTTTGTTATTATTTTCGGGGATTAGCAGTATGTCACGTGGTGTTCGGCTGGCATAGTTGTACCCGCGTTTTATTGCGCGGTTACTGTATCCTCGAGCCTGAAATTGGATTTCAGGTCTCTAGCCTGGTTTTCAAATGGGTCCTAGGTTGAGCATATCTGCCTCATCCTCAGGAATTGTCCCACTGGCACTTTAACCGTTGATCTATGATGACCTGATTTTGCATGCAGCAGGGAGTTGACAGACATGGTTTTTCTATAGACATCTGATTGTAAGTACTTGTCCTGATTGGTCTCTATCAAAATCTCCAGGAATTTTATCTTATCCCTGTGCCATTTGTAGGCTAGTTTGATGTTATCCTGGTTCTATAGTGAATGAACATCCAATGCAATGATTGGCACAAGGTAGAGCATCGGTGAAACAGCTGGCAGAAGTATGACCTTGGCTGCTGCATTTCAGATGTATTGGAGTAAGTTTGGTTAGAGTGATACCGATCAGTAGAGAGTTGCAGTAGTCCAGTCAAGAATGAATAAGAGCGACAGAAAAGCCCCAGTCACACATTACGATATCGCTAGAGAGATCGTTGTAACTGTGACGTTACAATGATCTCTCCAGCGATGTCGTTCTGTGTGACACTTTGCAGCGATCAGGCCCCTGCTGTGAGGTCGCTGATCGCTGCAAAGTGCTGCGGGACATTTTTTGATCGTTGGTTTCCCGCTGGTCAGCACGCATCACTGGTGTGACAGCGAGAAACCAGCGATCAGTGACCTCACTGGCTGGTAACAATGGTAAACACCGAGTATCTAGGAGCTGCGCTGCCTAGATACCCGGTGTTTATCATAGTTACCAGCATTCTCCCTTCTTAGCACTGCCTGTAAGGGAGGACGCTGACATCGCCTTCAGCGATGTGGGAGGTGTTTCCCATGGCCCTGATCGCTGGGGAGATCTGCCTGTTTGACAGCTCACCAGCTATCAGGTAACGACGCTCCAGTTGTTATCGCTGTCAGGATCGCTGGAGCAGTCATTATGTGTGACAGGGCCTTTAGTCTTTGTGATTGCAAAGGTGAGAAAATGTTGGATGGATTCTGGAGATATTTTTAAGATGCAGGTAATATGAGCGAGTGAGCGACTGGATATATTCATGCAAGCATGTGCACAAAGTGTACTGTCTTGTAGCTAGAATACTAGTCATTGGGAAATAAAAATACATATCCTATTCCAACACTGAAAATATTTATAAATTACAAGTGCAACTGTATCAAATAATTTTATCTTATCTACGACTGTATCCTGATTTTATGGTAGCAATTACTGAATGTTTGTCGCTTACTGGAAAAGTTCATTTTACATCTACTGGAAACATAAGCTGATTGGTCTTTCCTATCAATCTGCTAAAAAGATATATACTGTATAATAAATGTACACTTTTTTCAAATATGACATAATACATCACTTCTGTGCTATGAATCACGGCTCAGTGGTTTTGAAGGTTTCCCGCAGCACTGAAGTCCTTGGCTGTAAATGGACCAAGAGCGACATCTGTGAGACGTTTGTGTACTGTCTCAGTGTATGCAGTGCCTTCCTATGAAACAATTGTGTTTACCTGAAATAGGGAAATTAGATTGTGAGCCCTATGGAAACAAAGAGTAAAGCAAATAATTAGAATCTGCTTAGTGTTGTGAAATGCATTTTAAATGTAAAATGAAAAAAACAACAACAATACATTTGATGTCATTACTCCAGAGGATTTAGTTATGGCTAGATATCTAGGAAAGAAATGAGCAAAAATGACAATAAGTCATGATCTATAGAGTCATATCCAATGAAACATGAGTAGCCACTTGCCAAATATACCACTATTACAAGCCAACGTAATAAAACGTGCAACAGCAACCGCACAAGCTCTACTCCCTTTTGTGATATACATCTAAAATAGTTTTATGTAGCAAAAGTTAGGGGATTTCATAACCTCTTAAGGTGCTGTCACACAGCACAACCTGGCCAGCGATGTCGGAAGCGATGCGCGGGTGCCCGCTCGGTTCCAACATCGCTGGCCAGCTGTCACACAGCACGGC
This sequence comes from Allobates femoralis, assembly GCA_033576535.1. Taxonomy (NCBI): domain Eukaryota; kingdom Metazoa; phylum Chordata; class Amphibia; order Anura; family Aromobatidae; genus Allobates; species Allobates femoralis. The sequence goes on along the minus strand of JARQOC010000002.1, from coordinate 667,256,422 downwards.
TGCGGCCGGCGATGCCGCAGCGATGCGGGCGGTGACATCGCTCGCTGGGCTGGGCTCAGCCCAGCGAGCGATCCGCAGCAACGCTGCGGTATAGGCTGGATCGCCGACGACATCGCTCTGGCGATGTCACACGGCGCGATCCAGCCTAATCGCAGGTCGCAGGTTGTCAGGTTTACAGTTCTTCCCGTAAACCTGACAACCTGCGACTAGCGATAAAACGCGGTCGCGCCGCGCTGTCACACAGCGCGACGTCGCTAGCGACATTGCTGGTACGTCACTTTTCCGGCGATGTTGCTAGCAACGTCGCCTGGTGTGACAGCACCATTAGGCTGCCTTCAGACTTGCAGATGCATCTGCAGCGTTTTGCAGATGCATCTGCAAGCATCTGCATGCAGACCGCGGCCCCTATGTTTATAATGGAGCGCACGGCGGTCTGCAGATGCTTGCAGACCGCCGTGCGCTCTCATTGCCCGCCATTAGTGATCTGTGCGCACGCGGATGCCTGCGCACAAATCACACACTCCCGCCCGCACCATGGACGCGAGATGTTGCGTCCCTGGTGCGGGCGGGAGTGTGTGATTTGTGCGCAGGCATCCGCGTGCGCACAGATCACTAATGGCGGGCAATGAGAGCGCACGGCGGTCTGCAAGCATCTGCAGACCGTCGTGCACTCCATTATAAACATAGGGGCCGCGGTCTGCATGCAGATGCTTGCAGATGCATCTGCAAAACGCTGCAGATGCATCTGCAAGTCTGAAGGCAGCCTTAAAAGGGTTTTTCCTAGAACAAAGGTAATATTAAAGTTCATTTTAATCAATAGAGCTTGGAATAATAATAATTTCCAAAACTGCATGTGATTTAAAAAAAAATTTTTTGAGTTGAGATAATCTTATATATGTGTCCCTGCTATGGTCTGTGTAATGGTAGTGTCTGACCATAATGGGACATCGTCTGATCATACCACATCTCCTGTGCTGAGATAATCTTATATATGTGTCCCTGCTATACTGTGTAATGGATGTGTCTGGCCGTACAGGGTCATGGCTTCATCTTACCACATCTCCTGTGCGGAGATAATCTTATATTTGAGTCCCTGCTATACTGTGTAATGGATGTGTCTGGTCGTACAGGGTCATGGCTTTATATTACCACATCTTCGTAGACTGTGAGCCCTTGTGGACAGGGTCCCCTCCCCTCCTGCACCTATATATCCTGATTGTCTAAAGTTATTGTAATTGTGCTTGTCTCCCCTATCCTCATGTAAAGCGCCATGGAACCTAATGGCGCTATAAAAATAAATAATAATAATAATAAAAAAAATTCTCCTGTGCGGAGATAATCTTAGATATGTGTCCCTGCTACGTACTGTGTAATGGATGTGTCTGACTGTACAGGGACATGGTGTGATCATACCACATCTCCTGTGCTGAGATAATCTTATATATATGTCCCTGCTGTGTACTATGTAATGGATATGTCTGACAGTACAGGGACATGGTCTGATTATACCACATGTTATGTGCTGAGATAATCTTATATATATGTCCCTGCTTTTTACTGTGTAATGGATGTGTCTGACCATACAGGGACATGGTCTAATCATACCACATCTCCTGGACCAGAGAGGAAGTAACAGATTATATAGACATTGTGTCGCCTCAGGGTCTGGGGTACTCAGGTATCAGGCGGCAGAAGTGTTAACTGTCTCACGGGGAATGGCGGCCGAGTCTGATCCCGTATCCTGGGGGCTATTCTCTTGAAAAGGGGATTATGTACAAGGGATTATTTACAAAGTTAGTTTGTCGTGACGCTACCTGCAGTTCCTGGTGAAGTTGCACCAGTGCCGCCACAGTCCTCCGGAGGTCGGTGGTATTTGGCTGAGATGTTGTAGTCCTCCGCAGGCAGGACTGGGACCTCCGGGGCAGCAATCCTGTGAAGGAATAAGTTCATGGAAAGAAGATGCAGCACAGTTAAAGTCACTTCACTCCGGGTACTTTACTGGAACTTTAGCAGCAATGGTTACAGTTCAGTGCAGTAAGATGTTACACAGGCAAGTAGCTAACGGGGGGCTGCAAGTGGATCTCAGGTTGATAGGATGGATCCCACAGTGTGCCTTTCTCTTTATTGTCTTCCCTGCTTCCAGTAGTTGGTGTGAAGTCTGACACCATAAAGCGGATCTGGCTTCCTGCTGTCTCTCACTCTCCTCGCTCCCGATGGGTAAACTTCTCTTAACACTGCGGCTTTGCCCTGCTGTGTCTGGTCCCGTCTTCTGGTCGCTTGAGAGTCTGGGCAGTATAATAGATATACTCCTAGTTTGCCGGTTTTCTGTGGTCCTTGGAGGATCCCACAGGTGCGGGCTCCGGTGCCCGGTAAGCTGCTGGGTTGGACTCTCTGAAGTCCCTCTCTTCCCCCAGGCTGGCTGTCTGCGCCTGGGATTCTAGTCCTTCCTGGGTCCCTCAGCCAAGAGACCCTCCTTGCTCATGCAGGCTCACTGCCTGGCTGACTGACTCCAGCCCTTGCTGGCTGACCTGAGCTCTAGCCTGTCTAGTTCCCCCTGGAGGGGTTTTTATTCCCTCCTGGGTACCTCCCTCCATGTGATCTAGTGTGTGGGTGCTTGTGTGTAGGTTCCACCCATCAGCCTAAATCCACTTGCAGCTGGAGTATCTGCACCGCTTTTATGGGTGCAGTAACCCTCTGTGACGCCTGCTTTGCAAGGTGCCACAACATTACAGCACAAGATCAAAGTTGATTCTTTTTGTAAAAGAAGTAAACATTTCTAGCTGAATGCCACTTACAGGACTTACCACTATAAAGAAATTATTGACACTAAAGACCATATTGTGTGTGACATCCCTAATTTTTTGCACCATTTTTGCTTTTCAATTTGTGCATTGCTTGTCTTTCCTTGTAACATTTATGTGAATACCATAAAAATCTCATGGTGTTGGACTAGACAAGACAGAGACAAAGTTTTTGTGTTCAAGTCTATATACACATGTGCTGCAAACAAATCCAGGTGAGGGTGAAAACAAACAGTGAAGCAGAGTTAAACAAGTCTATTACATAGAAAGGAAGTTTGATTTAGTCCAGAATTAAAATGCACAATGCGACCTGCACAGTCATTAGCAGGAAACTGCACAAATAAATGTACTGTGCGGCCAGCACAGTAAATGGTGATAGTCCCAGAAACAGTCTTAGAAGATATCTGCCTAGCAATCAAATGGTTAACTAGCGTACACTAGTGCTGAAAATAAGTCCTGCACAAGGTCAGAGTACACTGAACAATCCTTGATAGTGTACACTGACAACTTACACAAAGACAAGAATCTTACAGACCATGGAAGTCCAGCCGATTAGTTGTGAAGTTCTCCCCAGATGTCTTGGTGGATAAATGAAACAACCAGGACACAGAAGAGGCACAGCAAAGAGATAACTAGCAGCTGCTACAGTTAGGAACAACCCAGATTTTTAAGAGGAGCTGGAGCAGCATTAGGTCTGACAGCAGAGCTTAAGAGCTATCAGAGGAGCCAAAGTCAGGAGTGATTAGAAGCCAGATAGCACAAAAAACTCAGGCAGGGTATGAATCCAGGGCCGGGACTTAAATAGGAAGACAGACTGGATGTTCAAGATCATAATGAAGCAGCAGATGCCATTTAGGATGAAGGCAAAGAGAACACAGAAAGTGCCATGGCAAACCCAGAATCCTGACACTTTTAATGGATAGTACAACATTGACATTGATAAACCATTCTTCCTAAAATAAAGCTGTTAGGCTTATATTACAAATTACATATTAAGGGAATTTCTATCATATTCTGTTCCTGTGTGCTATATATGATCCCAATTTATTGTTTATATGTTTTAGAATTCCTAGAAACCATAATTGGTACTGCTGGTGTTTAGCACAATGAATGATAATGTTTCCATTTTCTGAACAACAATTTGGCTTTTGAATGAGAGAATATTATGTAACTGATTAGTGATGAGCGAGTACAGTAATATTCGTAATCGCTATACTCGTTACGAGTACTTTCTATTAATCACGTATTCGTTCCGAATAGCGAGTGCAATGTAAGTCAATGGGAAATGGAAGTAATTTTCTGTTGGACCCTTCAAAGGGGTCTGGGGTACCTAAGGAAAAGGCTAAAATGGATGGAAAGGTGATAAGCCTGGAGAATATGCCTGCATGTATTTCTGACTCACATATGGTTTGTGGGAATAGCTTTGTCACAGGATTATGCCAATGTTACAGATACACAAACACAACTACTAAACCTACCTAAATCACATTTAACAGGCCAAAAAGGTTCATAAAATGTGTTTCATTCATAATCACTTGTATACAAGGCTAAATAAACCAGAGCAACAAAAAATATCACTTTTAGCATTTGTTCACACCTACTGTTGTAGCTTTTTTTCGCCTTTTGCTATTGGGAGGGCCTAACTCATACATTTTGTAGGTCCCTCTGTCATACATCATTTTTAGTTAGCTATTCCCCAGCACTTTACAAGGCCAGTTACAACATACCAGTAGAAATGTTGATCTTTGACCTCGGAGGCCTCAGGTGGTCCTGTAACATACGTTTTGGAGGGACCGCTCTTACTTCGACATATGGGTGGTCCCTTCCCCATTGAGACTTAGATAGTGGAATACATATTCCATAGCAGTTTACAATATGCTAATTTTAGCATTGGGCTTTAACCTCTCCTTTTTCTCTACCTCCATGACATTTGTGGCCCTTAATTCAAATGTTCAGAGGGCCTGCAGTAGGCAGGAAACCTGATCTTGCTGAGGGCCCAGAGGGTACCCTGTAACATACATTTTGAGGGACCTCCCTTACGCCCCTCATTGACACCCAGATAGTTTAATACATATTCCATAGCACTTTTCAGTGTATCCATTTTAGCGTTGGGCTTAACCCTCCTACTCGTCCTTCTCCTCCACCTCCATGACATTTTCAGCCCTAAATTCGAATGTTCAGAGGGTCTGTATTAGGCAGAAAAGCTGAGTTTGGTGAGGGCCCAGAGGGTGCCCTGTAACAGTGGAATACATATTTCATAGCAGTTTACTACGTGCCCATTGTAGTGCTGGGCAAAACCCTCCTCCTCCACCTCCACCACCGCCATATGATTCAGTGGCCCTACAGAGGCCCTGCAGTAGGCAAGAAGCCTGAGTTTAGAGAGAACCCTTGGAAATGCCCTTCTCTAGAAATTTTGGAGGTCCATCTTGTGTACATTTGGGAGTGCTCCAACTTATTCATATTGTAGGGCCCTCACTCTATTGAACAACTCATCAAAGGCTAGAGACTACATGGGAAAAGGGCAAGAGGCATGTAGTAATAGAAAGTAGTGATGAGTGCGGCCTGCGATCCTCAGCTTTGGCTGATCTCTTGAACTGCAAAAATAAAGCTGCACTAGTCAACTGGATGATGAGCTTAAATATATCTCTTGTGCAAGTCAATGGACAAAGGATATATGGTGCCTCCCTCCTGGAAGGGTGGGAGAAGCTTCTCCAAATGGCTCAGAGATTGTGATTGACAATATTCCCCAAATTATACCGGAAGAGAAGACTTCTTGATACTGTATTACTTGGTCCACTGCAGAATGCGCATCGTATTTCTAAAATTGACTCCTGCAGGAAGACACCATGCAAGATACCTGCATGGGTGCAGGAAGATACCATGACAAATTTCGATTGAATATGTATCCCTTATCTTGGTCACAGTGTGGCACAAGCCAGGCATGTTTTTCTGCATTTTTCAGAAAATTTAATCAGAGTAAGTCTGTCTGCATTTTGAGAGGCATGAGCGCCTATCAGTGATGATTTATCAAGCAAAACTGAAAACATGCTCTGACACCACACTAGCAGCCAACACTTCCAAGGTGTACAGTATAAGGAGAGGTTGTGCTAAGTATTCAGCTTGGACACCCAATAATTAAAGGGAACTGAAGCGTCAGAAAGGACACACGTATGGTCACTTAAGTACCCCTTGACCATGTTCTGCAACTTCTCCCTTCTTGGCATTGTTACCGGCACAGATAGCCCTTGGTGTATTATTGAAACTGGACACATTTCTGCACATTTGTTCCCCACCTCTGTTGAACCTGGTGTTTGTGTGTCTTCCCATTATCCCTTAGGGTACCTTTACACGCCGCTACGACAGGATGGATACAACACGCTACAGGCTACAAATGTAGCTTGTAGCATCAATATAGCCCGTAGTAGCGGCGTGTGAAGACGGTAGGAGGCAGCCGGCAACAGATACATCTGTTTCCGAGCACTGCTCGAAAACAGATGGCTACAAAGCCGATTGTAGCAAGCTGTATCGGCGTGTAAAGACGGAGCAGAAGGGATGTCTACACACCAGGCTAAGTACCTGGTATGTAGCTGGGGCGTGACACAGGCTCCGGGTTACCGCGCCCCATCAGCGATCATTGGAGGAAGCTCCTGCATGACGATTGGTAGTCGCTGCATAGGGAGGCATATTTAAGGAGCTGACCAGTCACACTACACAATTGCTCGAGCATCATGTATTAATCAGCCTCCTGCGATGCCTGCCCAATCATGGGTTTCTTGCTTTGTCCTATCGTTGTATGGACGTCTCGTAATCCACAATTGTGGCACGCCTATGTGTTGGCCCATATTAGCTTGTTGTTGCGGTGTGTAAATGAGGTAAGGTACGCTACAGATGGCTACTTGAGACACCCGGCGATGTATCTAGCTATAGATGTAACGTAGCGTAGCACACCTTGTGGCGGCGTGTAAAGGTGTTGCGTTTACCGTTTGTAACCATTTGAGCGTGCTCGTGCACGTGAAGTAGCGGGTTGTATCCATCCTGTCGTAGCGGCGTGTAAAGGTACCCTAAGTGTTGAAAAGCGCCAGTACCTCTGCCACCAACATTGTCTGAGGGTGATGTTTTCATCAACTGATCTAGAATGACCCTCTTGAAGGATTCTATTCTAAAATTGTTGGGTAACTCCAAAAGGAGAGAAGAAAATTTCACCTTGCACCATGGATCAAGAAAGGTGGCCAATCACTATAAGTTGTTGGATAAAATGTGCATCATGCGAGGATCTTGCCACAGACAGTTACCCATAAACTGTGCCATGTGGGCCAAGCTGGCTAAAGGCAAATCTTCGGTGTCCCCAACAGTAGGACCAGTACCCATCCTCTCCGCACACTGATTCTCCTCTTCCACCTCATCCCCAGCCCATCCAGCCTGGACAGACTTGAAAGTTGAGTTGGATGTCTCCTCAGTAGCATTAGGCGTTCCCTCAGTAGCACAGTAAAATAAGTCCTCATCCACCTCATTCTCCTCATCTTCCTCCACATCCTTCAATGTTGCCACAGAATATTGGCTGGGTTGGGTAGTATCACCGATTCGGAAATCTGGCTTCTTACCAACATGCTGACCACTCAAAGCTTCATGTTTGAGATTATGCAGTGATTGTTTCAGGAGACACAGCAGCGAGATGGTTACGCTGAAAATAGCCTTATCATTGCTCATGAGGTTGGTGAAATATTCAAAGTTTTCAAGAACCTCACAAATGTCTGCGATCCACACCCATCGACAGTTGTTATGTGTGGTGGCTGACTCTCAATCTGACGGGCATGTTGAAACTGCGCTCTGCTGCTCACTAAGCCTCGCCAACATATGATAGGTAGAGTTCCACTGTGTGGGAAGGTTACAAAATAGTCAGTGATTTGGCAAGTTCAAGTGCTTTTGCAGCACTGTAAGAGCAGCAAAAGGGTAGAGGAATGGCAGAAATGGGCGCTAATAAGGGCCACCTTCTCAAGGAGGTACGGCAAGTCAAAGTAAGTTTTAAGAATTTTCTGAACAACTATGGTCAGCACATGAGACATTCATGGCACTGTATCAGCTTGCCGACCTTTAAAGCCACCACCAGGTTACGCCCATTATTGCAGATGACCAGACCCGGGTTGGAGGTGCAGCGGGGAGAGCCACTGATTGGTCTGTTGTTTTAAAGATTTCCACAACTCTGCTGCAGTGTGTGGTTTCTGACCTAAACAAATCACCTTCAGCAGAGCATGTTGCCACTTTGCCGATGCCCTCTTGCATAGGTCCCAACTTGGCATTAATGGGAAGGTAGTTCTGCGGAGGATGAGAAGAAGGAGGGGAGAGAAGAACTGGAATATGAATAGGCAGAAACCATGACAGAAGTTGGGCCCACTATTCTTGGCTTTGTTAGGATGTGGGAAGTTTCATTTTGCACCTTTGTCCCACCGTCCACCAGGTTCACCCAGTGTGCCGTGACAGAAATGTATCGTTCCTGTCCACAACAACTTGTCCAAGTGTCTATTGTTATGTGAACCTTCCTGGTTACAGTATTGGTGAGAGCACGGTTCACTGTGGAGGAACTCTGCCAATGTTGGCTGTGTGTCCAAGCTCACATTCATTAAGACCAGATATGGATCACCCATTACTTGTCCATACCTTTGGCTGACTAGACAATTATACTAGTTGCAACCAGTCTGTGCTATACTCTATTTGTGATTTCAAATATTGTGTGGCCTTCTTAAAAAAAAAAAAAATAATAAATAAATAAATAATAAAAACTGACTACCTCCCCTCTGCCTCTTCACCTATATCGCTATGTCCACCTCCACCTTCTCCTCCACTTGAAACTCTGCCTCGTGATTGAAACCCTTTTTTTCAATGCTAAGTTTAAAGCGGTTCTTGCTGCTCTATAGGTCAACTGGGGGTCAACTATGAAAACAGTCTCATTACAGTGCCTTCATATTGTCTCACACCAGGTCACCTCTTAATCTTAATCATGGCCCCATTACGGACAAAAAACAAAATCAAAACGGAGTCCTATTTCATTGTTTATAGCTGCCATATTCAGGTGAGGTTGCCTGCTTTGAACAATATTTGTTTCAAAGAAAACACTTAGGGTACCCAGGACTCTCAGGTAACAGCTTCCTGATTCCTGGAAGTGGCCAAAGGTAAAGAGGCAGGGACTGGCAGTACCTCCAAGTAGATCCCAAATCCAATTAAAAGTTTTTAATTGCAACTGCTTTAGTGTATACTACAGGAGCTAAAATTTAGGCTCATTGGGGGGAAGATTGGAAAACTTTCTCTAAGGGGGCCTTTTTTAAATAGTTACTCTGGTGGGTAAATCTTAAGAGCATCGTGGTGGCCCCCCAGCATGATACCACATCAAATTACCAGCTTTTTAACTGTAACAGCTATGGTTTACAACACTTTAGCTGAAATGTAGGCTCTGTATAGAGAACTGTAAAAACAGGTTCTTCAGGGGCCTTTTTTAAAATTATTGGTCTGTGCGAGAACTCTTCCAATCTTGCCTTGAATGGTTAACTGTGAAAACAGGCTGTTTAAGGGTTAATGCAGTATTTTGCACGTGAGGCAGAAAGCGTTTTGGTCATGTCCTACCACCACCAAGGATTGCTTAATGTTTCTCTGTCTGTGTTACCTTCTCCTACTACTCTGCTTCCTCCAACTGCTCCTCATCCGGTCAGTGTAAAAACTGCATAAGGCTAGCTTCACACCACGGTTTTGTGAATCTTGTTCTATGTGGTTTGAACAGGACAGACCAGGATCTGGTTTTGCTTCTCATGTTTCCCTATGGTGCCAGATTGGTCCTATTTGGCCATCCATTTTTGTAGTATTCTCAGTTGAATTTGTTTTTGTCTGGTTTTTCGTCCCCCAAAAACTGAGCCTGCTTCATTTTTGTGCGCCGGTGAAAAAATTGGACAAATCCAGACAAAAACAGATCTGGGGCGATCCGGCGCACATAACATGGGAGTCTATGGATGCCAGATCTGTAAAAAAAATCAGATCGTTTCCGGATCCGATTTTTTGCACAGAGATCCTGCTGTGCACACTTCAGCACCATGAACAGCACTACTTCCAGCAAGGCTGTGAATTCAGCATGGACAGCGGCAGAGCAGACACTTCTGCACCATGGACGGTGGCAAAAAACGAATCCTGCAAAAAACAGGATACTAGACAATATTTGTCCACAATTTCTACACATCCTGTCCTGTCAGGTTCTGTCAGGGTGATCCTGCAAAAAACAGGATCCACCCTGAGAACCAAAGAACATGGTGTGAAGCTAGCCTAACCAACTTCAGCACAGCCAGGGGGTAATGACAGCAGGCTGTTCTGAGACTTGTCTGTTTGGTGGTAAAATCCCACACAGCATAAGAGCTGTGTACTGGTTCTGTATGGATCTTCTTAAGACTGTTGCTTTGTGGGAGCAATCTTCTAATTTTGGCTTTTGGGGTGAGCTCAGAAAACAGGCTCTGCAGGGACATTTTTCAAATTGTTGTTCTATGCAGGAACTATTCCAAGCCTCGCCGTAAATCGCTAGCTTAATGGTAAATCAAACTATGAGCTTTGCAGTACATCCTACTGGACCTGAACTTTTGATTCTGTTTGGAAACTGTTAGAAAAGGATATATAATAATATGCTGATCAATTGTTTTTTGTACACAGGCTGTTTAATACTTTGCACTTATTTGGGGTGCAAAGAATGAGGAGACCATCAGATAGGGCTGTGGCCATTGTGCTGCTGATGTTGATGGAGCTGCTTTGAGGGGCATGGTCAACTTTACTAAAGAGGAGGAGTAGGAACCATTTCAACAGCAGGTGGCATCAAATGCAGCTCAGTGGCATCACTGTAGTGTGGCTGGGTGAATACAGAGGACACAGGCGATTCACCATCCACAGGGGACAGCTTGTTTTTGCGTATGGGCGGCCTGGCACACATGAGTAAATACATGCCGCAATGACTTCGGAATTACCAACAAGTTGCCTGGATTGTTACTAGTGCTGACTACTGGGTGGCCACCCTGCTGAATCCCCTCTACAAGTACAACATGCCATCCTTATTTCCTTCTTAATCATGGCCCTAGTGCTACCAACTAAGAAATGGAAACATAGCCCTATTTCATTAGTCTTTGATGTAATAGTATGTCGGAGCTGCCTGCTTTGAACAATACATTTTACAAAATCTTTCTTGTTGTGTGAAAACAGGTTCTGTAGGGGCCTTTTTTTTTTTTTTAATTTTACTCCGTGGACAATGTCTTCCAAGCCTTGCGGATGACCACCAACTCAATCCCAAATCCAAGTACCGGCTTTTAAACTGCAACTGCTCTAGTGCCTGCACACTGAACCTCAACATTCCGCACTCCAGCTCTGCAGCTGACTGATCTGGCTCTAAAGTGCTTCCACTTTTTAATAATACCACTCATAGTTGATTTTGGAAGATTTAGTAAGAAATAAATTTTACTAAGTGTCTTGTTACTATAATGACATCCTATTACAGTAACTTACGCGAATTCCTGAATGCAGAGAGCTTTTGTTAAAGAATCACATCCATTCTTTCATAAAACTTTGGCTGCATAGCTAAGGGCTGGACTTTATACAATGGTAGCAATGTGAAGAAAAGTAAAAACTGTTATTAATAATTAAAAAGAGTGTTCCAATTCATTTGTCCATATAGTTTATATTGATCAATTTAATCAGTACAGAATTATGCTCCTATAATAATTGGAAACATGATTGTTAGTGACGAGGTAAAGGTTAACATCATGTAACGATCACAGACACAGTATTTCCACTCTTACTTTGATAAGGCGCTGTGCACAGCCGTTCTATTCTACAATCTTACCTGACCACAAGTTCACTTTAATTGAAAGCAATTTTTTTTTTTTCTGAAAAATGATTTCTTCTAATAAAGCCACTTATCAACACCCTCCACATTCATCCCTCCGTTTCCCTTTTCTGTTTGGTTTTGGTTTGGTGGATAACAGTTCTATATTTTTAAATTTATAATAATATATTTCCTTAAAGCAATTTTAGTTAAAGGTTAAAAGATTGATTGCTCTCAGTGGGAGAAACAAAATCGTAATCATATAGTTGTGATACCGTATTTGCCGGCGTATAAGACGACTGGGCGTATAAGACGACCCCCAACTTTTCCACTTAAAATATGGAGTTTGGGATATACTCGCCGTATAAGACTACCCCCTCTTCTACGGCATGATTCCCACTATGACCCCCACACAATATAATGGACCCACATATAGAATAATGACCCCTACATCTCTTCACACTGTATTATGGCCACCACACAGCCCTAAAATAGCCCTGCATAAAGTATAGAGGCTCCCTCATACCCCTTCAAGTATTATCATGCTCCCACAGAGCCCTCTAAGTATTATAATGGCTTCCATATAGTATAATTGTCTCCATAAATTATAATGCATCATCAAAGTCCTCAATATATTATAATGCACCCCGTAGTCCTCCATATAGTGTAATGCACGCCATAGTCCTCTAGATAATATAATGTACCCCATTGTGCTCCATATAGTGTAATGCACCCCCGTAGTCCTCCATATAGTGTAATGCACGCCATAGTCCCCTAGATAATATAATGCACCCCATAGTGCTCCATATAGTGTAATGCACCCCCGTAGTCCTCCATATAGTGCAATGCACGCCATAGTCCCCTAGATAATATAATGCACCCCATTGTGCTCCATATAGTGTAATGCACCCCCGTAGTCCTCCATATATTATAGTATTACAGTGGTGGTGGGGGAGTACAGCCTCCATCAACCCCCAATATTCCTCTGCAGTCACATACACAGTCAGACACACACAGTCAGACACACACAGTCAGACACACACAGTAAGACACACACAGTCAGACACACACACAGTTAGACACAGACACACACACAGTAAGACACACACACAGCCAGACACAGACACACACAGTCACACACAGACAGTCAGACACACACTCAGTAAGACACAGACACACACAGTCACACACAGACAGTCAGACACACACTCAGTAAGACACAGACACACACACAGTCACACACACATACACAGTCAGACAGACACACAACACGCACACAGTCACACACACACAGTCAGACACACACACACAGTAAGACACACTGTGCCACTGCTGTGCCACCGGACCCTGCCGGAGCTTACCACCGCCACCGCCACCGCCGCTGTACGTAGCCGGGCACCGTAGCTGTACGATAATAAGCCATCAGCCAATCAGGCAGCTGCTGGCGTCTGATTGGCCCTGGCATTACCGTACATACACACTGAGCGGCGCAGTTACCTCCGTTCAGGAGATGTACGGTAATGCCTCAGCCAATCAGACACCAGCAGCCTCCTGATCGTACATCTATGGCGCCCGGCGGCTATGTACACAGCGGTGGTGGCAGCGGGAAGCTCCGGAAGACATGGACGGCAGAGGCAGGTGAGTATCATTTTTTTTTCTTGCCTGCCACCTGCCACCGCTCATTTTCGGGGGGGGGAAAGCCTTATATTATGCACGGCGGACCGATGCCGGCATTTTTTTCCTCAGTACCCCGCCTGACCCGGCGTATAAGGCGACCCCCGACTTGGGAGGAGAATTTTAGGGGTTAAAAACTCGCCTTATACGCCGGCAAATACGGTACTTTTAATGGTTGACAAAAATAGACATTTATTATATCATGCATCGGCTCTGGTTGTGTGTTTATATATTTGTGATCCTTTTAATTTTTGACATCCCATGTCTGATGAAGAGACGTAACAAGTCTCGAAAGCTCGCTGCTTTGTAGCATCAATTACTTTATTTTTGTTAGCCATTAAAGTAGGAGAGAAAACTACAGTTCAATGATCTATAGATCACTTATAATTCAATGAAATCATGCCTGCCTTTTAGCTCTGCCCCGCCTCTAGGGTCCAAGAATTTCAGCTTCATGGTGCTGGTTAGAAGAGGTGGTGTATCGGGGATGTGGATGCTGGGAACTGCAGGATCATCCTACATTCCAGCCCCCTCACATTTCTGTATGGGGAAGGGGCATGGCAGGGGGTGTAGTCACCACCCCATGGTCACACCACAATTCTGTCCCTGATATACCATCCTATGTAGTGTGACAGGGGTGTTCTTGCTTCAAAGAGCAGCCATGTCACCAAGCAGGTAGAAAAACACACTGTAATCCTCTGTTGTAAAATAATATGATGGTACATAATGTGTACGGACATGTATGAGGCTGGGAGAACTGTCAAAGCACTGCATGGATCAGCTCTGCCATTGTCTCCCCTCGCCCAAAGCTACTTGGTAGATTCCCACTAAGGATCTGCACTGCCTCCTCAGTGTCATAGCAAGACAGGCAGAGTCAGCAGCATCTGTTACACAAGTATAACAAGTATACACACAAGTTATAGTACACACCTGTATTATTAAGTAATATCTATTAAAGGTAAAAATAAATGCTATTTTAATGTTTTAAAGTATAGAATGTCTTATATTATATCAATCTAAATCCAGGAATATATATATACAGTTTTATGGTTTATTCTGTTTACCAATCCATGGCAAGTACTTTCTGTTCGTGCTATGGTCTTGTAACCATGCAGTTTTAGTCTATGTGACACCTCAGGTCCATGTGTAAAGAAAGTAATACAAATATGATTTTTCACATGATTCAGTTTGTGACAATTTATCCATGCAATTCTATCAGAACACCCCTGTCACATTACATAGGATGGCATACCAGGTGCTGGACTGCAGTGTGAGCATGGGGTATTCAGTCATGCCCCTGCCACGGCCCCTCCCTATACAGAAGAGTGAGGGGGCTGGAATGTAGGATGATCCTGCAGCCCCTAGCATCCATGCCCCGACACACCTCCTATTCTCTGCTGCTGCATGAGGTTATCAGGCAGAAAATCTATGTCCCACGAGGGAGGGGGAGAGCAAAAGAGCAGGTATGATTATATTGATTATAAGCAATTTATAGACCCTAGAACTGCAGTATACAGCTCTGCTTCATCATGTAGGAGGTCAGGGACTGTACTAAAAAGTTTTCTCTCCCCTAAGTTTCTCTTTAAAAGGCATCACAACTAAATGATTACTATTTTGATTCTCCCACTGAAAGCAATCAATCTTTTTTCAGTTGGCTAACATGGTATAAAACCTTTTTTTCTTCTAGTTAAAGGTTAGCAATGCCTAAAATCTTTACTTCCTATATTCTACAGTCTACCTTGGCACAGCTGCAGGGCTCCGTGATATTTGCTCTATCGCCAATACACACTGTCGAAATAATATTATAGCTGAAACCAAAGGACAGAGAATGAGTACTTGCTCTGTTACTTTGTGTATTTTAGAGCATTTAATGTCTTTGTTTCTGAAAGTGGAAAACCCTCCCAAGCTAAAAGAGCATTTACCACATTGAGAACTTTTGTGTTGAGTTATTTAGAGGGGACATGAAATTTTCATACTGTACATTTACTACAGGAATGGTAATCCAGCAGCTCATAGAAAACGTTAAAAAATAGCCTTTTTTCTTTCATATTGAAAACATTCTTTAAGTGCAAGTAAAAAAGCCTGCCATGATTTTTACTTGTATATAAAGAATGTTTTTAATATGAAAGTATAAAGGCTATTTTTTTAGGTTTTCTATGAGCTGCTGCATTACCATTCCTTTCCATGTGAATTCATCTCCCAGACAGGGATCTTCCTTCATCCAAGCACCGTATCAACAAGACCTGAGACCTAACAGCTAGATACGGATCACTTGAATTTATTTTTCTTATCTATGACTACTTTACATTGAAGAAAAAGTGTTGTCCATGAAAAGATATAATAAAATATTTACAAAAATGTGGGTGGTGTATTCACTTTTGCGATATACTGTACCTGTGGAATTTTCTTGCAGAGCCCCAAAACTGCTGAGCAGTTACTAGTAGGGATGGGCGAACAGCTTTTTTTTCCATGTGTTCGGGACTGGGGATGCTGCGCCAAAGGAAGGATAGGGTTAATATAATCTTCAATTAGTCATCTCCCCCAGGTGTACAGCTGCACCGTGTCAGGCTTCCGGGGTCAATCGTCATGTGACCGGCTGCAATAGTCAATCACATTCAGCGATAAGCTAAGGGGCGGCCGGGAAGTGACGCAGCGACGCATCACACCAGGAAGATTTCTTCCTGTATTCTGATTTGAGCTATGACAGTAGAAAGTTGGCACTAACATACAACAGCAAAGTGAGAGCTAGGAAGGAGGTTGAGTTGACATAATACTATATTGAGAGAGGACAGTTTTTTCTAAAAGATAGAAGCATAAATAAATATGGTTACTATTTCCTGATTGATCCTGTTCCGTTACAAATAGAGGTGAGCGAACCTGTTCCGGGCAGGGGTTTGGGTGCTTTATGACTACAAATCACCGGAGTACCGTAGCACTGCTGTGCTTGTGTAGACTTGGTGCTTGGCCCAAAGTGAGCTGCCTGCAGTGTTTGATCAGCTCACACTGGCGGTAAAAGCAGATTTTTCAGCTGTAGTAAAGTTGTAAAATAAAAAATAACAAATCCCTACCCTCCTGTCCCCAGAAGTGGTATGCTTGTGGCTGGCTGTATGTGGGTGGAGAGCCAAACTGCTCATCAGTGTCTTCAAATGAGGTTCAGGTCAAGTTTTGGCCCCGAATAGTTCATTTATAAAGTCTGGCTCCATCACCCGAACATCAACAGGTCTGCTTATCTCTAGTTACAAGCCCATCTGTATTTATTTCGTTCTGAATATTTTTAGACACAGAGCTAACACTGGCAGTGAAATCTCCTTTTAACTGTAGCTAAAAGTAGCTTATAGCTGCATAGTGAAATTGAACAGTTATGATGTTGTATCACATGGAGCCCAGGGATTTAACTAATTACAGTGTGGAGTTGAGGCTGTGAACAGTGCAGAGATCAAAGTAACTGGAAAAGGACTGTGCAAAATCTATGCATCAAGTTAACCTAACTCTATCTACTCAATATACAGTAATTCACAGTTAAAAGAAGCAAAACCCCAAGACCACTTCATGTTATTTGAGTCTGCTTCTCAATAAGTGGACATTAAAGAAGCACTCCCATCAATGCTTTTATTCACTTTAATATATTACAATCATTATATTATATAGCACTGCATCATCCTCTCTTTAACTTCTGACCCAGCTGCACCCTTCTTCCCTGCCATTGATTTTTGCATTGAATGATGACTCATGCAGTGAGTTCCTTTGTCTATATAGAGCTCAGACTATTCAGTCAGTCTGTTTTTAATCACATGATGTCATAGACCTAATGCAAAAGAGTAGAATTACCTGGGAGGAGGGCAAAATGAGCATTAAACCCAAGATTCATAATGTTGGGCCAATGTTTGACCCGGCTAAAATACACATATAAGTAAAAGTTAAAAAATACACAACACACAGCGAAATTTACTTTTATCAGAACAAAAAACACAAACACAAATTTCAACTCTATCTTTATTACACCCACATACCCCTCAATGATCCTCTAAGACATCTGTTCCTGCTGAGATCTGAAGCTGAATGAGTTTCACCTCTCACATTGAATGGGATGATGTCACGATCTGCGCAACCTGAGTTCTTCTCGAGTGATGTGACTCTCTGACCTGAGGAGAACTTGCCCACTTCACAGCTTGTGAGTTTTCGGTCCTGCTGTAAGGTGTGGCACAGGAAAGTTCACCTAAGGTCAGAGAGCCACATCGTTAGAGATGAAGTCAGGTGACCCAGACCGTCACATTACCCATTCACTGCGAGAGCCGAAACTCCATCAGTTTCGGGTCCGGCAGGAGCAGATGTTGCAGAGGATCTTGGTGGAGTATGAGGAAGTAATAAAGATGGAGCTGAAATATATATTTGTGTTTTTTATTCTTTAGTATTTACTAGAGATTCATAATGGCAAGGTCTAACATTGACCCAACATTATGAATCTCTGGCTTAGTGCCAGCTGGTAATATTCACCTGGCATTAACCCCTTATTATTCAGTCTGTGATTGACACAGGGCAGCTGGAAGAGCTCCACAAAATGGCGCTACAATGAATGCCCCAATATCTGGGATGGCTGCGGGCTGCAAGTCACAGTGAAGGGGGAAGGCCCAGAATGCTTAGGCTTCCACATGCTGAGGGTTCCAGGCCACAGCTGCTTAGTTGTACCTGGCTGGAAACCAAAAATACAGCAAATCTCCACGTAATTTTTTTTTATTATTATTTGAAGAAATAATAAAAAAAGGACTCCCCTGTAATTTGATTACCAGCAAAGTAAAAAAAAAGGCATTTGGGGGTGGGTGGCAACTCGTACCTGCTGCTGTACATGGATGGTGACCAAAAATACAGAGCCCCATTTCTTCATCGCAAAATAGCAGCAAATACTTAGCAAATACTCACTGTGTGCATACTGCTGCATATCCGCTGTGTATTAGGAGCTAACATTGAGGTCTATAGGTGTAAATCACGTCAAAACCCACGGCAAGAAATGACATGCTGCAGATATTCTTGAGCCAAAAATCACAGCATTTCTGCCAT
This sequence comes from Allobates femoralis, assembly GCA_033576535.1. NCBI lineage: Eukaryota > Metazoa > Chordata > Amphibia > Anura > Aromobatidae > Allobates > Allobates femoralis. The sequence continues at coordinate 667,238,056 of JARQOC010000002.1, read as the reverse complement.
GGTAAAACCCATACTATCGGCACAGACTTTTATTACACTAAACAGTGCTGCAGATTTGGGACAGATTTGCAGCATATCTGCACAGGGGCACATAACCTAAATTGTGATGGGTGGCCACCACAGGAAGGGTATAGAATATAGAGTTTCTCTTTCATACTTACCAGTATTTTCTCAGTGAATATAGGGTTTTCCAGGGGACAACGCTTTTCTGTATACATCACATTTGTAGTGCCAGAGGATAGCTTTTTATAACAGTCAGTCACCTGTAATGTTTGATATAGCATAGCATGAAAATTGATGTATTTTACGTTTTCCACAGATGCATCATGCTATTACATACGCTACAAATGTTATGGGCTTTTAGCTCTCCTGTCCTTTAGAATCATAAGGCAATGAAGAAATCTTCACATTTCTCGCTTTGTTGTTGCTCAGTATGGTTGTCATTCTTAAGTACAGTATCCTCCTCCTACAGACACTTATTTTCTTGCCTGGAGCTATACCCCTTAGCTGTACCAATTGCTGTCATTTCAAATTACACTGGCTTTTCTTCTTGCTCATCTGTGTCTTACCCTTTCAGGGCTTGGCGCGGCTTCAAATAACTGCAAATTATTTGATGCTAGTTCTAGCAGCTGAAATGATTATATGTGCTCTCCACTGTGAGAGCCAAGTAAAATGTTAAGTTCTTGATCTTGACTATTTTGCGCTATCAACATTGTATAATAACAGGAGAGAACTCTGAATGGCTATACTATTAATTAAGAGAGAAACGCATGTCTGCCAACAGACTAAAAGCATTCAACTTTGAATAAATGGAAATGGAGGCATCTGATAAGGAAGGGCTACATTAGATGTGTAACGGTTTGTTAGACAGTAACTACATCTACAGGTCAAAGATTTGTACAGAAATGTCGAAGCGTTAATATATCCCGTTCCTTCCTAATTTTATAATCTGATTATTTCTGCACGAAGTTCTGGAGAAGTGATCGCTTATGTTCTTTTCTAACTTATTATGCAAAAGTCAAAAAGTTTATTTCAGAGAGGAGCATATACCATAACTAATAAATAGGTAAACAGTTACATTTCTTTGACATGACCTGAATACATTTAAAAGGCTAACAAACTAATTTAGGAAACTGAAGCAAATAAAACTAGGCCAATCTGAATCTAGGTTTAGTCTTCTTTGGAAAACTGACTGGTTCCTATTAGCGACAACCCTCCGGGTTATTTTTCAATAGTCTCTTTGAACAAACTAATCAATGCATTGGCTGCTCATTGGCTGTGCTTGCTTTTCCTCTTTGGCTACAATTTGGTAGGCACTTGATCTACCCTTTATGCGATATACCAGATTAGTGTTTATCCATTCAGAACACAGAACAGTAACCTGGAAATTGTTTTCCCTTTTCAGATTATTCTAGACGTTTTCTATATCATTAAGCACCTCTATGACACCCTGGATGAGGACAAGATCTAATATCTGATTAGTTTGTTCAAAGCGTCAAGTGAAAAAGACCCCAGAGGGGTCGAAATATCTTGTCACTTTCTCTCTGCAATCTAAGAATAAATTCGCAACATTGCAAAGTATTTGGAGAGTGCATTGACATATTTTATACTATATAATTCTTTGGGAATATCCCTATGTCTACACTGTGTGCAAATTATTAGGCAAATGAGTTTTTCGATCACATGATACTTTTCATACATGTTGTCCTACTCCAAGCTGTATAGGCTTGAGAGCCAACTACCAATTAAGTAAATCAGGTGATGTGCATCTCTGTAATAAGGAGGGGTGTGGTCTAATGACATCAACACCCTATATTAGGTGTGCTTAATTATTAAGCAAATGCCTTTCCTTAGACAAAATGGGTCAAAAGACATTTGAGGCTCTGAAAAGTCCAAAATTGTGAGATGTCTTGCAAAGGGATGCAGCAGTCTGAAATTGCCAAACGTTTGAAGCGTGATCACCGAACAATTAAGTGTTTCATGGCAAATAGCCAACAGGGTCGCAAGAAGCGTGCTGGGCAAAAAAGGTGCAAAATAACTGCCCATGAATTGAGGAAAATAAGCGTGAAGCTGCCAAGATGCCATTTGCCACCAGTTTTGCATATTTCAGAGCTGCAACGTTACTGGAGTATCAAAAAGCACAAGGTGTGCCATACTCAGGGACATGGCTAAGGAAAGGAAGGCTGAAAAACGACCACCTTTGAACAAGAACCATAAGATAAAACGTCAAGACTGGCCAAGAAATATCTTAAGACTGATTTTTAAAAGGTTTTATGGACTGATGAAATGAGAGTGACTCTTGATGAGAAAAAACTTTCGATGCTGCTTATTTCTAGTAGTTTTTGACTCTTGATGGGCCAGATGGATGGGCCAGAGGCTGGATCAGTAAAGTGCAGAGAGCTCCACTCAGACTCAGACGCCAGCAAGGTGGAGGTGGGGTACTGGCATGGGCTGGTATCATCAAAGATGAACTTGTGGGACTTTTCGGGTTGAGGATGGAGTGACCTACTGCCGGTTTCAGGAAGACAACTTCTTCAAGCAGTGTTACAGGAAGAAGTTGGTATTGTTCAAGAAAAACATGATTTTCATGCAGGACAATGCTTCATTACATGCATCCAACTACTCCACAGCGTGACTAGCCAGTAAAGGTCTAAAAGAAGAAAAAACAATGACATGGCCCCCTTGTTCACCTGATCTAAACCCCATAGAGAACCTGAGGTCTCTCCTAAAATGTGAGATCTACAGGGAGGGAAAACAGTACACCTCTGGGAACAGTGTCTAGGAGGCTGTGGTGGCTGCTGCCATTAATGTTAATCGTAAACAGATCTAGCAACTGATAGAATCTATGGATGGAAGGCTGTTGAGTGACATCATAAAGAAAGGTGGCTATATTGGTCATTAATTTTTTGGGGTTTTGTTTTTGCATGTCAGAAATGTTTATTTCTAAATTTTGTGCAGTTATATTAGTTTACCTGGTGAAAATAAACAGTGAAGATGGGAATATATTTGGTTTTTATTAAGTTGCCTAATAATTCTGCACAGTAATAGTTACCTACACAAACAGATATCCTCCTAAAATAGCCAAATCTAAAAAAAAAACACTCCAACTTCCAAAAATACTAAGCTTTGATATTTATGAGTCTTTTGGGTTGATTGAGAACATAGTTGATCAATGCGCATGTGTTTTTTTATAACATGGGGCCCTATGGGAAATGCATGCATTTTTGAAAGTGTCTAAATGCACCATGCATTTACGCATGCGTTTTTGCGTGCGTTTTTTAAGGGCCCCACACCTAACAGCAAAAACGCATGCAAAAATGCAGGCTTAAAAAAAACACCTTAAAAAAACACATGCCAAGTGTGACGCTAGCCTTAGAGCTATCTGAACTAGAATATCTTACTACTCGCTCATCACTAATGGACATAGAAGTTCCACATTGGCTTCATGATGAAGGTTCTTGACTGCAAATATGAAAAAAAAAAACTATACCAGTGGGGATCAAGGGAAAATAATTTACTGTGTGTACAACATTGCATGCTATGTTAGGCTAGGGTCACATGTGAAGGTGACGGCAGCGCTAAAATCTTGGAAAAGCAGCCTCAGCGCATAGCGTTAATGCTATGCGCTGCCAGTGAACCGGAGCCCCATAGCAACCCGGTGTTTATCTTAGCAGGGGTCACACACCAAGCTGCATGACGTGCGCATTAGCTAAGGAAACATTGCAAACTGGCAGTGCATGGAATTAACGCTATGCGCTGAGGCTACTTTTCCAAGATTTTAGCGCTGCCGTCACCCTCAAATGTTACCCTAGCCTTAGTGCTATAAATAATTCAGTAATAAAATATATACATTCTGGAATTATTGCTTTGTAAATCAAAGGCGAAAGCTACAAACATAGTCTATGAATTTTCGTATTGGGTAAACTCTACATAGGGCCATTGTTTCATGTGTCTGAGTTATTAGACTGTGATGTCCTATTTCATTAGGTTGCTCTGTAAAATCATAAATGTTATATAGTTGGCATTTTGTATTTTGCACAATGGCCAGTGAAATCTGGTAATTACGCCGCTGATAACAGCTCAGCTTCTATTTATATTTCTGTCTCAAACCTGGCATTTGCTTTTCAAGCCTGTCAAAGTCCTGATAAAAATAGCAGATAAACGGCTTCTGCTCCGCTCATTTCTGGTGTTACTGACCATGTAATTGTGTATTGTCTGTATTTTCAATTCTCTGTTGACTTATTTTCCAGTTTTTGCTCAATTTATTCAACAAAATTGACCAAGCAGCATAAAAATATCAATGTTACAATTTCATCTAGTGCATTTATTCAGGCTAAAGCCTGACGCAGACAGCCATACTAAAACGCAGGTCATTTATGTCTGCAAATTGTGCACATGTCGTGTTCAATGTGCAGCTCCGTATGCTTGGCCACATAGCGAATGAATGCAGGAACTGTCGGCTATTAACATGCATTATTCTGGTCCATGTATCTGACCACTGCAGGGTATGCTGTGAATTTCTCCATGTAGTTGATTGGCCAGTATGAAAAATGATCCATTTGCACTGGTATATTGGCCATAATGGGTCCGTGTGCCGTTCATGGTACAGATGGACATCACACGTCCATGTCATCCACTCATTTGAATGATCCCTAAGGCTATAATCACATTTCAGAACTGTTTTTTTTCTCAAGTGCAATCATAGTTGCTTCCTAGTTGTTTCCTCTTATTTCCTTATCTGTTTTATTATCACTGAAGCAGGAAGAGTGTCTGAACTTTTATTAAGTAAAGTAAGTTAGCCAGTAGATAAAAAACATATCAGAATCTGAGAGCCCCAGTGATTGATACCTTATAATGGCTAACTGAAAAGATAGTAAGAAAAAGCAAAGAAAGCTTTCAAGACACTATGGGTACTGTTACACGTCTCAACATTGCATGCAGTGAAATCATGGACACATTGCTCCATTTTGTTGCTGTGTAACAATGTGTCCATGATTTCCAACCAGTAAGTTGCAAGTGAAATTGCATGCAATGTTGCGACGTGTAACGGTACCCTATGGCCTCTTCATCAGGCTTAATGATACAACTTCAGGAGAAACACACATATATATCCTACTATATAATCACCTTATCAGGTCTGTCTGTCTCTCTGTAACAGAAATACAGCGTCGCTTATTGATTGCCGCTGAGCGCGGTGACCAATTAGCGCCTGGCGCAGTCCGGTCGCGAATTGGCGCGGGATTTGAACATCGCACACCACGGCTTCGGCGACGCTCCAGCGATCCTGACAAACGATTTGACCTGGTAGGGATGGCTGGAGCATCAGTACATGGTCGCTGGTGAGATTGTCACACTGAGCGAGATCGCTAGCGCCGGTCGGGGTACTTCTGCTGCAAGCTAACGCCAGTAATCTCCCGGCTGTGTTGCCGCTGACCTCCGTGCGACAGGAGATGACCCACGGCTACCGTCGGGAGATCAGCGGCTAGCTCCACTGATCTAACTGTTCCCCATCTCCTCAAATTGACTATACCATCATTGTAAATAGGCACCTGTACTTTGTGTCACCCCCACCTCATTGTTAGATTGTAAGCTCTTATGAGCAGGGCTGTCATTAGTTTGCTCTAATTATTGTATTGTATTATGCTTTGTACTATATTGTTTTGTTTATTGTATTATATTGTATTTTCTGATAACTCTTTCTTATGATTGTTGAAATACGAACCTCTGAATTGTGAAGCGCTACAGAATATGTTGGCGCTATATAAATAAAGATTATTGTTATTAGAGAAGAGACTAAACTTTATCAACGACACTTGCTGGCGGGAAAAGAAATTATTTAAAGGCTAGGGGCGTGGAGAACCAAGTCCCCTGACACACAGCAGCTCACCTGAGGAACCCCAACAGACCATAGGCAGCAATATTGCAGCTGCTACTGATATTAACTCCGAAGTTACCAACAGGAATTATACACATGTATAATCACTGCAGAGCAGTTCAAAAAGACAACAGTGCAGGCTACATGTGATAAACTTTATTACCGCATGTTGCATAATATGTACATTACACCTTCTCCCAGCTTGCTCGGAGGGTGATAGATGTGCTATGGATACTAGCTTCGTGTAACAATACTAGTGGGTCGTCTGTGGGGTACCATCTACTTATAATTTTGCTCTATTACCCATGGGTTCATGCCCCCTGGCTGTTTCACATGTAATACATGTATTAGGTTGTTAGGATTTTCCTACTCATCTCGGGTGGCTGGAGAATTTAGATACTGACCCGCATAGTGATTTGCAGTCATCACTACCTTGGTGGTCTCCCAACTCACCATTTTTACCTGTATACCGTCTCACATTACTATTTTGCATAACCCTTTTACCTAACCACTATTTCCCAGCCCTAAAGGAGGCAATTCCTTTTATTGTCCCTCTGGACTGGTTTTGTTCACCACCTTATATTGCCATATCTTTATTGTATATACCACTGTCAGCAACTGAGAATTGTTCATATATGTGTTATTATTACACTGTAGAAAAATATTAGAATCTGAGAGTCCTCAGTTGTTCATACCTTTTAATGGCTAACTGAGAAGATGGTAAGTGAAGCAAGCTTTCAGGACACCATGGCCCCTTCATCAGGCTAATAATGACACAATGTTCTGAAGACACATACATATATACATAAACAGGGTGAAATGATGCAGTAAATACAATAGGTGACATAAAGCAGAGTCAGTCTTGGGAGGGGGAGAGGAGCTGGGGAGGTAAAATCAAGATTCCAAGGTAAGAGAAACAGATAGAACAATAATACAATGATTAGTGGTCTGTGGAGACCTGAAGTTTCCGCAGTGGGAAAGCTATAAATTCATGCGAGACAGTTCACGTAAGAAAGGTCAAAAGCTCATTGTTGTCTAACTGGGGTCTGTGGGAAGATGTGATATTCCCAAATGCCCGTTTCAATTGGTATAAAAACACATGAATCCATGTGAGACATTCAATCCTGTTTTGAATGTGCCAAAGGTCATTACAATTTGTATTCCCAAATTCTTTACTCTTTCTGAGATTTGAATTTACTTTTTAAAATGAGCAGATTCATGTGTGTTACCCTGTGGTCAGAGTGGCAAAAATGCTTGGCTACAGGTATATCCATACGCCTTTCTTTTATTGAGTGGCGATGAGAATTCATTCTTGTTCTGAATTTTTGTCCTGTCTCACCTACTTACATGCCACCTGTTGGACATTTGGTACACATAATAAAATACACCACATAGCTTGTGGTGCAACTGAAGTTACCTGGGATCTTGTAGTCCTGATTTGTCCTGGGAATCTTTATCTTGTCCGTTGTGATTATAAATAAACAAGTTTTGCACCTGTTCTGGTTGCAGGGAAAGGTTCCTGTTGCTGTTGGAGAGGACAGGGCGCTTCTGACAATGATGTTTTTTTAGATTCGGAGGTTGTCTAAAACACAAGAGTGGGGGATCCGGATATATTGATTTTAGTTGGGCATCTTTTTGTCGTAGTGGTTGTAGTTTCCGTACAACTTCTCTTAACCCCTCCAGAATTGGATCATAGGTGACTAAAAGAGGAACCCAGTTGTTTTCTTCTCTAGTTTTGTAATGTAGGCGATGATTCCTTGATATTTGGTGGCTCTTGTAATCTGATTCAAAAAGGTCTTTCTGAGGTCCTCATGGTGATTGTCTCTATCTGTAGGGTTGGAACATATCCGATTGTATCTGATGGTCTGGCTGTACACAATAGAGTTTTTATGTGTTTTGGATGAAAACGGTCCCATCGCAGATAATTTGGATGGTCAATTGGCTTCCGGTACAGAGATGTCTCTATTTCATTGTTCTGCAGCTTAATGATGGTGTCCAGAAAGCTGATTTCAGTCCAGGAGCAGTTGAGTGTTAAGTTGATGGCGGGATGAAGCTGATTAAAGTGTTAATGGAACGTCTTCAGCTGTTGCTTAGACTCTATCCAGATGATTAAAATGGCATCGATATAACTGTAGTAGGCTAGAGGCCTGATAGGAGAAGAGGATAAAAAGTCACCTTCAAGCTTGGCCATGAAAAGATTTGTATATTGTGGTGCCATTTTGCTTCCCATTGCAGTGCCAGTGCCCTGTAAATATATGTTGTCGTCAAATGTAAAGTAGTTGTGCGTGAGGATGAATTTTGTGAGTTCTATCACAGAGTCACCATCAATCCCTGTGATTTCCAGGAAGGTTTGCAGGCATTTAATCCATACTGGTGTGGGATGTTGCTGTACAGAGATTCCACATCTATGGTGACCAGGATGGTTCCTTCTGGTAGAGGACCTATTGCGCACAGTTCATGCAATAGGTCAATTGTGTCCTGAATGTAGCTGGGTGTGTCTTTTACCAGGGTTTGAGAACACCCTCTACCACCCAGAAATTAGTTCGGTGAGAGTGGCCACACATTAAATTATTGGTCTTCCTGGATTTCCTGATTTGTGAATTTTGGGAAGCATTTACAATGTGCTTGTTCTTGGACTTTCTGGTATTAGGTCCTCAGCTCTTAAGGATATGTCAGGTAGACAAAGAGACTAGCCTGTTTAATTCTTGTGATAGTCCTGTGTGGGGCCAGACTCCAATTTCTTGTAGTAACTTGTGTCCGTCAGTTGTCTATTTGCTTCCTTCAGGCAGTCAGATTTGTACATCATGACTTTGCACCACCCTTGTCTGCAGGTTTAATGATGATTTCTTTGTTGGTTTTCAAAGACTGTATGGCCCTTTCTCCTGGGCATTGACGTTGGATGGTTGACTCTTGTGTGTATCTAAGATAGTGGATTTTACCAAATATCTGAAAGTGTCTATATATTTATCCAAATGGGAGTTGCGTTTCAGATTCAGGTGTCCAGTTGACCTTTTCTTGGTTGTCAGGATCCCTCTTTGTTACTGTAAAATTCCCTCAGGCGTAGTCTCCTGAAGTAAACCTCCATGTCACTGCACAGTTCAATTTTATCTAGAAGTTTTAGTAGGACAAAATGAGAGTTCCCTAGAAAGCATAGCAAATTCAACTTTGTTGGGTTTGTAATCCAAATTTTGATAGGAGTAGTTGTCCAAGTTGTCAGGAGTTGTCTTTGGTTTGTTTGTATTGAGTCTTGAATTTACGCGCTATGTAATTACTTTTCCTTGTTATGAATCTGACGACTTTGTAACTTATGGTAATACTGTTGTAGTTTATGTTCCTTGCTTTCTGTATGTGTGTTCCTCTTTGTTTCCAATTCCCCTGGATGTTACTTTAGTTAGACATGCAAAAAGTGGTTCCTTATTCTCTAAGAGGTCCTGAGGCAAAGGTTTTGTGCATAATGAGTATTATAGGTATGCAGAAGTGGATTTGTAATCCAGAGTCCTTTGGGAATCAGATTCTCCATCTTGCATTTGGATAGGATATTACACTGTAGTTCCTTCTCATGTGCCCTACTGTTTTTAATTGTTTTTAAATTCCCCTTCTGTATATGTGCACAAAATAAATATATGTTTTCACTTTTGTGTATGATTCTGTGGTGTTGCTCCCATTTGTGCCTTGTCTTCTCTCTTCCCCATTTTTGTCTTTCGGGCATTGTGAGCACCCCTTGTATTATGTGTGATTATGTTTGTGTAGTGCACCTTGTCTCCTTGGTCCTTCAACGGAAGTACTGCTGAAATTCCTTGCACCACTACCACTAAGTAAAAGGATGATGTAAACATTAAAACGATGGAATTTAAAAATGATCAAATCTTTTGAAATTCAAATTCTACTTTCATAAATTTTGCCTCCAAAATTTGATTTACCGCAAATTCATCTGCAGTGAATCTCATGTACTCCAATTGCCTTGAAATATGTGTATAGAAATCTGTGGTCTCCTAGGACAATATTAAGTCCCTTTCATTCTCATTAATGTACCCCCAGTCTTAGTAATGTTAAAGTTACCTAATCATAGAAAAAGATAGTAACCTGGTAGTTACAAACAGCTAATGTAATAACACCATACACCATGAAAAAAGGTCCAAAAAGTATTCCTCTAAGTCATTTGTGATCAGGCAGAATCTAAATTCCCGCACTTAGTCCTACATTCACCCTCCAGCATCTTCATCCTACCACCAATGCTTCTATCAGTTTCTGTCAGTTTGTGACCTGCCAGATCGCTCCAGTGTTTCATGTCACTCTTCAGAGAAAATCTATGAGGGCCTCATTCTTGCCTCATAGAATTGCATTGAGGGCTTGTGACATAACTTCTGACTTTTAGCCAGTCCAAAATTTTAGTCATTTTAGATCGAATGACAGCTTTAAGTTGCAAGAGAATATTCATTTTCCATGGCCAGGCACAGCCTATTAGTGCTTCGAAATTTCATGCTGATTATTCCTAAAATGCACAAACATTTCACAAAACGTTTTTTGAAATTCACAAGGAGGTCCAATGAGGTTCTTCCCTGCCCAAAATAACATAACCAAACATTAAAGGCATTTTGTAAGCATTAAATATTGATGACCTATCTATAAGACAGTGATTGGTGTGGGACCAACACACATAACCTCTCTGATCAGCTGTTTTCAGCTCTGGCAATAATGAGATGTAAAACTGGAGTGGGTCAGAACTTAATCATCTCCGATCACTGTGTAGTAGTTCTTGAACACTCCAGTTCAGCTCCTATTCCATGCAACAAGTTGTAGATGCAGCTTAAAACAGCTGATCTGATATTAATGACCTTTCCCAAGTGTCAGGATTTTGACTCCTCCAGATTAGCTTTTGTGTCTCCCTTATCCAAGATGGGGTATGCTACCTCATCCTGTCCATGTGTTCCTGGTTTCCTACTTATAAAATCCCCAGTCTGTCTTCCAGGCTTTTCTTGAGTATTTTGCTTCAGCTCTGGCATCTCTGTGCATCACCTGAGTTTGCTACATCTCCAGTTATTTTGTCAGTTCTTCCTTCTGCTCTGCAGTCATCTACTGTGCTGGCTTTACCTGTTCTCAGCTTGCTTTCCAGCAACAGGCTGTGTTAACTAGAGAATTTTTTCTGCTACCAGCCACCTCCTATTGCCTCTGCTACACCAAAACTCTGCAACACCGAAAGCTGCAATTAGTTGATTTTCTCTATTATTTGCAAGTGCGGTACTCTGGACTGTTTTCGGAACTTTTGTACTAGCTGCACTGCATTTTGCCTACATTCGGGACTCTGTTTGCTCAGAGACTATTACATTACCGGCCTCTCAGTTTGTACAAGTACTTGCTGGCTGTCTTTCATTATTGGTATACAGTGTGAACTGTTAGCTAAACTATTTCCGCTGCTGGCCTTGCCGGGTTTTTGAACTTTTCCCTAAAAGACTTTATTAGCCCTCTAATTTTGCTCCCTGTTTTCTTCACATGCACCAGTTTGTTGCATGTTTGTTAAATATAAAACTTGTACTTTAACCTGGCTTCTGTCTTGTTTTGCCCTATCTATCAGATTCCTGAAAATATCCACATAGTGCTGTTACTCCAAGGATAAGTCATCAATATAGCAAGCCTGCAAAATCACTATAAACTTTTCATTTTATTTAAAAAAAAATCATACAATTTGAGAAATTCAGTAATATATTGTAATATATTTTGCGTTTTGTTTTCATACAGGTTCCTCCAATCCTTTTGGATAAGCAGTTTTCCGAATTCACTCCAGACATCACCCCAATCATTTTGGCGGCTCATACAAACAATTATGAAATTATAAAGCATCTTGTTCAAAAAGGAGTCTCAATTCCGAGACCACATGAGGTTCGCTGTAACTGTGTGGAATGTGTTTCTGGATCTGATGTGGACAGTTTACGGCACTCTAGATCAAGACTTAACATCTACAGGGCATTGGCGAGTCCTTCTTTAATAGCACTGTCAAGCGAAGATCCTTTCCTCACGGCATTCCAGCTGAGCTGGGAGCTACAGGAATTAAGCAAAGTAGAAAATGAGTTTAAATCCGAATACGAGGAGCTATCAAAGCAATGTAAGCAATTTGCAAAGGACCTGCTGGATCAGACAAGGAGCTCAAGAGAACTGGAAATTATCCTCAATTACAAGGATGATGGTAGTATATTGGAAGAGCAGAGTGGCAATGACCTTGCTCGATTAAAATTGGCAATTAAGTATCATCAAAAAGAGGTAAGCACTCAATAGTTCAATAATAACATATTTTTTTTATGTGAAAATAAGATTCTTTTATGCAAATGAAAAAAAAATATGTTGTGCTCTTTGCAGAAATTTAGTATTCATTGTGCTTTCTTAAAGAAGCAAACTAAAATCTGCAACATTTTGTAGCTTTAAACTTAATTATTTAGATTAATGTTGGTCATGCCCTCTTTCATTATAACCACTTGTCCACCACTTTTCAAAATTGGCCATGGAATAATTTTATTATGGCTAAAGAGTTTGTCCAGGTAAAAAAATGAATTTTTCCTGTGAAACATGGGGAAATAATGGTTTTGGAGACTATGCTTTAATGTACCACCTATGAGGTGGATTCCATATATCTCAATGTTTGACCCTCTACCGAGCTTTGCAACATGACCAGGAATAAATTCCAAGTCGGAAAATGGTTGGACACAGAGTTTTAGGGGTAGTACCTTATTTCTTGGATTGTAAGTAGTGATGAGCAAGTGTATTTGTTGCTATTCGCTATTCTCATGGACAGTACGGTATTCGCATTACTTGTTATTCTTTGAGTATTTGTGTACTCACCTCTCTTATTCATATGTCCCACTCGGCAGTTTTGGCCCCTCATTTGCAGCTATTAAACATGCTGGGCTCCTTAACCAATCACAGTAATGCCACAGACATCTTGGTTGAGGCATTACTGTGATTGGCTGGTTGCCCATCTCATAGGGTCTATTTAAGCCCTGCCACCGCCATTTTGCACACATTGCATCCGAAGCCTGCATTGAGGTCGCTCAACAGCTAAGGGGAATGTTTAGACTCTTAATAACACAAAAGCCCTTTTGAGGGCTACTTCTAGTGCAGGGGTCTCAAACTCCAGGCCTCGAGGGCTGCACACAGTGAGATTTTCAGATTTCCATAGTATTTGACAGTTGGTAATCAAATTACCAACTGTCAAATTCTAAGGAAATCCTGAAAACCTGCACTGTGTGCGGCCCTCGAGCCTGGAGTTTGAGACCCCTGTTCTAGTGTATACTATGTCAGTGTGAGTAGGTAGGGAGAGATATCCAGTTTAAAGTATTCGCTTAGTAGGTCCATAATACCACCTATACAATAGCTCTTTTGAGAGCTGAAGACACAGAACAGAGTTACACTACAAGGGAGTAAGAGATGCTCGAGCAGGGACAGTGTAAACGAGCCATTTAGTAGCTCCATAATAGCCCCCAAAATAGCTATTTTAAGAGCTGAAGGCACACAAGACACGCTGTTTTTTAACCTCCACAAAGCAATAGTCCAGACATTTCCTACTGCCTGCTGCCAAGCACACACTAGGCCAGGGTCTCAAACTCCAGGCCTCGAGGGCCGCACACAGTCCAGGTTTTCAGGATTTCCTTAGAATTTGACAGTTGGCAATTTGATTACCAATGTCAAATGCTATTGAAATCCTGCAAACCTGGACTGTGTGCGGCCCTCGAGGCCTGGAGTTTGAGACCCCTGCACTAGGCCATTTTATGCTCTGTTTTGTCATAACAAGCTGCCTACTGCTGTCCATAATACTCCACTTAAAAAGGCGGTTATTGCCCTCCACAAAGCAGTAGTCCAAAAATTTCCTAAGTTTGATGTGTCACATGACCCTCTTCCCATTGAAAAAAAAAGTTGGATCCAAAATGGCCGACTTCAAAATGGCCCCATGATCACCACCCATCTGGAAAAGATTTCCCCGCCCCCATATACTAATGTGCCACAACAGGAAGTTGATATCACCAACCAATTCCCATTTTATTCAGGTGCATCATTCAAAATGGCCCACTCTGTATTAACCCCTTATGTAGACACAAGCTTCCCTTAACCCGATAGTAAGCTCAGCTCAGTCCCTCCAGCTTAGCTTTAATTACACAGATCAAGAGAACTATGTAGAACTTACAAAGCGTTTAAAATGCTGAACCTATTGGATCCTCACACAAACTGGTAAAGAATGGGGCAAGAAAATCACTAAGGCCCCTTTGACATCTATGTGCCCAGCGTTTGTCTGCCCTGCGCTACCGCAATTGCAAGCGCAGGTGCATTCACAGGCAAGCGCATTAGAGCATAGATGCAGAGCTTGCTCCCGTGTTTGCCGCTATTACCTTCTATGGCGAGCGCATGGGAGCAAAACCTGGAAGTGCAGTTCTGCAGAGGGGCTAAGTCAGAGTGCATGCGTCACTCCGGATGCACTGGAAATTCGCATTACGCGTTTCTGTTGCGTCTAGAGTGATGTATGCACTCTGCCTGTGAAAGGGGCCTAATAGATCATTGTATACTATGGATATAGTCTGGCTCAACCACAATCAGGTGCTCAAGGGGAAAAAATACCCAAATGTATGCAGTTTAACCCTGGCACACTTAAATGAAAACCGAGATAAGAATTTCCTTTTCAGGTTTTTATTGTGCAACAGTGGGTGAAGACATTCATTCGACGTTTCAGCTCAACACGAGCTTTCATCAGGAATGTATCAATCAAAATTAATAAACCATAAATTACATTAGGAATAAAGATGATTGTCGTAACTACCTAGCATGTTTGTCAAAGATGACAAAGTGAGTGCGCCATATTGTGGATGTGTGGTGGTGACTAGGGGTGAGAAACGATGACATCTATATTCGTAAGTGATGTGATGAGAGGTGTAACAGAAAAAGATGTGTAACGGGGGAAGAGAGAGCAGAGGACAAATCAGAGACAGAAAATAGGAGGAAGAAAATAATAATTATGGAGGGTAAACATAGGGGTTCTAAAATATTCTTGGTTTGGATATTACCTTTCTGAATACCCTTTATTAGGGAAATGCTGTGGGGGAAGCACATCACTGATGTGTGGTACTAACGAAAATGTAGCTGAAAAATGATAACAGGGGAGTATAGTTATGTGTCAGCTGATATAGGAAGTATCCCTATAGCTGTTATGTATAGGTGTTCCGGTGTGTGAGACCAATAAATAAGTGGAATAGGGAGTAAATTATGGTATGGTAGACCTATAATTGTACATCAACCAAGTTGGTGCTATATTGGAGTATTTTATAGTTCAAAAATATAACTGTGTGCAGATATGTTTTACTGGTTCATCTGGAATGGCAGGTAGAAGGGGGATACTTTCTGGTGATATGACTATATATTTACCTTAGTACATCAATATACATCTCCTGTTTACACTGGGCGATGTGCTATTTAGAACAATGGTCCTGAGTCATTAAAACACGTTTTGTGCATACTAGTCTTAATAAATGAAGGCACTGCAGTAGTATTTAACAAATTCATATTCATTGAAAGGTGCACAACACTTAATGAATTAGGAATCTTACAAGTCCCGTGCGCCTCCAGTACAAATGTACACAGACATGTATATACACATAAAACATATACATCAAATATAATATATATGCATGTAACATGTATATTTCATGTGTATATATATTTGTGTGGGTACATATACAGTATAGAAATGTGGCACCCCAGAGTCCAGTTGCCATGATGGCCTGGCCTCCCTCGGGGGGTACGGTCATGCTTGGAAGCAAGGTAGGGTATCCACACTAGGTACCCCCCAGCACACAATACCTTCCTGACTCCAGACCAGAAGGGGGAGCTCTAACCCAAGTTCATGGGAGTCTCCCCTATAAATTCTGGCTGGAGGCAGGGTTAGTCAGTTCAGTTCCTAGGAGGACTGTAGAAGACATCCTGCGGACTGGAGCTGTGTCAGGTTCGTGTGAGGATACTCACTAGCAAGTGTGAGGGACCCATAAGCGAGAGTCTGAGGAGAGAAGTAGGCCTGGGGAGAGGAGCCTGTTAATGGTTCACCCCAGAGCAGAGCGCCAGAACTAGACACCGGAGTCCGAGGTTGCGTGGGTGCTCTAGGCTCAGCAGCCAAAACCAGAAGACAGGAGATTCCAAGTCTCCCGGCCATCAAAGTACCTGGAGGCACAGCAGTGTAGAAGAGCCCAGGGTCAGTGGTCAGAGAAGTGGTACATGGGAAGGGCTTGAGCTGCCTGTCATACCAGTGAGAGACTGTCCAGCAGGAGTAAAGAGTCGCAGCTTAGGTACAGGCAGCCAGGACCAGCAGACAGGAGTGCAGCAGGGTGGCCTCAGAACCAACCGGGTGAAGAGAACCTTAACTTGCTTTCAGGCCACCCAGATTCCTAACATCGACTGTGGATTGTACCCTGATGTCTGCTACTTCAGTAAAGGTAAAGGAAACGACCCCTGCGTGTCTGTTTATTATTCAGCGCCTTGAGTCCTGCACCCCAACGGCCTACCACTGCCATAGACTTAACAGTTGCCCCGGGAAACTGCTCCATGACACCTATCCCCTAAATCCTATCCCCCAGAACTTTTCAAAACTGATCCCCAGGGTCACGGAAGCCAGGTCTCGATCCCAGTGACTCCCCATGAAACACCCAGAGCCCGATTCCGAGTGCCCCATGGTACTGGGTGGGTCAGAAATTATTCAGACCCCGTTAAATTGTTTACTCTTGGTTTCATGGCAGCCATTTGGTAAATTCAAAAAAAAGTTCATTTTTTTCTCATTATTTTACACTCGGCACCCCATCTTGACTGAAAAAAACAAATGTGGAAATTTTTGCAAACTTATTAGAAAAGAAAAACTGAAATACCACATGGTCTTAATTTACTCAGACCCTTTCTCAGTATTGAGTAGAAGCAACTTTTGAGTTAGTACAGCCTAGAGTCTTCTTGGAATGATGCAACAAGTTTTTCACACCTGGATTTGGGGATCCTCTGCCATTCTTCCTTGCAGATCCTCTCCAGTTCCATCAGGATGGATGGTGAACATTGGTGGAAAGCCAATTTCAGGCCTCTCCAGAGATGCTCAAAAGGGTTTAGGCAGGGGCTGGCTGGACCAGGGAGCAGGGGGCACATGCCCCCCAAGGCCGGTGGTCAAGCAACAGTTTAGGGGGCCACTTGGCCATCTGTCACGTTGGTCTGTGCAGCCGCTCTACCCCTGAAGCACCCTGTCTTGATGCAATGACATATAGTCACAGCTGGGGTGCCCACTGCTCATGTACAACTGCTGCGTGCTTGCCCCCAGGCCAAAATTTGCCAGCCATCCCCTGCAAACAAAATGTTCACAGAGCAAGGAAACAAAGAGTGAAAAATTTAAAGGGGTCTGAATTAGTGATGGGCGAATCCTAAATTACTCGGAATCGCTTGACTCTAGTGAGTCCGAGCCCAGGACTCGCTACTCGTTGCGAGTCTAGCGAGTCCAATGTTAATGAATGGGGAAGCGAGTAATAGCGAGTAGTGTGAGATTTACAACTCGCAGATGTGTCTCGGAAGCTTCAGCCTGAAGCAATCCTAGTTTTGTCATTTATTTGCATTGGATTGTTTACTTTGCAACTGTAATCGCTGGCTGGGAAACTCGCACAGATAAGAGAAGAGTCCTGTCTCCTCTGTGCAGCTCCAGGGTCCTAGAGCCCGCCTGCTGCCTGATGTAGCAGTGTTGAGATTGTTCTCAGTCTGCTCATTCCCTGTGTACAGACATGAATGTCTGTGCACAGAGATGATGTAGCAGTGCTGAGATTGTTCTCAGTCTGCTCATTCCCTGTGTACAGACATGAATGTCTGTGCACAGAGATGATGTAGCAGTGCTGAGATTGTTCTCAGTCTGCTCATTCCCTGTGCATATCTATATCTATACACAGGGGATGTAGCAGAGAGGACATCGCGTTTTGGACTGCGTCGGACAGAAGAGGATTTTTTTAATTAAAGATGGAGTCCCTAATGGCTTTTTTTTTTATTTCTAATAAAAAAATTTCTCTGTGTTGTGTTTTTTTTAAAACAATTTAATAGAAATTCATGTCGGTCATGTCTAATATTGGCGTGACCGCCATAAATTTCGGGCTTAGGGCCAGCTGATAATACAAAGCTGACCCTAACCTCTATTACCCAGCGTGCCACCGCTACCAGGGCCGCTGGAAGAGCGGGGTTCAGCGCCAGAGGATGGCGCTTCAATGAACGCGCTATCTTCTGGGGCGGCTGTGGGCTGCAATTTGCAGCGGGGGGTGCCCAGAAAGCTTGGGCATCCCTGCGCTGCGGATTCCAGCCCCCAGCTGCTTAGCTGTACCTGGCTAGACATAGAAATTGCGCGGAGCCCCACGCATTTTTTTGACTCTGACTCCGAGACGACTCCGAGACGACTCCGACTCGACTCCGAGACGACTCCGACTCCGAGACGACTCCGACTCCGAGACGACTCCGACTCCGACTCCGAGACGACTCCGACTCCCGAGACGACTCCGACTCCGACTCCGAGATGACTCCGACTCCGAGACGACTCCGACTCCGAGACGACTCCGACTCCGAGACGACTCCGACTCCGACTCCGAGACGACGACGACTCCGACTCCGACTCGACTCCGAGACGACTCCGACTCGACTCCGAGACGACTCCGACTCCGAGACGACTCCGACTCCGACTCCGAGACGACTCCGACTCCGACTCCGAGACGACTCCGACTCCGACTCCGAGACGACTCCGACTCCGACTCCGAGACGACTCCGACTCGACTCCGACTCCGAGACGACTCCGACTCCGAGACGACTCCGACTCCGAGGCGACTCCGAGGCGACTCCGACTCTGAGACTCCGACTCTGAGAACCCTGACTCTCAGGAGACTCCGACTCCGAGACTCTGACTCTGAGCCTCTGACTCTGAAATTCATTAAATAATAAAAAAAAAATGCGTGGGGCTCCGCGCAATTTCTATGTCTAGCCAGGTACAGCTAAGCAGCTGGGGGCTGGAATCCGCAGCGCAGGGATGCCCAAGCTTTCTGGGCACCCCCCGCTGCAAATTGCAGCCCGCAGCCGCCCCAGAAGATGGCGCGTTCATTGAAGCGCCATCCTCTGGTGCTGAACCCCGCTCTTCCAGCGGCCCTGGTGGCGGTGGCACGCTGGGTAATAAAGGGGTTAATACCAGCTTTGTTATACAAGCTGGTATTAAGCCCGAGATTCTTAATGTCAGGCCACGTTTGACCCAGCCACTAAGAATCTCCAATAAAGGGTTAAAAAAACACAACACAGAGAAAAGTTTTTATTTGAAATAAAAAAAAAAGCCATTAGGGACTCCATCTTTAATTAAAAAAATCCTCTTCCGTCCGACGCAGTCCAAAACGCGATGTCCTCTCTGCTACATCCCCTGTGCATAAATATAGACAGGGAATGAGCAGACTGAGAACAATCTCAGCACTGCTACATCAGGCAGCAGGCAGGCTCTAGGACCCTGGAGCTGCACAGAGAAGACAGCTGGACTCGGCTTGCAAAGAAACAGCAGTTACTTTGCGAGTCTCCCTGCTATCACTGGCACAGTAGCCAGTGATTACTCGCACGTCTAATGCAAACAAAGGCAATCCTAGTCAGCGTTTCTGACAAAACTAGGCTTGATATTGATTTGCAATGGACTCGTGCGAGTCATCACTGGGAAACTCGCCGAGTACCGAGTCCTGCGAGTCCCTTACTACTCGCCGAGTAACGAGTCCTAGCGAGTAGATTCGCCCATCCCTAGTCTGAATACTTTCCGTACCCACTGTTTATGTACACACACAAATATATATACACATGGAATATACATGCTATATGTATATATATATCCTATTTAATGTGTATGTTTTATGTGTATATACGTGTCGGTGTACATTTGTACTGCAGACGCACAGGACTTGTAAGATTCCTAATTCATGAAGTAGCATGCACCTATTAATGCGCCTATTAAGGAATTGGTCAAATATTACTGCAGTGACCTCATTTATTAAAGGGGTTAGTCAGTAATAGGACAATTGCTTCTGATTCCACTTGTTTCTCCCAGCAAAATAAAATACCCTACACTAACCTCCAGTGCTGGCACAGTTCCAGCAACCTGACGTTTAGGAGCACGTGTGGTGCTCTTCCTTGCCTCTTTGCCCTGATAAAATACCGCTATTGCAATAATTGACACCGATGGCCTGTAATTGTTCAAGGGCAAGATCCAACTTAGTTTACATGTCACTTTTGTGATCTATACAGTAATTGCTAAACTTGGTTGGGCCCTTTGTAGGAACTGAAATGAAGTAACTTGTTAAATAAAAATAATTTCCGACTGTTCTAAAGGGTGCCACCACCTTACAAGTCTTAGTATTACTCAGACTAAACATTAATATAAATATAACCTGACCACTTGCTATCAGATTTCCCCACAGATTACTGCTGGTTGCATGGCAATTCAGCAGCACGGCACCCTGTGTAGGACTTATATTAGAGGAATGTCAGTAAGAAATAGATATTGTACCTTGTGTTAGCTTCACAGATAACATAATGAAGGGAATCTGTCTGTGGGATCAACCTCCTACACTGTCTATAGAGCGTGTAGGTGAATAAAATTATGCTTTGATATCTGCAATCTGGTAACCCATCTTGTGACCTCAAGTGAATTCATCAAAGTCACTGCTCTCTTTCTCAGTTGACATCACTGCTCTCTCTCGGTGGCATCAGTGTGTGCCAAAGCTCGCGCTAAGCAGTTACTGTTAATGTCACCACTCAGCGCAAGCTCTGAATATAACAGAGATGGTGAGCTTTGAGAGAGTTCGTTGTGAAATACCATCAGAGCTGCAAGGGTATGTTTGGGGTTAATAAATGGGTAAAAGAGGGTGCTTGCATGTTTTATTTCAAATAATGATTTCTTCTCTGTGTCTTTTAACTATTTACTTACAGGATTGGTAATGTGGTGGTCTCATATAGACTTGTACATCACCAATAAAAGGCTTCATGTAGCTGTCTGCTCACAGTTGTCATTTACCCCTTATATTACCCCTTGGCCACGACCAAGGGCAACTGTGAAAAGCTGGGTAAAGTGTCAGGAATGGCGCATGTAATGGATGTGCCATTTCTGCAGCAGCTGAGGGTTCCTATTCTTAGCCTGTGGGGCCATAACCACAGGTCTCCTCAGGCTGAGACTACCAATCCCTAGCCATGTGCTTTATATTGGCTTGATATCAAAATTGAAGGGAAGCCCACAGCATTTTTAAAATTATTTATTTAAGTAATTAATTAATAAAAAAAACGTGCGGAGTCCCCCATATTTTGATACCCTGCCAAGATAACATACACAGCTGTGTGCTTTTTCTGTGCTGTGTATCAATATATAGGGGCCTCCATGCCATTTATTTCAATTACGTTTTATTTTTATGCTAATATGACGGCAAGCTTGGTTGCCTTACGGTACCGTCACACACCACAATCTCGCCTGCTAATCTATAAGGCGATATCTCGCTCCGAGCAATCGGGGTGAAATTGCCTCACGATGGTGGCGTGTGATTGGGGAATTTCACAGCGATAAATCGCCTCTCGCCCGTTGCCTGATTTCTGAACAGTGCTCAATAATCAGCCGCAATCGTTAAGGCGATATTTCTGTGTTGTGGCGTGTGATCGGACAATAGTGATGGAAAGGGCGTTGCCTATGATTTCCCGTAGGCGTGCCATAGCGTGCTGTAGTTCACGCCCCATCAGAAATGATTGGTGTGGGCTACTGTGTTCCTATTGGCTGTCACGTGACATCACGCCATATTTGAAGAGCTGTCCGTTCAGCACCACACACATCTTCTGTGATTATGATGTGTTTGGCCACATGGCAACATGTCCACACACATGGAGAATGCAATGGTGTTTGTGGGGGATGTAGGTACACTTCAGTACACACACACAAACATGTGTGCACACACATAGTTCAGCCATGGCAGCTCAGCTATGGCATGGACCAATGCAGGTACAAATGTCCATAGTGTTGTTCGTAGGTTACTCGCAAACACCTACAGATGCACACCTAGCCATTGTTACTGTAATCCACTGTAATGCACAAGACCGCTAGCGTGCGATACTTTTGCGGCTCGAAAATGTGTTGCAGGAGCCACAATTGATGACACAAGCGTGTATTTGTGCAAAATTCTGACAGACAATGGCGTCATGTATTAGCCAGCCTTCCAGAGCAGGCTGCCCAATCGTGATGCTGTTGGTTGTCCATGAGAGTGTATGGGGCGTGGTGTAAACCACTGCGGCACACCTATCTCTTCACCGCGCTGAACATGTACGCCCACATTGCCTTTGAGCTTGCGGCGTGTGAAGCGGCGATGGAATTAGGCAGGATTGCTTCCTCTGTGGGTGAGGCGATTTCCGGAGCGACACATCGCCTTACTTTCAGGGCGCAATTGCGGCGTGTGAGGCCGCCATCAGCGATATGAGGTGACCATGAAAAAAAACCGTGCACGCCACGTTAGATCTCCTCATATCGCCAGGCTAGATTGCGGCCTGTGACGGTACCATTACACTAATTTATATGGCAACCAATCACAGATGCCAGCACAGAGAGTGGGCGGTAGAATAGAATATTCATAAGGCTTAATGTGGACCCAGAAGTAGTGTGACTGCAGCACAGAGACTGGTAAGTATGATGTAACTGATTTTACTACCTATTCTGCTTCCTTTTGTAGCCCGTAGTCCTTTATACCACAATTTTATAGCGCTAAAAATGTTTGTCTCCCCATAAACTTATATGGCGTTCGAGGTTCAAGCTCAAGTTCGGGTCAAGTCTTGACCAACACCTGGATTTAGGAGGGATAAATTTACTAATTTACTTCAATTGGTCAATAAATCATATGCATTTAAAAATGTTAAATGATGCCTCATACCATCAAATGCCCAAAAACAATGCTAAATAATCTGTACCTTACAGGTTTTTAAAGTCTCAATCATTTAAAGTTGCTAATTAAGGCAAAATAATGCATAACATTACGCTTACAGTTGCACTTAGCTTGATACCAGGGATTATTGGAACCCTCCTTGAAGTTGTTGCCTTTTATATAATCTGACATATGATTCAATATTTCACAGAAGGGTAACATTTGTTTCTTGTAACATTCTATATATGTTGGTGATCTGATCAATATGGAAACTCCCACTCCTGTCTATAAATACAGAATACAAGAAATGCGCAATGACTTACTGAACTGTGTCCATATGCTTACTCCCATGTGATTTAAAGAGAAATGACACATGTAGTATCTTGTAGATATTGGCCTGTTTGTCATTCTCTTTCTTCGAGAAACACATTGTCAAACTGACAGTAAGGCTTACAGACATAATATATTACAGTCATTTCATTGAATTAATCAACAAGGCTCTTTTCATGGTAGAGTCATGAATTCTGCATAGTAAAAAACAATAAACATGGATGAGCGAACCCGAACTGTAAAGTTTGGGGTTTGTACAGAACACCCAGTTTCCAGTGCTCGCACTTGAACATGGACTTAAGAAAAAAGTCTGAGGTCATTGTTTAGGTAATGATTGTATGTAAATATAGTTTGTTGAAAGGTCGCAGCACAGCCCTTAACCAGCTTTATAGCGTGCAGAAGGTGACTCTATGCTGATGTGTTCAGTAAAGATAGAAAAATTAAATGACTTGGGATTCAGCCTATTTGTAATAACCAGCACAGGTAAAACAGACAGCTATGGGCTGCAACCCCCAGCTGTCTGCTTTACCTTGGCTGGTTATCAAAAATAGAGGCCATCAGACACGTGTTTTTAAAATTAATTATTTAAATAAATTTTTTAAAAATGACATGGGCACCACACTATTTATAACTGAGATTATCAGGGTGAAAAGGGAAATGATTATTTGGCCCACTCCTGCCTAAATATACCAGCCCGCTATAGCCAGCTTTTACCGATTGCCCTAGTGCGGTAGCAATCATCATAATGGTTATGTCACATCGCCTTTGGACTCGGTGGCTGGTGTTCCGGCCTCGGCCACTGGGAGGAGCCGGATTACTTCGGCTGATGGCGCCGGTAATAGGAGGGCCTTGTCCTTATATGGACCTGCTCCTGCGATGTCTGCCTCTGTCGCTGAACGCTGCCATGTTTCTCCTTTGGGTAGTGTTGGTAGCAGAGGAGCAGGCCCTGCAGAGGTGTCGGTTAGGCGCAGTCTTCGTTCTTCTACTAGAAGTGGGGTGGGTGGAGCCAGTCGTGCATCACCATCTGGCCTGGTTCTAGGGGCAGTCCGGATGAGATCATCAGGCTGTGAGCTCCAGCCTATGGGAGGTAACTACGTCCTTCAAATACTTTGGAACCTGGCTTGCAGGCCGCCAGATATAGTTTTGGTTCCCTAGTGTGATAGTGTGTGTGTGTAGTTTTGTGTCTGACCTTGCCTGGATTTCTGACTCTGCCTCAGCCTATCGATTTTGTACATCAGCTGCCCTCTTGGTTTTTTTTGCCCTTGACCTTTGCCTGGATTTTTGACTCTGCTACTGCCTGATGATTGTGTACCTTCGCTGCCATCTCGGTTTTGACTCGGACTTCTGACTTCGTTTTTCGGGTCTTGATTTTTTCCCTGGCGACCTTCCTGCTCTGTTGCTCATAGAGGCAGCTACCCCCTGGCCTTCGCTGTAATTCCAGATCCCTGTATAGGGGTTAAGGGTCTCGGGGTTTCTCGGGGTGCTGCCTTACCAGCGGCTCAGCCTCACAGCGGATGGTCGTCACATTATATCTGGCCATACCATTCTTTATATATAAAGCATTCCCTTACTTTTTTTTTTTTTTTTTTCCTCTTTCTCTCCTTTTCCCAATGGTTTTACCTGTGTTTTTTTTTCTTTTACTCTGAGCTGTGTCTGCTGATTGCTTCCTCAAAGCACCTGTGTCCAGCTTATCAGTCCTGTGGAGGAACACTCTCATCATCTTAGACCAACATGCTGTACAAACCACAATCTGGAGTCCTCTGCATGAACACTGGAGATCAGAAGGCCTCGTTCCCTGGATGTCAGCACCTGGGTGGCTCGGGCTCTGCCTGCCCAGGTGCCAAGGTATTGCCCGCGGAGGCGGCCAAAGTCTTGTTTCCTATTTTTTTTACTTACCTTAAGAAATCAGTGTGTTTAGAAGCTTATGTAGACAGTGGCTCAGAGGGGAATTTCATAGATCTCCAGGTAGCAAGAAATCTAGGTGTACCACCACTAAGGCTTAATGCCCCATTAGAACCACTGCAGTTAATGGCACTCCTTTCATCCAGGTTGGAGTGGAATTTGTCACTGAGGAAGTGTCAATGCTGGTGGGGTCTTTACATGCTGAAAATGTGTCATTTTTTTGCTATCGGTAATTTATCATCTGCAGTAATCCTGGGCATGCCATGGTTACACAAAAATAACCCTGTCATAGACTGGCACTTAGGTGACATCGTGCGCTGGAGCCCAAAGTGTCAGGATAACTGTATCTCGCTATCTGTAAACCAAGTGAAGGTCAAGCCACACTTTGTACCATATGCCTTTAGAGATTTTGGGGATGTATTTTCTATTCAGGAATCAGAGAAATTACCCCCTCACAGAAAGTATGATTGCGCCATAGATTTGATACCTGCTTCTCGTCTCCCAAAGGGGAGAATATTTAACCTCTCTGGTCCAGAACGTCAGGCCATGAATGATTACATAGCAGACAGTCTGATAAAAGGGTATATTAGACCGTCCACCTCACCAGTAGGGGCTGGTTTCTTTTTTGTGGGAAAGAAAGATGGCGGCCTCAGACCTTGCATTGATTAGCGCAAATTAAATGCGATCACTGTGAAAAACCAATATCCTCTTCCACTCATCCCTGATCTTTATAATCAGCTGTGGGGAGCCTAGTATTTCACCAAACTGGACCTCAGGGGAGCATATAACCTTGTCCGTATAAAAGAAGGCGATGAGTGGAAGACCGTGTTTAACACGCCTCTCGGCCATTTTGAGTATCTCGTAATGCCGTTCGGGTTAAGTAACGCACCTGCAGTTTTTCAGAATTTTGTCAATGATATTTTCAGAGATATCAGTGGTGTATATGTGGTCGTGTATTTGGACGACATTCTGTTTTTTTCTCCCGGTCTTTGGTCGCACGTCCGACATGTCTGTACTGTACTCCAGAGACTCAGAGAGCATTCTTTATTCGCCAAACTAGAGAAATGTGTCTTCATGGAGGAGGAGATATAATATACCCCAAAAAACTTATCGGCTAAAGGTTTTCGCATGAATCCTTCCAAAATTAAACCCATTAAGGAATGGGTACAACCCAGGTCTCTAAAAGCACTACAGCGATTCTTGGGTTTCGCTAACTATTATCGTAAATTTATTAAAGGGTTTTCAGAGATAGCCAAACCACTCACTGATTTAACACGTAAAGGGGCGGATGTGGTTAATTGGAAGCCTGAAGCCATTCATGCGTTTTCTAAGTGAAAAGAGTGTTTCTCCACGGACCCAATATTGGTGCAGCCTGATTTGGACCGCCCCTTCATTGTAGAGGTAGATTATTCTGAAGTTGGAGTGGGAGCAGTGCTATCACAAGGCACCGCATCTCTCACTCAACTCCGTACGTGTGCCTTCTTTTCCCGTAAGATTACCATAATTACTGATCACAAAAACCTAACCTATTTGGAGTCAGCGAAAAGACTGACTCCTAGACAGGCTAGGTGGGCTTTGTTCTTCTCCAGATTTGATTTCGTTATCACTTTCCGACCGGGTACTAAAAATGTAAGGGCTGATGCCCTGTCTCTAAGTTTTTGCCCCTTACAGGTCGAGGACGTGGAACCGACTCCCATTTTAGCCAAGGGGATTGTTGTTTCGGCTGTGTCTTTGGATCTTCTGGAAGAGATTCGTGGATCTCCGGAACAGGCCCCTGACAATACTCCTGCCCAAAAACTATTTGTCCCTGCCAAATTCCGCCTCCAAGTCCTAAAGGAATCACATGATTCCGTCCTTGCAGGGCATCCCGGTATCAATAACACCATCAGACTTGTAACCAGGAATTTATGGTGGCCAACCATAGGAAAGGACTGCAAGGACTATGTACTGGCTTGTGAAACATGTGCTCGCACTAAGTCTCCCCGCAACCGCCCTGCCGGGTTGCTCCAGTCCTTGCCTACCCCTGAGGATCCTTGGACTCATATCTCCATGGATTTTATTACTGACCTACCACTTTTGGAAGGGAAGACTTGTATCTGGGTAGTAGTAGACAAATTCAGCAAGCAGTGTCTTTTTGTTCCACTGTCCGGGTTACCTAATTCCGAGACCCTGAGCAAGTTATTTATTAATCATGTGGTGCGATTGCATGGTGTTCCGGTGAATATTGTTTCTGACAGGGGCACCCAGTTCGTTTCTAAATTTTGGAGGGAATTCTGTATACGGATTGGAATCGACTATTCCTTTTCTTCTGCCTATCACCCTGAAACCAATGGTCAAACCGAGCGCACAAATCAAGCTCTCGAGCAGTATCTACGTTGTTACGTCTCTGAGCATCAATCCGATTGGGTGGAACACCTGCCACTAGCAGAATTTGCCATGAATAACCAGTACCAGAAGTCCATCAAGACCACCCCTTTCTACTGTAATCATGGACTGCACCCGAGCTTTGGTTCATTTTCTTCTAGGCTTTCCGAGGTCCCTGGGGTTGAAAGGTCCATAGATCAGTTAAAGACTATCTGGTCTGAAGTGAACAGAAACTTGAGGGGGGCTCAGACTAGGCAGGCCTCTTCCGCCAATAAACTGAGCTCCAAGGGTCCGGACCTGGGAGTTGGGGACAAAGTTTGGCTTTCTACGAAAAATATTAAGCTCAAAGTGCCATCTGCCAAATTAGGTCCCAGGTTTATTGGTCCGTATGAAATTATTGACGTGATTAACCCTGTGGCCTTTCGTCTGAAGCTCCCTCCATCATTCAAACTGCCCAATGTATTCCATAAGTCCCTTCTCAAATTATACCGATCTCCGGTTCGTCCTGTCCAATCCCCTCCTCCTCTGGTCTTGGTCGGGGTGCCGTAGAATACGAAGTTCAACGGATCCTTGATTCCCGCTTAGTGAGAGGATCCGTGCAGTATCTGGTACATTGGAAGGGCTATGGTCCGGAGGAGAGGTCCTGGGTGCCTGCCCGTAATATCCATGCCAAGGGGTTGATCCGTAAGTTTCATCTTCTTCATCCCAATAAGCCAGGATTTGTGGGTCGTACGGGGGGGGTACTGTCACATCGCCTTTGGACTAGGTGGCTGGTGTTCCGGTCTCGGCCACTGGGAGGAGCCGGATTCCTTCGGCTGATGGCGCCGGTGATAGGAGGGCCTTGTCCTCATATGGACCTGCTCCTTCGACGTCTGCCTCTGTCGCTGAGCGCCGCCATGTTTCTCCTTTGGGTGGTGTTGGTAACAGAGGAGCGGGCCCTGCAGAGGTGTCGGTTAGGTGCAGCCTTCGTTCTTCTACCAGAAGTGGGGTGGGTGGAGCCAGTCGTGCATCACCATCTGGCCTGGTTCTAGGGGCAGTCCGGATGAGATCATAAGGCTATGAGCTCCAGCCTATGGGAGGTAACCGCGCCCTTCAAATACATTGGAGCCTGGCTTGCAGGCCGCCAGATATAGTTTTTGGTTCCCTATTTTGATAGTGTGTGTGTGTAGTTTTGTGTCTGACCTTGCCTGGATTTCTGACTGCCTCAGCCTATCGATTTTGTACCTCAGCTGCCCTCTTGGTTTTTGCCCTTGACCTTCGCCTGGATTTTTGACTCTGCTACTGCCTGATGATTTTGTACCTTCGCTGCCCTCTCGGTTTTGACTCGGACTTCTGACTTCGTTTTTTGAGTCTTGATTTTTTTTCCCTGGCGACCTTCCTGCTCTGTTGCTCATATAGGCAGCTACCCCCTGGGCTTCGCTGTAATTCCAGATCCCTGTATAGGGGTTAAGGGTCTCGGGATTTATCGGGGTGCTGCCTTACCAGCGGCTCAGCCTCACAGCGGATGGTCGTTACAGGTTAGAGGGGCTGATGTCAGCTGTGAATTAACAGCTGGTATCAAGCCCTGGTGATAGTAATGGACAGGTGCCTATCAGACAACTCCATTAATAACCTGGCAAGTAAGGAGTTAAAAAATACATAAGGGAAAAGAAATAATAGCCAGCTCACTGATTGTTGTCATTGGGTTAAATTTCTTCATTTCACTGAAGGTGCTTGCATGGATATGGTAGGAGCTTACCGCACTGCAGACAATTGAAATGAGGCAGAGAATCCAGCGAGACACTATAATTCCAGCATCTTTTTAAGTTAAAATATATATTTTTTTCTTGTGCCTAAATAATACATAATGTAAACTGCCAGCTT
Source organism: Allobates femoralis (assembly GCA_033576535.1). Lineage (NCBI taxonomy): Eukaryota > Metazoa > Chordata > Amphibia > Anura > Aromobatidae > Allobates > Allobates femoralis. The sequence continues at coordinate 667,208,788 of JARQOC010000002.1, read as the reverse complement.
CACTATTTCTGGACTTTTTGTGCACAAGTAAATAAATTATATTTTAACTAGAGATGGGCGAACCAGCAGATGTTTGGGTTTGGTGAATCCGGCCGCACTTTTAAAAAGTCTGGGTTCGGGACCGAACTTGACCTGAAATTGAGCCTGAAACCCATATACAGTAAGTCTAAGGGGACCCAAACTTTAGAGGTATCTCTGAGATAAGGGAAAGTTAGGACCTCACTAGCCTGAGGGTCAGTTTAGGAGACCCGGTCTTGCAGTGAGTCATTACTACATCATGTCATCTTGTCCCGCATATCCTGGGACTACTTCAACATTTATTTGGGCTTCATTGTTTTTTTCTAATTATTTTTTGCATCATTTTTTGGGGAGTTGGGTGGAATAGGAGATTTTAAAAAATGGATTTAATGGATTTAATTTTGCCTCTAACCAGAGATTGTCAAACCCTTCAGTTTCACCTAAAAAATGCAGTTTTTGCCTCAAACCAGTGATTGCTAAATCCTTCTGTTTATACTAAAAAGGCATTTTTTTGCCTCAAAGCAGGGATTGCAAATTCTGTCAGTTTCCCATAATAAGGCTGTGTTTGGTCTCAAGTGCTTTCCAAATCTGTGTGCATAAATAAGAGTCCTGCGGTCATGATGGAAAGGGAAAGGAGAAAAGGTTTGTTCGAAGGAGAGTATGCTAGATGTTCGAGGTGTATGTGGGGTAGGTGCTACTGCCAAGTGACAATTTCTGTTACTGGACAGCCTACTCCAGTCTCTGTTTTTCAGTAGCTGAACGATATGAGTTGTGGATGAGGCCAAGAAAGAGCTTTTGCTACAGTTCATGGCAATCACTGCATTAAGTGGCCTGTCCTCCTGTTCCTCCACATCAACATCACAAACTGTACATTCCTTAGTGGTGGTGCCCAAATTTCCCATGTGTCACCCCGTGTCACAACTCTCCAACTGCCCAACTGATTGTGGGGGAACACAGATGAGCGATTCCACAGAGATATTAGGATATTCTATTCCATGGGCATCAGAGGTCTACTCCAATGATTCATATACTCCAGAGGAGGAAAGCCTCTGCACCGATGCCTGGCCAAAATCTTTGGAGTTGGATCCGGGAATGGCCAATGTAGGGTCCCAGCAGAATACAGACCCTCATAATAGACAGTAACCCCAGGGGTGGAGATAATGATGATAAGACTCAGATACCCGAGCAGCACCTGCACTATACTGTGCGTTAAGGGCAGGAAGTGGAGGACGGTGACTCTCATGGCAAGGAGTGGGACAACAGAGAGGTTGATGATGAGGTTTGAGATCCTACTTTTAATCAACCCAGATTCATGCAGCTCAGTAACTCTGTAGAGGACGAGGAGGCGGAGAAAGACATCTACGCATTGTAGGAAGCTGGGAAAAGGTGTGTGACAGTCCGTGCCACCGGGTACCAAAGAAATCACCTGGGATGCAGGAAGTTATTTCAAGCTTTATCTTTATTCTCCAACATGTTTCAGCGCTCCACCTGGCGCCTTCCTCAGGGATATCCAAAATATATCCCTGAGGAAGGCGCCAGGTGGAGCGCTGAAACATGTTGGAGAATAAAGATAAAGCTTGAAATAACTTCCTGCATCCCAGGTGATTTCTTTGGTACCCGGTGGCGCGGACTGTCACACACCTTTTCCCAGCTTCCTGAGAGTCTTTCCACGTGCGAGTGGTTGGTGGAGGTCCTGCAGTAACCGGTATTGATTGTATGCCTTCAAGCCAGTTGTGGGTCAGTTGTGGTTTGACAATATACCTCTCATCTCTGAGGGTACCTTTACACGCCGCTACTGGAGGATGGATACAACCCGCTACAGGCTACAAATGTAGCTTGTAGCGTCAATATAGCCCGTAGTAGCGGCGTGTGAAGACGGGACGAGACAGCCGGCAACAGATACATCTGGCTACAAAGCCGATTGTAGCGAGCTGTATCGGCGTGTAAAGAAGGAACAGAAGGGTTGTTTCTACACCATGCTATGTAGCTGGGGCGTGACACAGGCTCCGGGTTTCTGCGCCCCCTTCAGCGATCATTGGAGGAAGCTCCTGCGTTGCGATTGGTTGTCGCCGCACAGGGCGGCATATTTAAGGAGCTGACCAGTCACACTACACAATTGCTCGAGCGTCAAGTATTAATCAGCCTCCTGCGATGCCTGCCCAATCAAGGTATTATTGCTTTGTCCTATCAGCGTACGGACGTCTCGTAATCCACAATTGTAGCACGCCTATGTGCTGTCCCTGCTGCACCAGGTACGCCCATATTAGCTGGTTGTAGCGGTGTGTAAATGAGCTAAGATGGGCTACAGATGGCTACTTGAGACACCCGGCGATGTATCTAGCTATAGATGTTGCGTAGCGTAGCGCACCTTGTTGCGGCGTGTAAAGGAGGTGCGTTTACCGTTTGTAACCGTTTGAGCGTGCTCGTGCACGTGAAGTAGCGGGTTGTATCCATCCTCCAGTAGCGGCGTGTAAAGGTACCCTGAGTGTCTGAGTGATAGGGCACTATTGCGCCTCTTGTTCCCCCTTCCTATTTTATATATCTACGCATTGTAGATCTACACTTCCAACATGGGGGACATCGAGTCGATGATGTTTCTACACTAACAGCAGCAATTTTACTGGGAGTCATTTGACCAATTTTTTAAACCAAAAAAGTCTGAATCATAGTGAACGACTGGGGAGGATGGTGTAAAAGTATCTAGAGTTTAATATCCATGTCATCCACGGGAATTTCGACCATTTTGCATTTTGTGCTTCAAAAATAATGGAGTGACCTGGGCTAGCCAATCACGCCTTGAAGGTTTTGTGATGCACAGCAGCCAGCATTCTCTCTGAACTTGTCTACAGTGCTGCTAGTGGTGTCCTGACTGATAAGCACATCCAGCTGTCCTGAGAAGGTGTAGACCGCCTAACTTTAATCTAGATGAACAAGTCATGGACCTCCAATAATTTTCCACCCTAGTGGCAGACTGTGCTGAGTAGGCAATTTTGTATTTTACAGTGTGGTGCATTCATCTCGCCATTCTACAATTTTTAATCTGGGTCAATTGATGACACTTTGGCGGTATCTAGCCCTAATTTTTGGAAATGTGAAGACTTTTCTTGGGGTTCTCCTTCTTGTCTGTTTCCTGAATTTAGCAGGGCTCTGTGAGCACGATGCATGCACGTGTCACTCATCCCGTTGTTACTAATGAACATTTACCCTTCAAATGCTAGGCCAAGCCCTGGTCCAGACCCTGTGCCATGAATGCAGACTGCGCTAGTCTACTATTTTTATTCTAGGTTAATTGATGCCAACTTTGGTTTTATGTGGTCCTAATTTTTTGAAATTGGAGATTCTTCTTGGGGTGTCTTTATCGTTTGTTTTGTGACTTAAGTAGGACTCTCTGAGCACCATACCTATACATGTGACTGACCCAGCTGAATAATTCTTTCATTTGTATCTCATGAAAGTGATACTTTTGCCACCTAAATGTGCCAGAGCATAAAATTGACTACAGCGGTTGCATGAGGTTTGAGGGCCCCCTGCCAACTAGGCCTATAGCGGTCATTGACCCACCTTCTTCCTGTAGTAGCCTATGAAGCTTGTTGTTGTGCCACCTGATTGTGGTGGAGTATAACATTTATTAGAGCTTTTGCAAGAGGTTTGAGGGCATCCTACCCAACAGTCCTACACCTGTCAGTCATCCCCCTGTTCCTGATGAATGTTTAACTTTGAAATGCTTGGCCAGACCCTGTGCCATGCATGCAGGCTGTGCCATTATAATATTTTTGGTCTGGGTCAATTGATTCCACTTTGGTGGTATCTGACCCACATTTTTTTTTGAAATGTGGAGACTCTTCTTGGGGTGTCTTTGTTGTGTGTTTTTCTGAAATTAGCAGGGTTCTCTGAGCACCATGTTTACACCTGAAGCTTGAAATGCTGAGCCACGCCTTGTGCTTTGCATCCATAATGCACCATGATAAAAGTTTTAATTCTGGGGAATAGATGGCACTTTTCCTGGTTTCTGCCCTAATTTGAGCTGGTTTGGCAGTTTTTTAGCACCTTTAAAGGTGCTTTCTATGCTCTTGGTTTTGCCTCCCATAGATTTCAATGAGAATTGAAATCTTAAAAAATATAATGATTATATAATAACTAAAAAGGGAAGTGATTTAGTAGTGCATACAATGACACAATGTAAAAGTGAATAACTACAAGCATGTGAGATGAAACAACAACATCTACATGAACTTAACCATGTGACTTACGTGGATGATGGTGGTGATGGTTCTCCCAATGCAGCAGTGTGCAGCAGTGAGGTGTGTGCTGGGTCAGCATCTGCTTGGGATCGCAGAGGGCTCCAGCTGGAAGCAAACCTTGCAACCCTGGGCATCAAAAAATGAGAGTGGTGACATCACGGAGCTCAACGCTAGTGTGCCTGATTGGGCACATAGACTGACACTGTTCCTACGCGTTTCGATATTGCATGGAATTTCTTCATCAGGGATCTCTGTGCTTAGTCCCAAGCAGACCTCACTGCTGCACGCTGCTGTATTGGGAGAACTATCACCACCATCATCCTCGTAATGGTTAAGTCCGTGTAGATGTTGTTGATACCTCTCACTTGCTTGTAGCTATTCACTCTTAGGGGCCATTGTTTGTGCATCATTGTATGCACTACTAAATTAGCATTTAAAAAATCACTTCCCTTTTTTAGATAATATATAATCATTACATTTTTTAAGATTTCAATTCCTTCACAACTATATTGTGCAAATATAGCGCGCAGTATATATAACCGTAATCATATTTCTTGTGGGCACTTATACATTCTGTTTACATTTAGATCACTCATTATACTAGGAATTTTACCTTTTACTACTTATACACATTTGTAAAGTCATATAAATAAACTTCTTTAATTTAAATGTTTAATTCTTTTATTTTAACCATTTTGTTTTCATCATCTATCTCTCTACCTATAGGCCTCCCTTATCAAGCTCACTTATCAAGTGAGTTTGCTACTACACAGCGCTAGCTTTATACAATGGTAGGACTCCAGCACCATAAATCATATTTTTTATTCTAATGTATGGAATATATTCATCCAGTCTTATTCATTTTCATCTACTATTCATTTTTCATCATTCGCTACTTCATTGTTACACAGTACGAATCCTGGTGCAGGCTTGTCTCTTGCCCTCCACCTGGCCATTTCTCTATATGTCTACCGGTAAAGCTTCCTTCTTCCCCCAGTGTAATGTCCTTAATTTTTTAGCCTTGATTCATACTGTCCATAAAACGTCAGTTTTCTCTAATTATAAAATTCTCGTATTATTTTCTCTAGACTTATTGCCCAGCACTTCCTGTACTACTATTATCCTCATCATTGGTCAGACCATTTTCATTTAAACTGGTTCCCACCCAATCTGCCCTGTGGCCACAGGTACTTGTTATATTATATATTTTACCCTCAGCCCTATAGAGTGAGCACAGTGGTCTAATATTTGTTTAGTGTGTCCAAAATTGATCTGAAAAATGTCCTCCCATCCCCAAAGTGTTTACTTATGGCTGGCTGTATGTGGTCGGAGAGCTGAAGTGACAATCAGTGACTTCCACTGAGGTTCAGCTCAAGTTTAGGGTTACGTACAGGGATGGGTTAACATCTCTATTTTCCCCGAGTTTGTGTTTGGGGTTTCTCTGCTAAAGAAAGGAAAGAAATGTTAATTAGCGTGATTATACTTACCGGGTGCATGTTATTTGTTCCCGGTGTGTGGTGGCGCACTGTCACTTCCAGGCTTCTGGTGGAATGGTCATGTGACTGGCTCCAACAGCCAATCACATATGGCCAGAAGATAAGGGGCGGCCCAGAAGTGACGCACCGTGTGTCACACCAGTAAGAAAGAACGCGGACCCGGTACGCATATCAGCAGTATTAACTCTTTCCTTCCTTTAGCAGAGAAACACCAAAAACGAACCTGGGGAAAAAAAGGGATGTTCGCCCATCTCTAGTCAAGAACAGTGCGTCAAAAAGTTTGGTCGCACCGCCTGAACCCAAACTTCAAAAGGTTCTCCCATCTTTAGAAAACACCTGAAGAGTCACCTACTCACCTCTTTTAGCCACTTGTGGTGCTTGTTCACCCTATTTTAATAGATACACAGATGACTGAACATAGGCACAGCAGGTCGATTTACATTGACATTTATGGATATCTTCTTTTGTTCAGTTCTACGCACTTCTAGGTGAGTTTCGGAGCAGACCCGCCTGAAGAGACACGTGAATATACTCTTAAGAAAAAATTAATCAAAAACAGAGAAGTCCTGTCGTTCCCCCATTCGTCAAAGCTCTATGCCAGAATATTTTTTTGCAGCAAATATTGACATTGAGAAATATGTAGGTGGATAGAACCTGCCAGAATAGACAGATAAAAAAGTATTCTTTTTTTTTCATTCTTTTTTTTCATTAAGCTAATTATGAGAACATTAATTATAAAAGACAGCTCTTTAGAGCAGAAAGTGATTGTGTGATTTTCACATGTAATTTCAGAACAATAGCGCTGTGTACGGAGACTTTTAATAGAACTATAAAATAAATGATGAGGGCTTCAAATTAAATTTGACATTGTCATATAAAATTGCTGTTATCGTGTGTCTTTGACTCAATTTATATGAACAATTACTGAGCTGCATAATGTATTTATAATAAGAGAACACATGATTAAGTGAAATGAAAGAACTTTTATGAGACACTCTTCTTCCATACATTAACTGACAGATGGTACTTTAAGATATTATGTATTATGGGCGCAACAAAAAAAAGCTCCATCTAATGAGCACTAACTGGTACATTAGCTTTTCATGCATAAATGTCTTTAGTATTGTGCTAGCATCTCTGACCCACCCCAGGGCCGTGGGGTACCCGGTCTTGGCCATTTAGTTCACGGGAGATGCCACTGGGGCTTGATGCCTGGGGCTGGGTCCCATGGCCCTGGTGGTCGCTAAAAAGAGTCAATAAAAATAAAAGTGTTTTGTGATGCCACCTACAGTTCTAGTAATGATACCAGCCCTGTGGGACAGTCCTCCGGGGTGATAGTGGAGCAGCAAGATGGTTACATTCCCCGTAGGTGGAGCGGGGTCCCCGGGGCAGTTATAATAGTTTATGTACCGTCTTTATACAGGGAGAGAGCTTACCACACAGCAAAGTCACTTGTACTTTTCACTCCAGTAATTGTGCGGCTCATCAGGCGTAGGAATTGGATATTGCAGTACAGTCTATGGAAGGAGCAGGATCAAGGGCCATAATAACAGACACACACAAGGTTGATGTTTCCGTACCTTTACTAATGTTGACGTGCAAGGTTATGTCCAGGATACCGTTCGGGTGGTCTGGAAGCAGTTCAGGATCTTCACACCCGATGGGTTGTGAGGCCACTCTGTTGCTCTGTGTGTGCTTCTGGTCCCAGGCTGTCTGAAGCTAAGCCCCGACCCTCTCCTGTTGTCCTCACTTGAATGGCAGCCTGTGAGAGCTCTGCTGCAGGCACTGCTGCATCCACTGCGGTCCCAGGCTTTGCTAAGTGGCTGTGCCTCAAGTACTGCTGTGGCCAGGAGACCTGGAGTCTCCCTGCCCCTCCAGTCTTTACTGCTGGGCTGTTAGATCCCTCACAGTCTCGGACTCTGGTGTCCGGGTTGTCTACACTGCTCTTTTGGGGCGTACCAGTATGGTTCCACTCCCCTGGCTAACTCACCTTGCCTCCGACCCTCACTCTCTCAATGGCACGGGCCTAGCGTGGCTCCATTCACCAGGTTGTCTTCCTCAGTACTGCTCCATACTGAACTGCCTAACTCCTCCCCTGGGCCTGAATTTATAGGGTACCTTGCCTGAACTCAGCAAGTAGCGCTTCCCCTTCAGGTCTGGAGTGGAAGGTGTTGTGCATGAGCTTACCTGATGTGGGAATCCCTCCCTGCTCCAGGTGTTCCTGTGGCAACCGAACAATGGGGTGCCACATCTCCATCCGGTATACAGGCTGCTACGCAGACAAAATGTTGCATAGAATGGTATCTAGAAAAACAAAAGGGTGATGATTCAGAAAATAGTTAAGGTCAGAGACACACAAGACACGTGCGAGATACTAGCACGAGTCTATATGACTTACCCGGAACAGCTGCCACTCTCTGGACAGGAGTGTGACAGCTGTATGTTTCTATGCAGTTGATACACTCCTGCCCAGAGAGCTGGTGGCCGTTCCGGGTGAGTAATGCAATATTCGTGCGAGTATCTCGCATGCATCTTGCTTAGTGTGTCTCCAGCCTTTGTCTTTGTTCACAAGCAGTGTTTTTGCAGCATTTATTTTACTGCCTTTTACAGCAGAAAAGAAGCTGCAGTTTACAGTACATGCAAATGCTTTAAGATTTTAGAAATCTCACTGACGCATGTTTTTTTTTCCGACTGAAGTTGAGCACTGCAGTAGGGATGGGCGAATCTACTCGCTAGGACTCGTTACTCGGCGAGTAGTAAGGGACTCGCAGGACTCGGTACTCTGCGAGTTTCCCAGTGATTACTCGCACGAGTCCAATGCAAATCAATATCAATCCTAGTTTTGTCAGAAACGCTGACAAAACTAGGATTGCCATTGTTTGCATTAGACTCGTGCGAGTAATCACTGGCTACTGTGCCAGTGATAGCAGGGAAACTCGCAAAGTAACTGCTGTTTCTTTGCGAGCCGAGTCCAGCTGTCTTCTCTGTGCAGCTCCAGGGTCCTAGACCCCGCCTGCTCACAGACATGATGTAGCAGTGCTGAGATTGTTCTCAGTCTGCTCATTCCCTGTGCATAGACATCTATCTATTCACAGGGATGAGCAGAGAGGACATCGCGTTTTGGACTACGTCGGACGGAAGAGGATTTTTTTAATTAAAGATGGAGTCCCTAATGGCTTTTTTTTTATTTCAAATAAAAAAAAATAAAAAATTTTCTCTGTGTTTTTTTTAACCCTTTATTGGAGATTCTTAGTGGCTGGGTCAAATGTGGCCTGACATTAAGAATCTCGGGCTTAATACCAGCTTGTATAACAAAGCTGGTATTAACCCCTTTATTACCCAGCGTGCTACCGCTACCAGGGCCGCTGGAAGAGCGGGGTTCAGCGCCAGAGGATGGCGCTTCAATGAACGCGCCATCTTCTGGGGCGGCTGCGGGCTGCAATTTGCAGTGGGGGGTGCCCAGAAAGCTTGGGCATCCCTGCGCTGCGGATTCCAGCCCCCAGCTGCTTAGCTGTACCTGGCTAGACATAGAAATTGCGCGGAGCCCCACGCATTTTTTTAAAATTATTTCATGAATTTCAGAGTCAGAGTCTCAGAGTCAGAATCTCAGAATTTCATGAAATAATTAAAAAAAAATGCGTGGGGCTCCGCGCAATTTCTATGTCTAGCCAGGTACAGCTAAGCAGCTGGGGGCTGGAATCCGCAGCGCAGGGATGCCAAAGCTTTCTGGGCACCCCCCGCTGCAAATTGCAGCCCGCAGCCGCCCCAGAAGATGGCGCGTTCATTGAAGCGCCATCCTCTGGCGCTGAACCCCGCTCTTCCAGCGGCCCTGGTAGCGGTGGCACGCTGGGTAATAAAGGGGTTAGGGCCAGCTTTGTATTATCAGCTGGCCCTAAGCCCGAAATTTATGGCGGTCACGCCAATATTAGACATGACCGCCATGAATTTCTATTAAATTGTTTTAAAAAAACACAACACAAAGAAAATTTTTTATTAGAAATAAAAAAAAAAGCCATTAGGGACTCCATCTTTAATTAAAAAAATCCTCTTCTGTCCGACGCAATCCAAAACGCGATGTCCTCTCTGCTACATCCCCTGTGCATATATATAGATCTCTATGCACAGGGAATGAGCAGACTGAGAACAATCTCAGCTCTGCTACATCATCTCTGTGCACAGACATTCATGTCTGTACACAGGGAATGAGCAGACTGAGAACAATCTCAGCACTGCTACATCAGGCAGCAGGCGGGCTCTAGGACCCTGGAGCTGGGGCAGCCAGAACACAGAGAAGACAGGATCTTATCTGTGCGAGTCAGCGATTACTTACAAAGTAAACGAGCAATGCAAATAAATGACAAAACTAGGATTGCTTCAGGCTGAAGCTTCCGAGACACATCTGCGATTTGTAAATCTCACACTACTCGCTATTACTCGCTTCCCCATTCATTAACATTGGACTCGCTAGACTCGCAACGAGTAGCGAGTCCTGGGCTCGGACTCGCTAGAGTCAAGCGATTCCGAGTAATTTAGGATTCGCCCATCACTACACTGCAGCATTTCTGAAAGCTGCAGCATGTCAATTCTATCAGCATTTTTGCATAATTTTTCTTATATAAAAACAATGAGAATTGCAAAAAAATCCTGCAATAATGAAGCAAATAGGAATTGCTGTGTTTTTCCTTTATTGTGTTGAATAAAACTGAACATATCAAGCATGTACTTCTAGAAAGTTACATGTAATCTGCAGTAAAAACAAAAATGCTGCAAAAATTATCTAGAAAAGTAGCAAAATCTGCATTTTTCTACTGCCCAAAGAGCACGTTATGGCTGCAAAAAAAAATGCTGTGACGGGGTTAACTACATACCTCCTACTATTAATTCCAATGCCTTAGCTAGCTGTGTCGGGGTTAACCCCTCTTTTAGGAGACCTAATTTGGGGTGAGATACAAGGGATCTCCACTAGTGATGGGTGAACCCGAACTGTAAAATTTAGGGTCTGGACCGAACACCTAGTGTGCAGGCACGGAGAGCTGTATAAATAAGCAAAATAGTGATTAAAGCCTTATACTTGCCAGTCTCCATCACTGCAGTCACACTTGCTTCCGGGTCCCCGCTCATTAACTTCATGTTTATTCATTGCATTGACTCCAACAGCCAATCACAGATGCCCACTCTCTGCGACCGTATCTGCGATTGGCTGTTTAGTAAGACTGCGCCCTCACCCATTGTGCCGGCATCAGTGATTGGCTGCCACATTCAATAGTGTATTTGCAACGAACCTGACATCATATGTGTATAAAAATAATAAATAATTGAAAAAAAAAATTCCATAGGGGTCCACAGTATATTGTTACATAGCATATATAAAGCTTACAGCTGCGGCCTACAGCTACCCAGTCGTGTGCTTTATACTGGCTGAGTAAAAAATACATGGACTTCACACATTTCTTTTTAAATTATCTAAACAAATAATTAAAAAAACGGCGGCATGAGGGTTCCCCCAATTTGATACTCAGTCAAGATAAAACACATGGCTGGGGGATTGTATTCTCTGTCTGGGTAAGTATAGCAGCCTGCAGCTGCCCCATGTGCTGTCCATTTTTTTCTCGCACCCATTGACTTCCATTGTCAAGTCTCACACTATTATCGGATTCACTCGCAGCATGTTGCTACTTTTTTCTCATCAAGAATATGGATGAGTAAAAAGCTGAAGACAAACGTTCATCTGTTCTGACTCATTCACTAAAATTGTTCAGAGTGCAATTCAAGATTTTATCACCTTGCACTCATCCAATTTCAACTTCGGTGTGTCTGAGCCCTTTACCTGACTCTTCTCGATTGCCCTGGAGCGGTGGTAATTGAATCAAGGTAATAGAAGGGGTTAATGACAGCGGAGTATTGACAGATGTCATCCAGCTCTAGATCAGTAATGTTCAGGTCTGTATGAGACCCACACATTACCAATCCTAAATGTAAATAGTTAAAAAACACACATAGAGAAAAATAATTTATTTGAAATGAAACACATTTACTATTTATTAAATAATCACTAATATTCTAATTAATTTATTTACTATCTTCATGTGATTTATAATAATTATATACCTGGTCTACGGTATCTCCCTGTATTTCAAAATCTCTTGCTTATTTTTAATTCTTTTGTTAATTAACTCAATAAAAATATTGTTTAACATATCCCAGTTGTTTATGCACCTATATGCATTCCTTGAGAATATTGAGTCTATACAGATATAAGTTACAGTGGGGAAAAAAAGTATTTACCGTAGTCAGCCACCAATTGTGCAAGTTTTCCCACTTAAAAAGATGAGGTCGGCCTATAATTGACATGATAGGTGACCTCAACTATGAGAGACAAAATAATCCTGAAAATCACATTGTCTGATTTGGAAAGAATTTATTTTTCAAATTTCAGTTGAAAATAAGTATTTGGTCAATAACAAAAGTTCATCTCAATATATATCCTTTGTTGGCAATGACAGAGGTGAAACGTTTTCTGTAAAGGTACCGTCACAAGCCTCCATATCACCGGCGAGATCTCTGGCAATACCCGAATTCAGCGATGTGGAAACCACATCACATGTGAGTAGTGACGTGTGACTGGGCGATTATAAGGTGAGAAATCGCTGGTGGAGCGTCGCCTGATTGCCCTGCACTGCAGTGAAATCAGGCGATATCCACTGGGCGATTTCAGCGCATCGTGGCGTGTGACAGGGCAATAAAGATGTACACAGCGATCCTGAAATCAATCCCATAGGCGTGCTTGGATGATGTTTTTTTTCGCCGCATCTGCTGTGATTGGTGGGTCATAGTGCGCTCTGATTGGCTGGCCGTGTCCGAGGCACCTTATTTGATGACCCATGTGTTCACGCAAGGCTGACCAATGGGAACGCAGTTTCGTCCACCAATCGCAGTGATAGGGGCGCGGTGAAACATACTCTAGCACGCCACTCTATGGCCACATCGCTGCTACGATTGTGGCGTGTGACACGGCGATATGTGAAGGGAAGTTCACTTCCGGTCTTCTGCAGGCGATTTCCGGGATGCGGGATCTCTGAAGATCGCACGCTAGATAGCTATGCATGACAGGTCCACAGCGATGTGAAAAAAGTGCCCAAACGTGGACGCTCACGTCAAATCGCCGGCGATATGGAAGCCATATGGCGGCGTGTAACGGTACCTTAAGTCTTCACAAGGGTGGCAAACACTATTACTGGTATGTTGGCCCATTCCTCCATACAGATCTCCTCTAGAGCAGTGATGTTTTAGGGCAGTCGCTGGGCAACACAGACTTTCAACTCCCTCCAAAGGTTTTCTGTTAGGTTAAGATCTGGAGACTGGCTAAGCCACTCCAGGATCTTGAAATGCTTGAAGCCACTCATTCATTGCTCTGGAGGTTTCATCTTCAATGCCCTTGCTGATGGAAGGAGGTTTGCACTTAAAATCTCACTATACATGGCCCCATTCATTCTTTCATGTCCACGGATCAGTCGTCCTGGTCCCTTGGCAGAGAAACAACCCCAAAGCATGATGTTGCCACCCCCATGCTTCACAGTAGGTATGTTGTTCTTTGGATGCAACTCAGCATTCTTTCTCCTCCAAACACAATGAGTTGTGTTTCTACCAAACAGTTCTACTTTGGTTTCATCTGACCATATAAAATTTACCAATTACTCTTCTGGATCATCGAAATTCTTTCTACCAAACTTCAGACGGGTCCGGATATTTAATGGCTTAAGCAGGGGGACATGTCTGGCACTGCAGGATCAGAGTTCCTGGCGGCGTAGTGTGTTACTGATGTTAGCCTGTGTTATATCAGTCCCAGTTCTCTGCAGGTCATTCACTCGATCCCCCTTGTGGTTCTGGGATTTTTGATCACTGTTCTGGAGATCATTTTGATCCCATGGGGTGAGATCTTGCATGAAGCCCCAGATCGAGGGACATTATCAATGGTCTTGTAAGGCTAGGGTTACATTTGGGCTGGGACCCACGTTTCCAGGCAGCGCTAAAATCTTACCAATTTCTGCCGTAGCGGACACCGCTAATGGCAAGTGCTGCCTGGAAATGGGGCCCCATAGAAACCCGTAGTTTACCTTAGTTACAGCCACACACGGAGGTCCAGGAGGTGCGCTTTAGCTAAGCGAACAGGAAACGCTGCCTGCAGCATTTTCCTGTGCGCTGATGAAAAGCAGCCATCCTGGAGCTCCGTCTGCGGCTGCAACTAAGGTAAACACGGGTTTCTATGTGGCCCCATTTCCAGGCAGCACTTGGTGTTAACGGTGTCCGCTATGGCAGAAACTGCTAAGATTTTAGCTCTGCCTGGAAATGTGGGTCCCAGCCCAAATGTGACCATAGCCCATGTCTTCCATTTTCTAATTATTGCTCCCACAGTTGATTTCTTCACACCAAGCTGTTTGCCTATTGCAGATTCAGTCTTCCCACCCTAGTGCAGGGCTACAATTTTGTTTCTGGTGTCCTTCGACAGCTCTTTGGTCTTCACCATAGTGGAGTTTGGAGTGTGACTGTTTGAGGTTGAGAACAGATGTCTTTTATACTGATAACAAGTTCAAACAGATGCCAGTACCACAGGTAATGAGTGGAGGACAGAGGAGCCTCTTAAAGAAGAAGTTACAGGTCTGTGAGAGCCAGAAATCTTGCTTGTTTGTAGGTGACCAAATACTTATTTTCCACAAAAATTTGAAAAAAATTTCTTTCCAAATTAGACAATGTGATTTTCAGGATTTGTTTTCTCATTTTGTCTCTCATAGTTGAGGTCACCTATGATGTCAATTACAGGCCGACCTCATCTTTTTAAGTGGGAAAACTTGCACAATTGGTGGCTAACTAAATAATCTTTTTCCCCGCTGTAAGTGTACATCTCATAGTATTTTTTTTTTGCTTCATATTCCAGGAGGCTTTTCTTCAAGATTGGCATAGAAAATGCCAGTCTTGATGAATCAGCCCATTGCATGTTATATTTCCAGTATCACTGCTCTAGTTCACTCTGCTAGATCTGCTTCAATGATGTCATGTCCATCTTTCTTATGACTGCTGTAGACAATCATTGGCTTCAGAATTGACATTGGTATGTCCAGCATTTCACTTCTGAAACCAGTGATTAGCTACAGCATTCACTTGATTGCGGGGTGTAACAGCTTGGATTTAGGATAGGCAATGACCACTGGAGCAATGGTAGTGAAGCTGCTGGAGATTCAATAAATAAGTACAGGTTATAATATTGCTTTACCCATTTCCAGACAATTAGGATACATTTTAAAATTACAGACAACTCATTCAGCTTTATGTATGGTAAACCGTCCACTTTAACAATGGACTCTGGAAATTCAAGTAAATAAATATTTTTTTCTCGCTTGGTGTTTTTCAGTTTGTCGCTCAGCCTAACTGTCAGCAGCTGCTCGCCTCCCGCTGGTACGATGAATTTCCAGGCTGGAGGAGACGACATTGGGCAGTGAAGATGGTGACATGTGTGATAATAGGACTACTTTTCCCCGTCTTCTCAGCGTGTTATTTGATGGCTCCAAAAAGCAACCTTGGACTTTTTATCAGGAAACCATTCATCAAATTCATCTGCCACACTGCATCACATCTGACTTTCCTGCTCTGTCTCCTAAGTGCTTCTCAAAGTGGATACAACAAAAACCAACCAGGCCCTGCACCAGAGCCCATCGAATGGGTGATATTACCGTGGGTTTTGGGTAAATGAATTATTAAATGTAATACAGGATGTGTACATGAATTTTGTTAGCATGTCAAAAATTTGTATTATCTAAAGGAGCTTAAGAAAGTAAGAATTTTTTATGTTGATCAGGTCTAGGGTACTAGCTTTTCTCCTCATGGAGAAGAATCTGCCTGCCCACCATAAGGAGACAGATAAGCTGATAAGGAGACATACAGCCACAATGCTCTTCTGGGAAATATGCAAATTGTCACTTCAGTGAGGAAGTGGACGAACTCTAGCGCCACCTTTAGGTAGCTCCTCAAAGTTATAGTCGACTCTTTAACAAGCTTTTTAATATGACTTAGGATTTGTGCCAGATCAGAATCCCAAACTGCAGACGCTACGTTTCGGGGTGATTGCCCCTCATCAGTGCCGTGTGTGGGATATTCTGATCTGGCTGTGTGAGAGGCTGAGACGAGGTCTGGGGGAATAGCTATTTTCCTCATGGGGAAGAATCTGCCTGCAAGCATAAGGCTGGCTTCACACTGTAGTTTTTTCCCTAATCAGGTTCCATCCGGTTTGTGTGCCACAACCAGGAGTGACTCCAAAACAGGTGTCATTCTTTCAATTATACTTTTTTTCTGCAAGTTCCTCTCTTGGTTCCTCTCCTGGTTTTTGCACACAAACTGGATGGACACTGATTAGTGAAAAAACTGCAGTGTGAAGCTAGCCTCAGGAGACAGATGAGCTGATCAGGAGACTTATATCCATAATACTCCTCTGCGAAATAAGCTAATTGTCACGTCAGTGAGGAAGAGGACGAACTCTAGCGCCACCTATAGGTAGCTCCTCAAAGTCATAGTTGACTCTTTAACAAGCCTTTTAATATGACCAAGGATTTGTGCCAGATCAGAATCCCAAACTGCATATTGATCAGGCATTTTGTCAACCACAGAAATGATTAGACGTAATATTATATTTAACATCCACGTACATGGAAATGTAGAACTTAAGAGCTAGTTCACAAGCTGAGATTTGTATTCACTTTTTTATGCATTTTTTAAGGGCATGTTCACATCTGGTGTTTTTGCTGCATATTTGGTGCAGTACCACCATAAGTAATAACATCCCTGAAATATGTTTTGCATGTTTGCCAGGACAAAATATTTCAATGCCTTCAGTGCTTTCGTAGCGTTTTTCTGCGATTTAAATGAAATAGTAAAAATCACAAGTAAAAGTACTGCAAAAAAGCACATAAAAATGCAACAAAAATGTGTTTTCCCTACTACCATTCTGTTTTATGATTAACTGACTTTAGCAAATTTATAGAAAGGTAAATAGTCTCATCAGCACTTTAATTTTGCAACCAACCAAAAATCCAGAAACAATGGTACTGAAAGCCTGTGGAGTCAGTAAGCCAAACATCCAACTCCGACTCCTTAATTTCCCTAAATCCAAATTCCACTGCACCTAAATGGACATCGGCTCCAACTCCACAGCACTGGGTACTAGAATGCCAATAACTAAATTGTATTACAAAACAACAGATTTTTATTAAATAAAAGGGCAATTAATAATACATACATATAAAAGACATTCCTGACCACACAGGCAGCACAAAAAAATGGTGGATGAGTATGTATAAGAAAACCCACACATTAAAAGATGACCAATGAGAAATATTAGCAGTCAATAGGTGCTGTAAGAGCAGGGCCGCACCGTCCATTGGACAGTGTGAGCCCTGAGTCCAGAGCGGCGGCAGCCAGGGGGAGCGGCATCAGAGAAGGGGGCGGCACCACCAACATCAGCGGCCGGCCTCAGGAGAGACAGACGCTTTCCCCGGCAATAGCGGTAGCGGTAAGAGGGCACTGTGGCACTGCAGGCTGCAGGGGCGGCGGGGCTGAGGTCTGCCAGCACCCCCCCCCCCGGACCGCAACAAGGGCTGCAGGGGCGGCGGGGCCGAGATCCGCCAGCACCCCCCCCCCCCCCCCCCCCCCGGCCTCCAATCGGCTCAGGCGGCAGGGTGGCTAGATGCACCCCTGTGTAAGAGAGTATACAAGCACAAGGCCAGTGTCTGCATCTACATGGGTTATTGAGCTTCAAGGTATCATAGAACTGACTGTGATGCTGGTCACAAGTAGTACCTAGTCTCTGACAAACAGAAATAAATACAAAGTAAATATAACATAACTAGATGTTGGCCCGATTCTAACGCATCCGGTATTCTAGAATATGTATGTAGTTGACATACTGTAACTGACAGAACTTGTTCAGTCAAACTGAGTGAACTACATATACAGTATATATATATATATATATATAATTATAACAGCGCTATGGCATATGGTGGTACATTATAGTACATGTATAGCAGCACTATAGTATATGGCGGTACATTACAGTATATGTATAGCAGCGCTATGGTATATGGCAGTACATTACAGTACATGTATAGCAGCGCTGTGATATATGGCGGTACATTACAGTACATGTATAGCAACACTATAGTATATGCGGTACATTATAGTACATGTATAGCAGCGCTATGGTATATGACGGTACATTACAGTACATGTATAGCAGCGCTATGGTATATGGCGGTACATTACAGTACATGTATAGCAGCGCTATAGTATGTGGCGGTACATTACAGTACATGTATAGCAGCACTATAGTCTAAGGCAGCACATTACAGTACATGTATAGCAGCACTGTAGTATATGGCAGTACATTACAGTACATGTGTAGCAGCGCTATGGTATATGGCAGTACATTACAGCACATGTGTAGCAGCACTATAGTATATAGCAGTACATTACAGTACATGTATAGCAGCGCTATGGTATATGGCGGTACATTACAGTACATGTATAGCAGCACTATAGTATATGGTGGTACATTACAGCACATAACATCACTATGGTATATGCCGATACTCCGCTCCCCGCAGCCCCCGCTCTTCCACAGTAAGAGTAAAAATAAAAGAAATCCTCAGTGAGGATACTCACCTGTCCGCCGGCTCGCTCCACCTCCGTCTTCTAGGTCCTACAGGCCTTTAGGACCTGTCGTTGCCTGGGAAACCGATCGGGGGGCAGGATGAATGCGGGGGGCAAGATGGATGCAGGGGGGCAGGATGGATGCGGGGGGGGCAGGATGGAGCTGGGGGGCAGGATGGAGCCTAATGGATGCAGGGGGCAGGATGGAGGCGGGGGAACAGGATGGAGGCGGGGAGAGCAGCATGGAGGCGGTGGGGCAGGATGTCGCCAGGTTACAGCTACTATATAATCGTTTAATTATGAATGCGCGCGGCTTTTTGCATACGCGGCACTCATTGGTTGCCGCGCCTAGCGGCAACCAATGAGCGCTGGTGACTCAACGTGGCCGGGGACTCCGGTTTAGACAGGCAGTAGCTTCTTCCTCCTTGTCACGGGTGGACCGCGCCTGCCGGTAGTGGGGCCCGGTTGAGTGCAGATCAAAAAGAGTTGAAGACGTCTTGTGGGAACAGATTAAGGGGTTAATTGTTTCGTGACGCCACCTATGAGTAGTTCGGTAACTTTACCGACGCTGCGAGGCCTCCGGGGGATGGAATGCAGCAAGATGGAACGCTCCCCACAGGCTGAGCGATGATCCCCGGAGCCAGGAGCTGCTTAAGATGTTGTGCGGCAGCTGCGGTTACCTTGTGTGCAGACGGACGTAGTCATAAGGAAGCACGGACACTGTAAGTCTCTGTAACGGGTTCTTTACTGTAACCAGTAAGCAGTACATGGCATACAGTTAACGGGTAGTGGACCGGGTGGACTCAGCAGTGAGAGGTGTCCCTCAGAGATCCGCGGTGTTCCTCCATTTTAACTAAGTAAGTTGCCGTTGTCGCCCAGGAATACCAGGTCAGGTACAGGGAGGCTGCTTGAATGCCCTATCCGGGGTATACATTCCGGATGCTTTGGGGAGCCTTGGGTCCCTTGGTGGGTACACTGCTGGTTAGACGACTGGATTTGGCGATGGTGGGGTGCTCCTGTAGAGCTGCTCCTCCACTCTTCTGGTTCGCATAGCAGAGCTGAACTGCTGCTAGCTTCGGTACCAGCAAACCGGCTGTATAAGGGCACGGGGTGGTTTTGGACCCGCATATTGATGCCCAAGTTCGGTTGGTAATGTACCGGGAGTAATGGTGCTCAACCGTGGTGAAAGTGAGGAGATGGCCGGTAGAAGGTGGCCAGGGGGCTGCACCGACTGTGCAACCTCCTCTCCTAGGTTGCAGAGCTGGAATCTGCAGAGGTCTTCTAAGTTGCTGTTACTTCTCCAGATCCGAGACTAGAACTCTCTAAGCTGGACTAAACTTCCACTACACACTACCCTTGCACTCCGCCCACCAGGACCTTGATTGGCCCTCTATGCTAAGTGAGGCATGCAGAGTATGGATCTCTAAGTTAACCAGATGACTGCTGGATCAGAGAATATTGCTGCTGCATTTATGGCTGCAATACCCTCCTGTGACGCACTCGGTGCGGGGCGCCACACTGGCGTGCGATTTCCGTGACAGACAGAGAACATTAGATGATTATATAGTAGATACTACTTACTAGTACTATAGAGAGGTCAAAACAATCCGAGATCAGGTCCAGAAAATGGCTCAGTACAACAAGGGGTGGTCAGAAGCGAAATCCAATTGAAGCCGAAGTCAAGAAACCAGAGACAAAAGCAGAATACAAAAGTACAAACAGAAAGAGGAGTCAGGTCAAATGCAGAGAGTCAAGTCCAGGCAAGATACTAGTCAGGCAAGGTCTGTTTCAGAGCACAGAGAGATCAAGTCCTACACAGCCAGAAGCAAGTGTACAATTGATACTGGGCATAGCTGCAAGTGTGATTAAATAGAGATCTAATTAAATGAGCTGAATTTAGATGATTGAGGCACAGAGCCAGCCCAGGCTGACAGTCTCCACAAATCTAGACAAACACAGGCAATGTGGAGATCGTAACGCTGACAGTGATATTTATGTATATATATATAAATATATATATATATATATATATTCATAAATATCACTATCAGCGCTATGATACCTTGAAGCTCCATAATATCTATCTATCTATCCAGTCTCTATGGAAACCATACAAACATAATAAATTCCCTCTCTCACCTAAATCTTTGCCTCACCTCCGGGCTTCAGATGTCCCCACCTGACTTTAGTTATGTCCCCACAGCTCAGGCTGGAGATTGGCTGCAGCAGTCATGTGGGTGACTGGCACATAGGTACCAGTGGGGACTAATAGAACATCTGGGGATTTAACAGAATAGTTATGGTTATTTGATTTTTTGTGTTTATACATTTCCTGCTATTAGCCTAATTAATTTACTTTTGTGGACAACTCCTTTAAAGCTCTACATATTTGTTTTGCTATTGCCAATGATTTTCAGCAGCTGATATGTATGCATACATTTCTCTCCCGAATCAAATAGCATTATATGTTTCTACTGCCATGTGGCATCATTAATGTAGCGCACCATCTGTTGGCATTGAAAAAACATGTTCTAGCCAAAATTTTAAGTCATACGCAAAATAGACTTACCAGAACTGTTACATAAAAGCCTCATTTGCACTCTGGAAAAAATGGAACTATGACTGATTTCTGTAGCATGTTACCACTGCCTAAGTTACAAAGGCCCGTGTCGGCTTTGTTTACCCCAGCAGTAAAATACTTCCAGATCAGCCCCCCATTTCATAGAATCATAACATCATAGAATGGTGGAGTTGGAAGGGACCTCCTGGGTCATCTGGTCCAATCACCTGCTCAAAGCACGATTCACTAAATCCTGCTCTCCATGTTACAGCTCCACTGACACGATTCAGATCACCATCCAGAACAATTCTCACATCCCCTCTGTAAAGAGATGAGAATGTATGTAGAGGTGTAAACATTAATACGGATGGTGATTTGGATATTCCAAATGTACCTATGATAACAATGATTTTTTTTTCACATTTTGCTCATATTATTAATGGCAGGATTTGTTATATTACACTTACGTAAAAGGGTTTTCCCCACAAAGTTAATTTTAATCAATAGATCTTGTAACAATAATAATTTCCACAATTGGATATTTTAAAAAAATGTTCCTGTGCTGGAGATAATCTTATATATGTGTCTCTGCTATGTACTGTGTAATGGATGTGTCTGACTATACAGGGACATGGTCTGATCATATCACATCTCCTGTGCTGAGATAGTCTTATATATGTGTCCCTGCTATGTACTGTGTAATGGATGTGTCTGACTGTACAGGGACATGGTCTGATCATAACCAATCTCCTGTGTTGAGATAGTCATTTATATGTGTCCCTGCTATGTACTGTGTAATGGATGTGTCTGACTATACAGGGACATGGTCTGATCATACCACATCTCCTGTGCTGAGATAATCTTATATATGTGTCCCTGCTATGTACTGTGTAATCGATGTTTCTGACCATGCAGGGACGTGGTCTGATTATATCACATCTCCTGGGAAGGGGGGAAATGCAAAAAAGTACACAGACATTACGGCAGCGGATAGCAAATAATTCTTTCTTTGAGATAAATCATTTTTAAAAACAGGCAGGAAAATGTTTAACTCACAGAAAAAATCTTCTGTGACCAGTGCTGGAATGTCTGCATATTTTTTTACTGTACGGTCAGACACATCCATTACACAGTACATTGCAGTGTGCCAAAACCGCACTTGCCGCACCTGCCGCAAGCCCGCATATACATTGTATGGGGCTTGCCGCAACTGTGCCGCAAGTGCAGCCGGTATCCGGTAATCGCAGCAGATGCGTTTTTTTCACTGCATCTGCCGCGATTTCAAAAAAACGCTGATGTGAAAGTACCCTTATATGCTGGCTATATGGCAGAGGGAGGGACCCCTTACAATGACATAATATACAAGTCAACATTCATAATCACAATTGGGAACCTGTGTTATATGTAGTACACCGAGAAATTGCATGAACATTTTGGGTAAGTCTTCCTAGTTCTGCTAGTTTTTATTAATCCATTAGAAATAAGTAAACTGATCCATAACTAATCAAGTCTGTTATACATTTCCTATATATTTCAGGTTCTAATTCAATGAAAGTTTATTCCTAATTCCACATGCAGGGAAGCGTCACTGTGACTGAAACACCCATCACTGTTGTCAACTATCTATAGAACAATAAACAGCACACAGGCCCTAACAGGGGTTAATAACACTACACGCTAGGCCACAAGTCCCAGTTGGTGTGTAACATCTCATACTCATTATGCTGACTGCCTTCTTTACCTGAAGCATGGTCACAATTAGAGATGAGCGATGTTCGATTCGAAATGTTCGCCAATCTCAGATTCGACCTGTTTTGGGCGGTGTTCGAGTGATTCGTCGAACTCGAACAATTTGCATCAAATTCGGAAGTTCTAGGTTATGTTCTAAAACGATTTGTCTCCTCCAGCACATAGACAGGCTTCCCCCGTAGGTATACAGGCAGAGCGGGAGGTCACGTGGTGCTGCTTATTTGCTATTCATGATATGCACTGCACCCTCCCGTCCATCAGCGGGGGGGATGCAGTGCATATCCCGTAATACAGGCTCCCCCCGTACCGTAGTTATACAGGCTCCCCCAGCATAAATACAGGCTCCATCGTAGGTATACAGGCCCCCCCTCACAGTTTTGCGGCCCCCCCCTCACAGTATGCCCCTCGCAGTGTTCCCCTCTGCTCCCCCGTCCTCCTATGTGCTCCCCTGTGTCTCTCCTCTGCTCCCCCTCTCCTCCTCCTCCTCCATTCTTCTCACCTGTCCTCGCTCCTGCACGTCCCGTACGCTCCCGGTGGGTGTCCGGTCTCTGCAGCGTCTCCGGTCCCAGCACGTCTCTCCTGCGATGTGCTGCCAGGACCTGGCGTGATGTCATAATCACATCACAGCCAGTTACCTAGTGACCGGCAGTAATTACCTCAGAAGAAAATAAATGTATATTCATGGTACTCAGAGAACTTTTGATTCAATCTGTTTTTATTAGGATTGAATTGAAGAAATCTGTTAGTCATCAATTTTATGAGATTTGATCATCTCTAAATTGGCCATTTTCTCCCTCTATGTCTGGTCAGGTGCTGGCTTTTGGGTTAACAAAAGAGCTTTTATAGATTGTATCTTCTAGGTCTTCTTCTCACGCCGTTAGACACAAAGGAAAAAGGCTCTACCGCGGTATCCTACCCTGCCACAATTTACTGTATTAGGCTGCATGCACATTATCATACGAAGGCAATGCACAACCTTTCATATTTCATCAGCTGCTTTTCAGTTCGGACTGGTTATACTTGCTCTTGCCTGCAGATCCGTGTTTTGAGTCATCGTGTATTATATTTAGTTCACAATAGTTTTTTTTCTAGGGCTGACTTTCTGTGGATTACCTATGACAATGGTTATGAAAGTCTTTTGATGATTTCAGTTCATGTTGCTTCAGGGTATATTTCGCAAAGAAAACATGTAGAATAGATTGCAGTTTCCTTAACAAACATTATTCCATGCTGGGCAAAGGACAGAGGGATTAGGCAGAAAAGTATTGTTGGCTTTTAATAAACCTAAGGACAAGCATCACAAAGCAAGAAGTGATGATAACCAATAACACTTCTAGGTTTAGTTGGAAAGGTGTATGTTATGGCCACTTTACATGTCCCAACGTCGGCCCGATATTGGATCCAATGCCGTGGGAGCGCGCTTTTTCTGGGCAGAATTCCAAGATCACATAGGAGATGATACACAGCGCGATATCGGCAGGCAACACCACTACGATGTGTACGCCCCCTTGTACGGCCGACCCAGGAACGACCATTTAACATGGGAGAGAATAGGGGAAGTTGCTCTCCACATCGTAGTTGGGCTGTCACACAGCACGATCCAGCCATAACGTCCATCCAATATCGGGCAGTTGGAGAGCCTGCTCATTTGATCCCCGATATCGTTTTGACATCGTTCGTGTATCGTATTGGACATTTACACCATACAACGCACGAACAATATCGGGGCCAACGCACGAAGCACGTGACTTTTTATTGGAGTTGGACGCCGATATCGGGACGTGTAATGTGGCTATTAGATTTAATTCATGCATATACCGGTAATTGAATATAATGCTTAATGTGTTCACTTGAAAACTGGTTAAGTAGATGAATTAATGTTCTTCTATCTGTAAACCTGAAAATAGCACCAAGTAGGAAGTAAGAATGATTCAAGAACTACTCTGGCTTTTTGCAAAAAACGTACTAACTAAGAACCCTGCTGTTGACACGTTTTTGCACTTGCTTTTTACTTATATAGCAGAGATATATTTTTGGACATTTTTTACACTGTCTTTTTTGTGATATAGATTGTTGGTGGTGTTAACATGGTTTACAGCCCTGTTCACATTGTGATCCGGCTCAGTATCAGTTATTCAGTACTCCACTCTGGGCGTCATCCTTCCATCCCTTGCATGCGCGAGCCGTACCACATGACCAGCCCCCACAATGCACCCTGCCGGATACAACGTTACGGCTGATGCAGAATGCATCAGAAGAGGACAGAATTTTCAAATGAGGAGGAGATCAAGGGATGGAATGATGACACCCAGCGGGGCGTACTGCAAGTAAGCGAGGAGGAGGAATGGAGTCCCGGAGCACGCCCACCGCAGTCTATGGATTCAGACTACACGTAAGTATATAACTCTACATAACTCATTTTCTCAATCTTTATAGGGCCCTTTTAGGTGAGACAGCGATGGTTAGGGATCCGCTAGGAAGGTGCAGGGACAGCTAGTGATAGGTTAGAGGTGTAGATCGAGGAGACAGGTTCCCTTTAATTTACTTCAGGCTGCTAAATAGGCATCTCCGACAAAATAGCATGGGAAAACTGCCAAACAATGTGACTAACTGACCACCATGCTGCCCCAACAACAAAGACCAACAATACACAGCAATATTATCTGCGATATGCCCTGTCTAGTGTAGGAGCACGTGGACTACTCTAGTGGCACAGTGTAATTTACTGGGTGTGTGAAAAGGCCTGTCAGTTGGGCAGCACAATAGTTCACAAACGTATGCCAACTCTATGCCTCCTCCTAGAACCTACACACATCAAAAGGTTACTCGGACACAAAACGTGAACTGACTGCAATCTGTATTAATGAAACATTCAAGGCTCCTCACAGTGGCTACAACCTCTCTAAGGCTAGGGTCACACTTGGCATGAGTTTTTTGGTGCCTTAAAAATAAGCATGCGTTTCTGCATGCTTTTTTCATTTCTGCATGTTTTTTTTTAGTTGCTTTTTGGCACCCATGCATTTTTCCATGCGTTTTTGAATCAGCACCAAAGAATAGTGCATGCACCATTTTTTGGTGCTGTTTTAAAGACGCATGCATATTTTAACATGGGACCCTACGGGAAACGCATGCGTTTCTGCATGGTACTAAATAGTACTAATGGTGCCATGCGTTTTTGCATGCGTTTTTGAAGGCAGCTCCTCACTTAAGTGCAAAAACGCATGCCAAAAACGCATGGCACTTTAGGCATGCGCTTTTACTATTGGGGCATGCGTTTTTGCTATTGGGACATGCGTTTTTTGCATGGGGGCCTATGGGTGTGTTTTTACAAGAATTATCTGTTTGTGTTAAATCAATGTATTAAATATGGAAAAAGATCCTACTAGCCACTTCAAACTTTGCTTTTTCCTCTTTCGCTGCCAGTCTCCACAGTTGTTTTTTTTATGTCACAAGCTGGGTTTTCTATCAGCATTGCAAAGGCATGAACTCAATTTATCTCTAACAATTTAAAGATTTGGATTAGAGCACTAGAGAAAATAATGCTTACTTCAGCAGTGTCATATTTAACCTTCACATTTTATATGCTGCAAGTATTTTTAGTGAAAGCTCTCACAAAAAAGAGCAATAAAAATCAAATATTATTTTTGATGTAGAATAGCTAAGCACTGTTTTATTGGCAAACCATTACACAGGTGCAAATCATAAGCGTAGGTGAAAAATCTAAAGTTCTTTTAAGTCATAGGCAAATATACACATAGCAATACCTCACTTAGTACCCCACACACAGTAATGATGTCCTAATGGCATAGCTCCCGGATAAAGCGGGTCTGACTGGCACATCAGGGCCTTGTCCCAACTTCCACGACTTCTTCTCACTCTGTTCACCCGCACTGTAGCTTCTCCTCAGATGGTAGGGAGGGTATCTTCGGTCTGGTTTGCGGCCGGATGCCTCTGATCACAGCCGCAGCTGCTGAAATTTTTAGATTGCGGCCAGCAGGGAGCTAGCCGTGGTCCTGAAAGCTCAGCAGGGGACAGCTTGTGGTACTGAAGTTTAGCAGTGCTCGCTGCTAAATTCCAGCACCTGGCGTCCGGGTCCCGCATTTTATGTCGGATGCAGTGCGACCCGGCACCATAGACCTCCATGTTAGGGGGCGCCGGATCCAGGAGGATCCGGGAGTATCCAATTTTGTCCGATTTTTTTCCCCCAAATTTTTGTGTCCGGGAGAAAAATCTGAATGCTGCCGGATTCTCCTGGACAGATGGAAACCGGATGGCATATAGCTGCTATCTGGCTCCATCCGGCCCCATAGAACTGTATTGGATGCAGTGAACACAGAACCAGATGATACATAGACAGACATACAACTGTACATAATTGTGTATTTCTATTACCTGTATCATAGACGTAAAGGAAAACTCTTTACTTTGTTCCTATAAAAGAAATAATTACAAATTGTCTTTTTTTGTCTTTTCCTTCCTGGCAATCAAACCAAAATCCTACAATATTGCTATTAATAGTAGATACCAGAAAAGAGTGATAAAGAGCTGGGCTCAAATGCCGCGCTGACCACAAAGATAAACACAGAGTAAATCCCACACTCTGTTTATTTTGCCAAATATTTTGGCAAAATAAACAGAGTGTGGGATTTACTCTGTGTTTATCTTTGTGGTCAGCGTGGCATTTGAACCCAGCTCTTTATCACTCTTTTCTGGATTCTTCAGTTCTCAGCTGGGAGTCTGCAGCGACCTCCTGTGTGCTTTTATTGTAGTTGTGACACTCACAACTACATCAGGTGAGTTTAACCATTTGGGGTCTGAGGGACCTGTATAATAGCAATACTACTCTATGTGCGATTCCTTTCTCTTTTAATTAATCGTAGATAAGCAGAAGGTTATGCCCATCCACATTGACCATTTAGACTAAAGAGTCTCAAAAACAAAATGTTTTTTAATTTAAAGATAGAGCGGATTGTGCAATACATGTTAAAAATGAATCTGCTATATCTTTAAATTGCAGGTAATAACTAAAATCATGAGCCACAGGCCCTGCTGATAAGCATTTTTGTAATCTTGAAGCTGCAATGCAGGCTTTGACACAACAAGCACGTTATACTGTTATATAGAGATACGTCTGTCCATAGCAGTGTATTTCCATATCCTTGTATTTAAGAGGGAGAATAAAACAACATTTTTTATTCATATATAATAACTAGGGATGAGCGAGTACCTTATTATTCATGCTCGCTATACTCGCAATGAGTAGGTACAGGTACTCGCTACTCGTTGCGAGTATAGCGAGTCCTAATACGTTCGCAGTGTATCTATAGATACACTGCGAAAGTAGCCTAAAAGTGAATAAAAGTTGTTTAAAAACAATAAACTTACATACTCACCTTCCGACGCCTGCATCGGGACCGGAGAACCTCACCTCCTCTCGCTGGACAAGGACCTTTCACTACCAGTCAATCAGATGGCCGGTAGTGATCTGGCCAATCAGATGCCGCCACGTCACAACTACGTCATCGCTAGCGGCCACCTGATTTGCCAGTTTGCAAGGTCCTGGTAGTACATATAGGACCTTGCAAATTGGCCAATCAGGTGGCCGCTAGCGATCACGTGGTGTGACGTGGCGCCATCTGATTGGTCAGATTGCTACCGGCCATCTGATTGGCTGGTAGTGAAAGGTCCTTGTCCAGCGAGCGGAGGTGAGGTTTTCCGGTCCCGGTGCAGGCGTCGGACAGGTGAGTATGTAAGTTTATTGTTTTTTAACAACTTTTACTCACTTTTAGGCTACTTTCGCAGTGTATCCATAGATACACTTCAATAGTATTAGGACTACTCGCTACTCCCGAGTACACATAAGTACTCGGAGAGTAGCGAGTAGCCCAAATACCGCTACTATTCGGCGAATACCGGATAGTAGCGAGTATACTCGCTCATCTCTAATAATAACTAATAAAATAGCAAAAAAAACAATTACAATGACATTTTAATGCTCTTTAAAAAATAAATAAACATAAATCTTCAAATAACATAATTGTAACAACTCGCACAAAAAAGCAATCAGCTTATTTATCATGATCATTGGTAAATGGCATAAAATAAATGCTTTAATTGATTCTTTTCTATTAAATCCACAAAATATTTTAATAAAAATTAAACTCTAAGGCCATGTTCACACGTAGCATAAGAGCTATGCTATTCTAATGCTTTCTTCTGTTCATTTTCTACACACCACACAACACAGTAGCAATCTTCTGTAATTATTGCATATTTGTTTAGTCTTTTTATGTGTTTTCCTTCCTCCATGTTTGATGCAGTTTTGGTGCAGATGTGAATCTGGGTTTTCAATACTTTTTAATATTACAGAAAACTCTTGATTTTACTGCATTTTTTTACTTGTATTTTTTTCAGGCTCCCTGTAGACGTTTAGGCTCCCTTCACACCATGATTTTCTGGATCCGGGACTGTCTGGAGTGAACCGGACAGTTCCGGATCCGGTTTTGACCCCATAGTATTTTTATTGAGCCGGATGGAGCCGGGAGGATACAGGTCTATTCGTTTTTTTTCTCCCAGACACAAAAATGCTACTTGCTGTGTCCGATGCTTTGCTGGTGGCACCGGACACAGCCTGACAGCTCCGGACAAATAGAACTGGAGGGTTAATATGCCCTCAACAGCTCCTTGGTGCTGAAGTTCAGCATAGCTCACGCTGAACTTCCGCCACTGGTCTACAGATCTTGGCTCCTCCTCCCAGATCTGGGCAATCCGGCGCCATAGACTCCCATGTTAAGGAGCGCCAGATTGGCCCGGATCGCAGCATTTTTGTGTCTGGGGCAAAAAATCAGCCCAAATTGGATCCTCCTAGATCCGGGGCAATCCAGCACTCCTTAACATGGGAGTCTATGGCGCCGGATTGCCCAGATCAGGAAGTAGGATCCGGGATCCGGACACCGGCGACTGAAGTGCAGCATGAGCGATTTTAGATATATTGAGATACAGACCCCTTTTTTGTGTCATCACAGTACCCCTCCAAAATTTAGCTCATGGCTAGCATTGATAAGAGATTGTCATTTCCTCCATATATGGCACTGCTGTATATAGAACAAGTGACCTGACCTTGCAAGTTCAATTCCCCTAAAGGGACAACTAAATACAGTAAAAAGTAGAATATACATTTTTTGAAAAACAAAAGTCAGTAAATAAAAGTTAAAATCACCCCCCACCTTTCATCACATTAAAGCAATGTGCCCCTGCTCCATTTTATTTTGCTGCATTTTTGTCCAAAAAAACATCAACTTTTGTCAGGCCGGCAAAGTCTATGACATTTCTGAAATGCTGTGCCAATGGCTTCATTTTTTCCTGATCAGGTTTTGGCACAAAAACCTCATCAATAAGGCTAGCTTCACACCACGGTTTTTGTCTGTCCGGGTGGATCCTGTTTTTTGCAGGATCACCCTGACAGAACCTGAAAGGATATGTACAAAATGTGGCTAAATATGGTCCCGGATCCTGTTTTTTGCAAATTCGTTTTCTGATGCTGTCCATGGTGCTGAAATCTTCATGTGTCTGCTCTGCCGCTGTCCATGGTTCTGAAGTCTGTCTGTGTCTTCTCTGCCGACTGTCCATGGTACTGAAGTCTGCCTGTGTCTGCTCTGCCGCTGTCCTTGGTGCTGAATTCACAGCCTGTGCTAGAAGTAGTGCTGTCCATGGTGCTAAAAGTTTAGACGACAGGATTTCAGAGCATGCTCGGTGCTTAAAATCGGATCCGGCAAACAATCCGATTTTTTCACAGATACGCACTTATAGACTCCCATGTTATGTGCACCAAATCGCCCCGGATCCGTTTCTGTCTGGTTTTGTCCTTTTTTTTTTCACCGGAGCCAAAAAATGCTTCAGCTCCAATTTTGGGGACGGTGAAAAATCGGACAAAAATGAATCCGGCACAGAATACACAAAACAGATGGCCAAATGGACCAATCCGGCACTATAGGGATACATGGGAGGCAAAAACTGTTTTAAACTGGACAGAACAGGATCCCAAAAACCGTGGTGTGAAGCCAGCCTAAAAGAATCAGCATGTCAATTATGTGATCCGTTTTCTCCATAGACCCCATTCTATGAAAAACGCACTACTAAAAATCGCAAGCAAAAAAACACCAATACATTTTTGGTGTGTTTATTGTTGGAAAACCTGATAAGGTTTTGATGCAGAATTTTCACGACTATAAACTGATCACTTTTTTTGTGTGCACATAGCCTAACAAATAAAAAAAATGCATATATATGGCATTGCTTTTTTCTTAAAAGCCTGATTGGTAAACAGTACAGCGAGAGCAAAAAATAAACTTTTTTTAGCCTGCATAACAACAGAAAAAAATGTAATAACAGGCGATCAAAACATTGTATATACCCAAAAATAATATCAATAAAAACATCAGCTTTTGGGGCGCAAAAATAAAATTGAAAATGTTATGGCTCTCAGAAAGTCACAGACACAGACAAAATGTTTTGTTCTTATTTTTTTTAATTCCTGATTTTCTGAATTTTTTTCGCCACTTAAATAAAACTATACATGTTTGGTATCTGCATAATCGTACTGACCTGGAGAATCATACTGCCAAGTCAGTGTTACAGTAAAATGAATGCCGTAAATATAAAAATAAAAAACAAATTGCTGAACTTCACTTTTTTTTCGCTATATCGCCATGCTTGGAATTTTTTTACGCTTAGCTTTTCATCATATGATAAAATCAATGGTTTCATTCAAAATTAAAACCCCAACAAGCCCTTAAATGACTTTATAGATGGGAAAATATCAAAGCTATGGCTCTTGGAGTTAGTGGAGGAACAAATGAAAGAGAAAAAAGCAAGAAATCGCCCTGTTTGCAAGGGGTTAGGCTGGCTTCACACCACGGTTTTGCTGATAGGGGGCTGTCGGTGTGAATTCGAACAGCTCGGATCAGATTTCGGCCCCATAGTATTCCCATGGGCCAGATGGAGCCGGATGACAGCTATTTGCCATTCGGTTCCCATCTGTCACGGAGGATCCGGGAGAATTCGGATTTTTGTCCCGGACACATAATCACAGCTCGCTGCGATTTTCTGTCCGGGGCAAAAATCTGCACAAATCGGATCCACCCTGATCTGGCACGATCCGGCGCCCCCTAACATGGGAGGCTATGGTGCCGGACCCTACATAATATCGGTCCGGTTTCTGAACGCCGGGTGCTGACGCTTAGCGCTGGCCAGCGCTGAACTTTAGCACCGTGGAGAGCTCCGCACTAACATGTCAGGACCGCAGCTAGCTCTCGCAAGTTGCGATCCTGACATTTCAGCAGGAAACAGCTCCTGAACCCTGTGAACTGCCGATTCCGAGAAGGACTACATTTGCCCTTCGGTTCTGTTCTATCCGAGGCTGTCAGGTTCTGTCCAGGTGCTTACCACAAAACACCAAGACAGAACCTGGTACACCAAAACCGTGGTGTGAAACCGGCCTAAGGGCAAGGGTGTTCATGCAACCTAAATCTTTGAGTATGATGGTGCAATATAAGAGCATTTAGGGCCCAGGGCATCACTACTTTATCTAAAACCAGCCCTGGTAGCAAGCATGCCAAAAATGGTTGTTTGCAAAATATCAACTCATCATGTCAAGTATGGAACAACCACATACTTTTTTCTACAGTAAATTTGGGCCTGTGATTAGTTTAATTGATCACCATGGATCTAGCATCAGCTGTTATTACACAAGGATTTTGCATCTAGCCAGACATTTTCCCATTATAGAAGTCTGCAAGAACATTGTAACAATATTGAGACACTATTTAAATGAATATTTGTCCTTTTTACTCATTATGGGCCAGGTCTGCCAGATGGAGAGCAGCAGATATACAGTATAGTGGCTCTTCAGTCTGGTTCCAAAAATGATGTACAATAGTATGAAAAAGCTTTAGGAAGATATGGAACAAATGAAAAGACGAGAAGACGTGCAAACAGTTTATTTTTATCAACTTACAAAATGCAAAGTGAATAAAGAAAAGAGAAATTAAATCAAATCAATATTTGGTGTGACTGTCTTTTGCTTTCAAAACAGCATCAGTTTTCCAAGGTATACTTGTACCAGTTATTAAAACAACTCAGCAGGGAGGTTGTTCCAAACACCTTGGAGAACTAACCACAGATCTTGTTTGGATGTAGGCATAGCCTTCTGTCTGCTTATGAACCCCAGAAAAATCCCATGATAATGAGATTAGGACTCTGTAGAGGCCATATCATCACTCTCAGGACTCCTTGTTCTTCTTCAAACTGAATAAAGTTATTTAAGTGGTTGTCCACTGCTAGGACAACCCCTTCTTATTTCCCATGTTAAGACTTATTAAAATAAAAACACCTATTGAGACACAAGTCACTAAAAAAAGCTAGGTTGTGACACAATCACTACCTACAGGACTATAGGCAACAGTGAACTCAGGTAAATCAGGGAACTCCGAAGTCTGGTTTCAGGAGATTTTATATTTATTATTATTGTTATTATATATTTATATAGCGCCATTAGATTTCATGGTGCTTTACATATTGAAAGGGCAGACGAGGACAAGTACAATTGTATGGACAATCAAATCATACAGGTACAGGAGGGGATAGGACCCTGTCCGCAGGGCTCACAGTCTACGAGGGACAGGTTGGGATACGGTAGGAGTACAAGGAGTAATAGAGATATAGTCATGCAAGGGTCCAGGATAAGGTTATCCAGGAGATCACAAAGAGGATTCGGGGAGTAAACAGAGAAGTATTCAAGTCACGGTCCAGGAGAATTATAACAAGTACAGGGAACAAACTAAAAGATATCAAGCCACAGTCCGAGTTAAATAGTAGAATAGACACAGGAATGCAGGTCACAACATCACTTCAGACAGAATGAACGACTGGCCGCATTATGAGAAAGATTGATCAGCTAAGTAGATCAATCCCTGGGAAGTTGGAACACATGAGCAATCCAACTCCTCCCAGAATCAGAATGGAGGACTGTTCTGATGATGTTCTGAAATTCAGCACACGGACAGCTCAGTACACCTAGGTATTAGTAACAGCACAATCCTAGATGCACAGCTCGTAGGGATCGTGACACTTATACTCACCTCCTCTGCTTGCATGGTTCAAGCGATGTTGATGCTCACATTGCCAGGGCTCAGGTGAGGTTATAAAGTCAAGTGAACCCCGCACCCTATCACCCACAGCTTCTCTCTCTCTCTGCCTTCAGTTGTGTGGTTTCTCGGCAGGAAGTGTACGGCAGCCTCAGCTTTAACTTACTGCTGATTACTCATATGTGCCAAGGCGGGGAGAGATAAGCGGCAAGGATTGGGCACTGGGCTCACCTGATGTCACAACCTCAGGCACATTAGTGCCAACACTGCTGAAACCACAGCTACACAGGTGTAGGTATAAGCTTTTTCATTTTAATGTGGCCAAACATGGGGAAAGAGAAGGAGTTGTTCTTTTAGTGGACAAACCCTTTAATGACATTAGCTGAATGTTTGCAGTCATTGTTCTGCTGCAGAAATAAGTTGGTGCCAATTAGGTAACACGATAATCTGTGTTTATTTTAATCTCAAACCAACATTTTGGATTAGGTTTAAAAAATGTTACAATGTGTCATACACACCGAAAATAATCAGATTAAAAACTCAATTATTAATATGATTTTTAACACTGAAGTTTAAAGCTCAAGTCATGCCAAGAAGAAAATATAGAGAGTATAAATATTTAATGTTATCTACTTTTATATCTGCCTTTATAAAATGTTTAGTAGTTCACTCACTTCCCCAGCAACACAGATGGCATTCTGGAAGAGGCTCTCTTATTTTACAGTCAGATAATAACATGTGGCACAGAAGTCCTAGTACAATTACACATACACAGATACAAAGCTGTACTTATAGCAACATGTGATTATCAGAGCAAGACCTCCAATACTAAATCTATAAGCAGCTATTGCAGAGTAAGATAAAATATGTGATTATTCCTATGTTCTTAAATGAACAAAATTGCACAACACTTGTAAAAACAAGCAATTTGCCAGACATTTTTTATTGAAAATTCTCTCCTTTCTGCAGAACAAAAAATTCTCTCCTTTCTCATTCTTACTTTACTTATATATGGCTCATTATAAGGTTAGAAGAAGAAAGCTAACCAGTATAAATAGGCGATCACAAATATGTTATAGTCATGAAACTTTATTATAAATACCATAAGCAAAACAAGAAGGTACAACATTAAAAACAGTTAAAAAAGACCTATACAGGACTACACATATATTCTTATATTCTACCCTCTTCAACAAATGACAGTCAGAAAGATCCAGAGTACAGTCCTGCCTAAACAATGAAAACACAATCAAAAATCCTCACATAATAAACCCATTGGAGAGCTACCAGGGAGAAATAAGAAGTACTCCCAAGAACATAGGCAAATACCTTATTATACAGCTCCCAAACACGGGATTACAGAGGAAAAGTGAAACATTAAAGACCAAAGGCACATACAATTGTTCTCAAACCTGAGATAAATAAAGTGCATCAGAGCAGGCTCAAAGGATCATTCCATAACCTGGAATAGGTCAGAGTTGTGGGTAGAGATGGAGGGTCACCCTACGCGTTTCGTCATCATAGATGACTTCGTCAGGGGAGCACTCCTTGTTCTGCCTATCTGGCTTTTATATTCAATAAATTATACATGAATATGGGTCACCTGTTATCATTCAGCAGCCAAGCTCGCTCCGTCGCCACCACATGGAGGAAGTACAGGGGCTGATCGAGCGGAAGTGTGCGTGACGTATGCGCAAGCTAGAGCGCATGCGCGGGGAGTGTACCTGCAGCCTCAGACGCAGGAGCAGCAAGATGGGCACCGCGTCTGCGCAATGGATAGGGAGGTTGTGCGCCTGCATCAAACGGTCTAATAATAGTATAAGCAAGGCAGGCACCGTTGTATGCACAAGCCAGAAGTTTAAGGGATCAAATAGATGTTAATCCAGACATGAAGGTCAAATAATCTTGAGAGACAAGTATAACCAAGAAGGGCTCAAACAAAAAACAAAAAACAAACAGTGAGGGAATAAAGAAAAAAATAAAAATAAAATAAATAAATAATAACAAATGTTCAAAACAAGGGACGAGTGGCAGAATTTCAGGGAGACTTATGGACAGCATCCAAATGAGAAGGTTTAAGAAGTATATATGTCATTGATTATGCCTTAACAAATGTTGTCACCCTGGTGCACCTAATATGTGTGGGAGCCCAAGGAGCCATTATAGAGCTCCCAAACACCCAAGCAGCCCCCATAATCACACACATAATCCACATTTCATATCCATAAACCAAAATGATATAAATGGTATTTTTTTGGTATTTTTTTCTCTCAATACATAAAATACAGAGCACAAAAGTTCAGTCTAATCCACTCTAAATAAGAAACAAAAAGCACCTTGCCAACCAGACCTCACCCCACCAAGGAGGGTGTTTTATGAAAACAATTCAGTCTTATAGAGTTAGAATAATGATATACAAATAGTTATATATAACTCGTTAGGTAGATGTGTTCCAGACGGAACCATCACAAATAATGCATAAGAGTATACATATAGTATAGTAGTAGACATGAGACGGTCAATGTCAACAGGATCCTGTTGATTTATATATGGCTCATTAGCTATGAATAAGCCATGCATACAACCCAGCAGCAGTGTAGCCGAACATGCCCAGTGCTTACAAACTCTATAAAGGAGCTTGTAATCCCTGCTTGAGCTCCTAACTCTCCTGCACAGCTTTAGTGCTTCTCCTCACCAAAATTGCTGCAGAGGCACAGTTGCTTCATATGGCAACATTAGTAAGCACACACAGCAGATTATCTCAGCACAGGAGATGTAGTATGATCAGACCATGTCCCTGCACGGTCAGACACATCCATTACACAGTACATAGCAGGGACACATATATAAGATTATCTCAGCACAGGTGATGTGGTATGATCAGACCATGTCCCTGTACGGTCAGACACATCCATTACACAGTACATAGCAGGGACACATATATAAGATTAACTCAGCACAGGAGCTGTGGTATGTCCGACCTGTTCCTGCATGGTCAGAAACATACATTACACAGGGGCACATTTGTAAGATTATCTGTAGACAGAATATTTTTTATACCACATCCAATTGTGGAACTTATTTTTATTCTAAGATCTATCAATTAAAATGTACAATTGTTTATTATGCAACCCCTATAAAGGGAAAAAACACCCAGACTGCTACAATCAATATAAGCATAGATAATAAAAACTCCCAGAGTTGAGGGTCCCCCCTCCCTGTAGCCATGTGTCCCCTTTGCCTAATACCCCAGGGGTACTTTACTTTTGAATGACTATTTTATCAAATGTTATCACCCTGGAATTGTTTACGAATGTGGAAAACAATTGAGAGATTATGTTCCGATATGTGGTATTGTGAGTAGTTTTCAGTACAGTACTTGAATATATTTTAGAAATATTGCCTTATAAAGTGAACACCCTACTAGTGTGGATTTATAGTATTTTTAATCCAACTAGATGGGATCCGATTCTATCGCACCGGGAGATTGTAGAATGTGTGCAGCTATATATTCGTTTATCCTGGAGCGATACTGCGAAGGATCAGGTGTACAAATATGTCAATCGTCACAGCTGTAGCGCTATTGTGTATATGGTGGCAATGTTAGCTATGATATCAGGGAAGAAGCTAGAATGTATGTACTCCTACCATGTGTGCCGTCACTTTCGTCATGTGATAGGGGCGTGATAGACATGCAGGCCAACAATTGAAGAAGGAATAAACAGTAAAAGTCCATGTGGGCATGATTCTAATAGGTAGGCGGGTCCTGGAGTCAATACCCCAGGTGGGGGGTGGGGTTGTAGGGAGGGTTGAAGGCCCCCTTGTATGATTATAGTAGACAGGAGGAAATGTTGACACATCCACCAATGAAGGCGGTCACGCCCACCAAAGACGGCAGTCACTCCCTTTAACCTGGGAGCAGCCCATATATTCCAGACTCAACCATGATATCAGCCTATTGTTGGAATGAGTAGGTGGATTAACATGGCCACCGCTACACCTGGAGCGCTACGTTGTGCCAATATAGTGGCCACATTATTTTACGGCAGTAGTTCATATGAGCCTTAAAAGACTGTTTTTTTCCCTTCAACCTGGCCAATCAGCACACACCTGGGTCTACCTGCTCTGCGGCCGGTGTCCCGGGAGGTGTGTGATTCCCCCTGTCCTATAGGTAGCGCTATTTTGTGGACAAACTTACAGATGGGATATAAAGGATATAGTGGTGAGTCCAATATTGATTAAAATCTTTAGCTTTATTAAACAAGATTAAAATATCACAGTGGTTGGATTCTTGTCTCAACATGTTTCAGGCAAAGCCCTTAGTCACTGAGATGGGATACAACTTTTATTATAATAGGTAACAAAAATTCTACATATAATTTTAGAAAAGATGCAAGGGAAATGTTTTATATTACAGTATTAAGTCTTTTGTAATACATATATGTCCAAGTCCTCTTTAATGACAAAGTATATGTCCCTAGCTACATTTTATTAGTATAAAACAAGGTATAATAGCTATTATTGGGTGACCCTGCAGCCAAGCTCCCAAAGAGCAAAAATATATGAAAAAATGCTAATAATACACATGACGTTCACAATGAATAATGCTTAGATAATAAACAATGTATGTTTTTTGTCTTTTATCTGCTTATTTTATAGCTGTTTTTTATCTGATCTTTAAAAATAGATCAAGTAATATACTGTGAGACACTTGTAAGAAGACTTAGAATAACATTTCCCTGTGTTGTTCAGCTCATTTTTTTCCTTTCCCACAAGTCTAAAAATACATGAGTTACAGCGGTGGTAATCTGCTCTGAGCATCACTTTGTAAAGATGTTTCTAATCTTTTTGAATTAAACCATATATCTCATAACTACTTACATCTTACAAGCAAAATTACTGCATTCAAAAGGCAAAACCAGGAGAACATTTGGCTCAAATGTTTGGTCGGTATATACCTCGTATTGTTTTATGAGACATTATTTTTTATATATATTTTTTTTATCATATTTAATATAGACTATAAATTATGCTGAAATAAATGTAATTTACTTTATCAGGAATGAGTCATGTTGAACGCTTTAAATTACAAATTATCTGCAGGAAATTCTTCACATTGCAAATATAGTACCTTTGTGGGCGGAGGTTTGTTCAAATGAGTGAGGTTAAGGTTCAGTTTGGGTCACCGTTCCCGGTGTTGAGCAAAATTGTTCAGGTTTGGAGTTCGGGTGCTTTACGTTTGCAAACCACCGAACAAGCATCGCTGTGGTCGGGTACAATTGGTGGTTGGAGCAGTGTGAGCTCCGTGCAGTGTGTGATTGGCTCTCGCTGGGCTTAAAAGCACAGTTTTTGGGTGTAGTATGTCCAAAAGTAACTTTGAAAAAAATTAAATTAATAGCGCCCTCCCACCCCTGGAAGTGTTTTACCTATGGCTGGATATACAGTTAGGGCCAGAAATATTTGGACAGTGACACAATTTTCGCGAGTTGGTCTCTGCATGCCACCACATTGGATTTGAAATGAAACCTCTACAACAGAATTCAAGTGCAGATTGTAACGTTTAATTTGAAGGGTTGAACAAAAATATCTGATAGAAAATGTAGGAATTGTACACATTTCTTTACAAACACTCCACATTTTAGGAGGTCAAAAGTAATTGGACAAATAAACATAACCCAAACAAAATATTTTTAATTTTTATTTAATCACTGCCTTAAGTCTGGAACCCATGGACATCACCAAACGCTGGGTTTCCTCCTTCTTAATGCTTTGCCAGGCCTTTACAGCCGCAGCCTTCAGGTCTTGCTTGTTTGTGGGTCTTTCCGTCTTAAGTCTGGATTTCAGCAAGTGAAATGCATGCTCAATTGGATTAAGATCTGGTGATTGACTTGGCCATTGCAGAATGTTCCACTTTTTTGCACTCATGAACTCCTGGGTAGCTTTGGCTGTATGCTTGGGGTCATTGTCCATCTGTACTATGAAGCGCCGTCCAATCAACTTTGCAGCATTTGGCTGAATCTGGGCTGAAAGTATATCCCGGTACACTTCAGAATTCATCCGGCTACTCTTGTCTGCTGTTATGTCATCAATAAACACAAGTGACCCAGTGCCATTGAAAGCCATGCATGCCCATGCCATCACGTTGCCTCCACCATGTTTTACAGAGGATGTGGTGTGCCTTGGATCATGTGCCGTTCCCTTTCTTCTCCAAACTTTTTTGATCCCATCATTCTGGTACAGGTTGATCTTTGTCTCATCTGTCCATAGAATACTTTTCCAGAACTGAGCTGGCTTCTTGAGGTGTTTTTCAGCAAATTTAACTCTGGCCTGTCTATTTTTGGAATTGATGAATGGTTTGCATCTAGATGTGAACCCTTTGTATTTACTGTCATGGAGTCTTCTCTTTACTGTTGACTTAGAGACACATACACCTACTTCACTGAGAGTGTTCTGGACTTCAGTTGATGTTGTGAACGGGTTCTTCTTCACCAAATAAAGTATGCGGCGATCATCCACCACTGTTGTCATCCGTGGACGCCCAGGCCTTTTAGAGTTCCCAAGCTCACCAGTCAATTCCTTTTTTCTCAGAATGTAACCAACTGTTGATTTTGCTACTCCAAGCATGTCTGCTATCTCTCTGATGGATTTTTTCTTTTTTTTCAGCCTCAGGATGTTCTGCTTCACCTCAATTGAGAGTTCCTTTGACCGCATGTTGTCTGGTCACAGCAACAGCTTCCAAATGCAAAACCACACACCTGGAATCCACCCCTGACCTTTTAACTACTTCATTGATTACAGGTTAACGAGGGAGACGCCTTCAGAGTTAATTGCAGCCCTTAGAGTCCATTGTCCAATTACTTTTGGTCCCTTGAAAAAGAGGAGGCTATGCATTACAGAGCTATGATTCCTAAACCCTTTCTCTGATTTGGATGTGGAAACTCTCATATTGCAGCTGGGAGTGTGCACTTTCAGCCCATATTATATATATAATTGTATTTCTGAACATGTTTTTGTAAACAGCTAAAATAACAAAACTTGTGTCACTGTCCAAATATTTCTGGCCCTAACTGTATGTGGGCGGAGAGCTGAACTGCCAAACAGTGACTTCTATTGAGGTTTGTTTCACGTTTGGGGTCATGACCAGTGTGCTAAAAAGTTTGGTTACACCACCCGAGCCCGAACTTCAAAAGATTTGTTAATCACTACATATAAGGTATCTACACCCAGACTGACTGAATCCATGTGGAAAAGTCTATTAGACAGACTAAAACCAGTAAGGCCAGCTTCACACCAGTCTTTAGGATATGGGGCTGTTCAGTGTGAACTGGACAGCCCCGGAACTGATTTTGGCCCCATTGTTTTTCTATGGGGCCAGATAGGGCCGGATAGCAACTATTTGCCATCCGGTTTTGTCTTGTCTGGGAGGATCCGGCACATTTCATTTTGTTGCCCCGGACACAAAATCGCAGCTTGCAGCATTTTTGTGTCCGGGGCAATCATCTTACAAAATCGGATCCTCCCGGATCCGGTGCGATCTGGCGTCACCCTAACATGGGAGTCTAAGGGTGTCAGATCGCACCGGATCTGACAGAAAATTAGATCCAGTGCCAGATGCCGGGTGCTGAAGTTCAGCGGTAGCCAGAGCTGTACCTGGAGAATTCCCGACAGAAATTTCAGAACCGCAGCTAGGGATTTTGAAATTTCAGCACTGGAGTGTGGCAGTAGCCGCACAGTGCTGAATCCGAGAGAAAACAGGATCGGAGGCATATTTGCCCTCCGGTTCTGTTCTATCCGGAGCTGTCAGGCTGTGTCCGGTGCATCCAGTCAAACACAGCCTGACACCACAAAACCGTGACGCGAAGCCGTCCTAACTTTCTGTTATTGAGTTTTGTCTTGTTATTTTTTTGTGTATTTTTTCTTATTTTTCCTGAAGAATCACAATAAGACATGACAGATAAATACAGAATATTACAAAAATGTCACTTATTAATGTTGTGTTTTGATGTGTATCACTACTAAAAGAAGTTTTAATTGCTATTCTATACTTTAAGACTGGGTTCATCCAAGTAAAACTCAATTACGCTAATCAGACTCTGATCAGAGTGGAATCGGTTGTTCATGGATATGGAGAAAATAAAAAAAAATTGTCTTCTCTAATCTGTCACTTCGTGAAAATTGGACTGCAAACAAATGCGGTCTGGGTGTGGTCCGATCATTTTTCATGGACCCATAGACTTGAATGGCTGAGTGTCATCTGATTCTCAGAGGAATTCTGTGATATTTTTTGCCTTGGAAAATATGTTCCACAGAACTTTTTTTAAAATGAAACTCATGAAATCGGCCTGGACAGAAATGATGGTACTCCTTGAAAATAATGTGACAAAAGGGACATGTTAAATCAAGGTGTGTCCACTAATTAGCATCACAGGTGTCTACGATCTTGTAATCAGTCAGTGGGCCTGTATATAGGGCTACAGATACTCACTGTGCTGTTTGGTGACATGGTGTGTACCACACTCATCACGGACCAGAGGAAGCAAAGGAAAGAGTTGTCTCATGAGATTACAAAGAAAATTATAGAAAAGAATGTTAAAGGTAAATGTTATAAGACAATTTGCAACAGCTTGATGTTCCTGTGACTACACTTGCACATATTATTCAGAAATTTCAGATCCATAGGACTGTAGCCAACCTCCCTGGACGTGGTTGCAGGAGGAAAATTGATGACAAATCAAAGAGAGTGATCATACAAATGGGGAAAAAAGAGCCCAGAAAAACTTCTGAAGAGGTTAAAGGTGAACTTCAAGCTCAAGGAACATCAGTGTCAGATCGCACCATCTGTCATTGCTTGAGCCAAAGTGGACTTTATGGGAGACAACCAAGGAAGACACCATTATTGAAAATAAATCATAAAAAGCCAGACTGGAATTTGCCAAACTACATGTTAACAAGCCACAAAGCTTCCGGGAGAATGTCCTATGGACAGATGAAACAAAAATGAACATTTCGGGCAAGGCACATTAGCTCTGTTTACAGATGCAAATAATTAAGCATATCAAGATCACTGTCCCTACTGTGAAACATGGAGTAGGCTCTGTTATGTTATGGGGATGATTTGCTGCATCTGGCACAGGGTGTCTTGAATCTGTGCAGGGTACAATGAAATCTCAAGACTATCAAGGGATTCTAGAGAGAAATGTGCTGCCCAGTGTCATAAAGCTTTGTCTCAGTGCAGGTCATGGGTCTTGCTACAGGATAATGTCCCAAAACACAGCTAAAAACACCCAAGAATGGATAAGTAGAAAACATTGGACTATTATGAAGTGGACTTCTATGACTCCTGACCTAAATTCTATTGAGCATCTTTGGAAAGAGTTGAAACATGCCATCTGGAAAAGACAATCTTCAAACATGAGACAATTGGAGCAGTTTGCTCATGAGGAGTAGCAAAAATACCTGTTGAGAGGTGCAGAAGTCTCATTGACAATTACAGGAATCGTTTGATTGCAGTGATTGCCTGAAAAGGTTGTGCAACAAAATATTAAGTTAAGGGACCATCATTTTTGTCCAGGCCGATTTCACGAGTTTAATTTTTTAAAAAAAATTTAGTGGTAGAGGGGTTGAAAAGCAATGTCTGGAAAACAGGACGAAGTGTCGGTGATCCCTGAAGAAGGAGCAGAGGCTGCTCCAAAATCGTGTAGGAATAAAAACATCATTACACCAGATATCTGGGGTTCTGGTTTTCCTTCCAGCAGCATGGATCACCAACACTTCTTCCTGTTTTCCAGTTGTTCGCCACGGTGCACGTAGAGGTGTGGATTCAGCAGCAGCTGTACGAGCACATATACTGGTTTTGGGTTTACACAACCAGACCAGGTGAGCAATTCCCATAGGGAATCTGCCCCTCTCTGCTGAGAGATAAGACCCATGCACATTTTTGTCTCCTATTTCTAGAAAAGCAATATCTGACTTTCATTTGTTTATTTTCATAGATTTTGTATTTATTATTACTTTTGTCAGATTCAAGTTATTTCTGTGACCACTGTGGGTTTTTCTTTAATTAAATGAGGGGTACCAACAATTTTAACCACGTGTGTATTCATGTGAGTGAAGATTTAGTATAATCTGTATTGTAATTATTTTATCCTCTCTTCTTGATGGGATTAGTAATCCTGTGGGTGATCCTATCAGTGACTGACAGCTTTCCTTGAAAAAGTGCCGATAAAAAGATGCGATGGAGGGGAGGGGCACACTGCTTATTATATAAAATCAAGGCGGGATGCTCACCATACCAAGTGCAGCAAATAGAAAAGGGAACAAGAGAAGACAAGGTACGTATGGGAGCAACACC
Source organism: Allobates femoralis (assembly GCA_033576535.1). NCBI lineage: Eukaryota > Metazoa > Chordata > Amphibia > Anura > Aromobatidae > Allobates > Allobates femoralis. Next base: position 667,164,533 of record JARQOC010000002.1, on the reverse strand, counting down.
AGTTCAAAATATGATATATACAAGAGTTTATTGATTATTAATGTGCAAAGAACCTTTTGGGTAAAAACAATTAAAACTGTAAGGGCCCCCCTATGCCCTTGTATCATAGATAACAGTGACCATAAAATTGCAACAGTATACGGCACTGGATGATATATATACACATAAAAGGACCCCGGGTCCAAGTTGATATGATAAGGGTATGAGTGTGTATCTATGGTCAATTGTCTATGCTATTATGTGGGATAATATTTTGCTGACCCTGGTACACTACCATTTACTGTATTGATTGTGTCTTTCCCCTATATTGGGCTTGGCATCTGCACGCTAACCACGTGATTCATTATTATACCTGACCAACAAGTATTATATACTCCTTAAGCTAGTGGTCCTATATATGCATGAATGCACTTTTCATTGTAAATTGTAACAGTCATATCAATTTGCCTATCCTACAGGGTCCTTCTACTGTATATATATATCATCCAGTGCCGTATACTGTTGCAATTTTATGGTCACTGTTATCTCTGATACAAGGGCATAGGGGGGCCCTTACAGTTTTAATTGTTTTTATCCAAAAGTTTTTTTGCACATTAATAATAAATAAACTCTTGTATAGATCACACAATTTTTTGTCTACTTGTCGATATTTTGAACTGGTGTCTTCTCTTGTTCCTTTTTCCATAAAAAGATGGACATCAATCACTGATGGGAAAGTAAGTGGTTGTGTACTAAACTCTTCTCTTTGCTACTTATGTGGTACGATGCTCCAGTTCAGTGTTTTCCATAAACCACAATGAACCAAGAAGAACTCATGTATGGCCACTACTTCACCTCATTAGCTGCTTTCTCTGCTATAGGCAGGGGCGTAACTACAACAGGTGCAGGGGTTGCAATCGCACCCGGGCCCTGGAGCCCGTAGTTCCTTTGGCCTATAGAAAAAGACTACTGCTATCAACGATCTGCAATAATTGGGCGCCCCTTGGAGCTTTTGCATCTGGACCCATGAAGTTCAAGTTACACCACTGGCTACAGGACTCCCCTATAATGACAAAATGAGAACCTCAGATCAAGGAACAAATGACATTAGGCCATTAGTACCTGTCCCTATGATGCTACCCAGTACTTTTCTCACTGACATGGAAAATTCACTTGAGCTGTTACCTAAAGGCCCCGTTACACCCATCGATTTCCCAGTGATCCGACCAATGATGTGGATCGCTGGGACACTATTAGCTGATCGCTGGTGGTGAGCTGTCAAATAGGCAGACTCACCAGTGATTAGGACCAGCGAGAACGCTGGTATCCAGGGTAAACAGCGGGTAACTAAGCAGAACGCTGCACTTAGTTACCCCATGTTTACCCTGGTTACCAGCTCCCTAACACTTGCTATGCGGAGCTCGTTCATCGTTGGTCTCCCGCTGTCACACACGCATTGAGTGCTGGTTCAGGTCATTTACCAACAACCAATGATGAACGACCTCATGAAGCAGATTCATGCATTTTTACATAAAATGAAAGTGCATTTGGAGACATCTTTGCAACACACTCAAATGATAGGACTATGAACTATTGACACTTCTGTGAAATGTCTCACTTAGAACTCTGCTCTCCACAACTTAACTAAGTATTTTCAGGTCTCCATGGGTTGCTAACCATTTACCTAATGCAATTTGTTCCACTTATCTAGAAATCTGGTTTCTCTGTCCCAGCTCCTCCATCCCTCCCTAACCCTACTCTGCTTTATGTCAGCTGTCGTATCCACCAGAGCATATAACACTGTTTTACCTTTTTTTTTTTCCCTTTCTTTGCTTATGTATATATGTATGCGTCTTCAGAATTTGTGTCATTATCTGCCTGACGAAGGGACCACAGTGTCCCGAAAGCTTGTATGTTTACCATCTTTCCAGATAGCCATTAAAAGGTATCAACCACTGAGGACTATCAGGTTGCAATATATTTTTCTGTTAATTCATACGGAATAATGTGCTAGATTATTAAATTGCATTTAGACACCATTATAATTCATTCAAATATATGCCTGTAAATTCTCGTGTTTTGTTTTCCAATGAATAGGCATCATATGGGCTGAAATTAAACAGATGTGGGATGGAGGACTTCAGGATTACATCCATGACTGGTGGAATTTAATGGATTTTGTGATGAATTCATTATACTTAGCAACTATTTCTTTAAAAATTGTTGCCTATTCTAAGGTACAGTTGAAATATAATATACACACATTTTACATGTTATAATGAAACTTTTGTGTATCATATGAAATGAAAAGGCTTTTCAATATTGATTTCTTACTGTACAAAAAAATAAAGATATAATAGAGATGAGCAAACCCGTGGATATTCGAGTTCAATAAGTTTGACCGGACTTTAGTTAAAGGGGCACTGTCAGGTCATTTTTCAGTATAATATTAATATTACCCTTGAATAGGGCCTGGGCAGACCTTTTAAAAACATGAAAAATCATTATTGTATCGTTTGTAGTTTCCATGTTATCAACATTGTCACACCCTGCAGGGAGCTCCTGGATTAGTCCTCTCCATTATAACCAAACAGGAATAGTCCGGCTGCTGTATAAACTGTCTTGTAACTATGCACTCCCTGTCAGCAGCTCTCTCCTCCCTTTGCTAACAGTGTAGTGTCAGTAGCTTCTGTTCTGATGAGAACAAAAGGGGATAGAGCTATTGATGATCTGCCTTATCTAGACTCCATGTATTTCTGTAAGCAGGAACCCTGCTGTGACAGTTTTGTGTTGTATTTCACCTCTTTCTTGGCTGCACACAGCAGAGAGGAGAATACAGTTTCCGAACACACGCACACTGATCTCCTGTGCAGTGATGTGGTGTGCGTATGTGACATGCATATTCATGCTTATGGGGAGTGGACAGCAGAGAACTATCACTGAAGACCATTCACTGTGAATGACAGATGGAATGAATCTCTTTATTTGATGTTTACAGAGGATAAGAGGGAAATATAAATAAAAGCAATACATCAATAGAGAGAGGTTAGAGGAAGAAATTCAAAAATGATAGCAGCTACATAGGGATTTTTGACTTGACAGTTTTCCTTTAAAAGTTTGGTTCAGTACCTGGACTTGACCAGAACTGGACTCCAGACACTGAACCCCATATAATTCACCAGGGGCGGACCCAGACTGTAGTGGGCCCCGGTGCAAGAAATTTTTCGGGGCTTCCCCCGGGACTCAATGTCACAATAAAGCTGTGGATGTGCGGCGCAGCTCAAACCCGACAGCACCCACGGGGGAGTGTATGTCAGAGCGATGCTGCGGGCGGTCAGCGGCCGCGCTGTAATCTCCCAGCACCCGCCCCACAACCCATATTTCCCCCCCCCGGACCTCAATGTTATAATAAAGCTGCGGGCGGGCGGCGGCACTGTAATCTATCAGCACCAGGGCTGCCACTAGGAATTTCGGGGCCCCTTACTGCCAAAACTTTGGGGCCCCCTGAGACTCTGACTCCACCCATGCTCCGCCTCCACCCATGCTCTGCTTCCACCCAAACATACATTATACTTACAGTGAAAAATTGGAACAGCACCAAAAATTACCTCAATTTATGTGCAAAGCTTTCCCAACCAGCAATCCAGATGGTTTCTTACAATAGAGTAAAAAAAAGGAAAAACAGCCCAAAAAAATAGAAAAAAGTGGACTTTATTGCCCAATGCGTGGCCACTCCATTGGGCAATAAAGTCCACTTTTTTTCTATATTTTTGTGCCATTTTTCTTTTTTTACACTCTCTCTCTATTATATATTACACACACACACACACACTTGAGACTCCTGTGGACTGAATATACATTAGCTGTATACACAACAGAGAATACACAATAGAGACGGCTGCAGGACAAATGCACAATGGAGACTGCTGGGAGACGTATGCACATGAACTGCTGCTGAGGGTTGTATGCACATTAGTGACTGCTGCGGGATGTATACACAACCCGAAGGCTGTCAGCAGACTCACTTTCTCTCACCGTTTGACTCTGTCTAACTAAGTGACTCCTGTTGCCACCCCTCCCTGCTCCTCACTACAACTAAGCCCTCCTCCAAGGAGTGTACACACACACACATGCACACCCAGCCAGGCATGCACACACATGCACACTCAGCCAGGCACTCACACACATGCACACTCAGCCAGGCACGCACACACATGCACACTCAGCCGGGCACGCACACACATGCACACTCAGCAGGCACGCACACACATGCACACTCAGCCAGGCACACACACACATGCACCCCCAGCCAGGCACACACACACAATCACCCCCAGCCAGGCACACACACATGCACACTCAGCCAGGGACATACGGTCTAGATATGCATGGAGGACTTACAGGAAGGGACTCAGACTTGTCCCCCCTATTTACCCTGCTTCTCCCATCTTGTTCCCCTCCCCCCCCATTTACCCTGCTTCTCCTGCCTTGTGGCCCCCAATTTTCCCTGCTTCTCCCCTCTTGCACCCGCCCCCCATTCTCTGTTTCTCCCCTCCTGTGGCCCCCATTCACCTGCTTCTCCCCTTGTGCCCCCATTCACCCTGCTTCTCCCCTCTTGTGCCCCCCATTCTCCCTGTTTCTCCTCTCTTGTCCCCCCATTCACTCCTGCTTTCCACTTGTGCTTGTGCACCCCCCATTCACCCTGCTTCTCACCCTGTGCCCCATTCTCCCTCTTTAAACCTCTTGTGCCACACGCATTCTGCCGCTCTCCCTCTTTGCCCCCCATTTCCTGTATTCCTTCTTGGGCCCCCCATTCACGCTGTTCTCCCTTTGTGACCCCATTCACCCTGCTCTCTCCTTGTGTCCTCCCCATTCACCCTGCTTCTCCCCTCTTGTGCCCCTTTCTCTCTTTCTCACTTCTTGTGCCCCACATTTCTGCTCTGCTTCTCCCAATTTGTCACCATTCCTTATCCACTGTTTATCCCTCTTTTGCCCCTTTATTCTGCTGTTCTCCTCTTGTGCCCCACCATTTCACCTTGCTTCGTAGCCACTTGTGGCCCCTGTTCCCGACCCTGCCTCTTCGCTCATTGGCGCTTACCTTGTCTTGCTCCTTGCCCCAGAGGGTCTCGAGCCGCAGCCCCATACTGCACAGTGCAGCGCTTCCAGGTCAGGAGGGCCTCAGTGCTCTAATCCAAGGAGCTTCCACACGATCCCAGAATGTGCCAGATGCAGGGGAATCAATGCAGGCAGTGTCCCAGCGATTCATAAATCCTGGGACACTGCCCTGCTCCGGACACCTGATCAGGAGAGAGCTCAGGGGGCGGGGCCGCGTGTAGTGGATCCTCACAAAGAGGGGAAAATGCCGTCCCCCCCAGTACACACCTCCCCTCTGTAGTCTCATCCTTGGCCACTACCACCCAACTTCTAGGGAGTGAAACGGACCCGCTTGGAGCCTTCCACGGGCCCCGTAGCTGGCCCGGCCTGGTGCAGCTGCACCACGGTTAGTTCCGCCCTGCAATTCACTGCATAGAATAAAAAAATCAGCTTACCTTATCCCCACACCAAGGTCTACATATTTGCAGTCGATCACAGCCAAGATCGAAATGCAGTACTGCAAATTGTAAAGAAAAGGTATGATCGAGCCAAAAGGAGTTTCCAAACTCTTGATTATTAGGAAACGTATGTCCCAGTTTTAGATTTGATTTAACTTACTAGAACGGTATAATTAAAACTGGCTTATATACGTACTGAATTATATGATATGGATTGATCTTAAAAAATATTATTATTACTATTTTCTCTTGTTTTAGTACATGAAAAATATTGTGAGCGAACCCTGGGACATGTGGCACTCGACCTTAGTAGCGAAGCATTATTTTCCATAGCAAATATTTTTAGCTCGTTGAGATTGATCTCATTGTTCACAGCCAATTCACTGGGTCTCTGCAGATCCATTAGAAGAATGCTTTTGGACATTTTAAAGTTCTCTATTTACTTCTTGTATTACTGGCCTTTGCAAATGATTAAATCACCTATACTTCAATGTATAATACCACTGTAATAATACCTTGAATTTACTGGAATTCGGTGTGAAAAGCAAAATAATGCTTCTCCCGTAAGTTGTACATAAAGTGTAATTTTTTTCTTTAAATGTTATTATGTTTTTTAGCATTATTATTATGTATAGCTGTTGCATTTCTTACACTAAGGGTATGAACTCATGATCTGGATCTGCAGTAACCCACGGGTATACGCAAGGAGATCGCAGCCGCTCGGTACACACGATCTACGATGGGTGCAGGGCGGCTTCTCCTTCTTGCCACCTATGGTAATCGCTTCTGACTCCGTAGTATTAAATTACATGCTGCCAAGATGTGGAAGTCCGGGAAACCCGCACCACAGGTGAAAACATGCTGCGGAGGGGAGAAGCATAGTGAGGATGGTGTGGACACCCGGGGGTCAGTGGGTGCTCTCGTCCGCAGGCCCAGCCGCCTTTACAAAGACAACGTGGACCAGGGCTCATCCCCAACTGAACGTCCGAGCTCCTTAACCGTGGGCGGAACACTACTCAGACAACACAGGGTGAGGGAATCACAATATTAAGGCTTTATTGGATCCCCAAACAGTTAACAGCATATAACGCATAACCATCAAAACACAACAATGTAACAGGCAACAGAGTCTCACCCTTCCGCTGCCTCACCAGGGTTTAGAATTAGCACAGCAAAGTCTGTAGCCAGGTGACTGTATCGTCCCAACCTGGGTTGCTTCCTCATACTTATGCAGTCTTTGTCATCACAGCCGAATCCGATAATCCGATGCTGAAGTCCTTGTACTTCTATAGTCCGTGTTCTGATCGGACCCGAAGACCCTAGATTAGCTGCCTGTATCCAATCTTCAATCCAGTGGACCTCTAGCCGGGACCGAAATCCCTAGACTGAGGCCACTAGACAGAATCTAACTGACTCTGGTTAATGAACACACCTCCTTATATACCTTCAGCCCTCATTGCAGGATATTGGGAGCGTCACGATTGGTGCAATAACATTGTCTTTGCATTGGCTGAACCTCAAGCCTCATTTAACATATTTTAGTAGTATTGTACTCCTGACAAGGTAGAGTGACATACTGATTGACATAGTCCTTACAATGGAATGTTAGTAGAAGACATTCAGTTTGCAAATCATGACATTAACACAATAGTGGCTGGAGTCATGTACATAGAATCAACATTCACAGGGTAATAGACAATGGACGGTTAGCATAATTAAGTTCTCTGGCCTTCAATGACAAACAAGTCAGATAATTTCATTACCATGCTAAACTTAAACCACAGTAATCTATGAAAATACCGTAGGAAATTCTCCTTGGCCATTACAAGTTTATATGCCAATATACAATATGGTCTGAGTTACATAAGAAATGTTCTACATTGAAGGAGTCCATTTCATCACAGATGGGATTTCTAGAAATCCCATCCACTGTGCTGCTACTGTACAACACAGCATTTTGAACAGAGCAGCAAAACACTGCATCCAAAAGGCTGCTTTACTGATCATGAGTCAAAATTGACCCTGTAACGAGCCTTGTCATATGACTAAAGGCCCCGCCTCACACTACGATATCGGTAACGATATCGTTAGTACGTCACAGGTTTTCAGTTGTTCTAACGACGTTGTAACAATGTTGTTCAGTGGACATGTACAAACGATCAACGATAATCGGGCAGATCATTGATCGAGGTTGGTGAACTGGACCTTAAACCAAACGATGAGCGTTCGTCAACCTGCAGCATTGGTGTGTGTGACACCTTGATAACGATGTTGTAACGATCTCGCCTATTTAGAAGTGAAGGACGTAGACGAGCTAACGACCGCAAGTATCGTTTGCTTGTCGCGGGATCATTGCTGCGTCGTTAACGAGACTATACATGTGACATTGCACTAGCGATCATTCGTTCCAGCGATGTAGGTCAAGTCGGATCGTTGGTCGTTCGCGACACATTGAAGTGTGAGACGGGGCCTTTAGCTTTAAACCAGATCAGAACCTCAGTTTGCAGACATGCTGTCATGATGCGAACTTTTGTATTTCACTCACCACAAGGCACCTATAGACACTCTATGAGCTGTCCATTTGTCATTCACATGAGGCACTATACTATGTTTTTTGTGATATCTTTTGGGAGAAAATATCTTTCTGAGACGGCATGTGATGGAATAAGCCACAATTATTTTCTCTTATGAGTTCATACATAGTCTTGGATACACATAAATGTATACCATGGTCCTATAGTATTAGACAGATGTTTTATTGGTGGTTTGTACTAAACATTTATTACAGAAGGCATCACCAACACTGCTTTATAGGCATGAAGTCAAATACACTGATGTCCCAATTCAAAATACATATTGTCTGGTATACGTTCTGCAGTGACCCTCTGTACAGAAAAGCATACTTGAATAAATATGGTCCTTTTGGCATCATACCTATCAATATATCATTTAAGCGTGGTAGGAAACCAGAGTACATGGAAAAAGTCCACACAAAAGCTATGTTCACACTGTGCGCTTTTGTCCCTTTATATTGGTCTTTTTCTCTTTTTCTGCTGCAAAAGAGGATCAGCTTCATAAAGAAATGCATCAGAAAACAGATCATCCGTTTCTGATCCGTTTTTGATCTGCTTTTGGTGATGCATTTTTTTCTTTCATTTACAATGATTTTCAATGGGAAAAGTGGATCAGAAAAAAGCCACAGAAACTAACATGCTCTTTCTTTTGATAGATCACTTTTCAAGGGAAAAATGCAGAAGCTTAACCGTCATTTATTGTTATTATTTAATAATAATGTGGAGCAAGTGATTATAATAAACTTTCAAATATACTTTATTAGAGAATTCTAGTTGAAAACCATTCATAAACCTTCCACAAGGTGTCCCCACTACACTGTGTGTGAAGCAGATATGTGTTCATTCTCAGTCAGATCCGTCTTTAAGCTTTCCACACTGAATATGGGCCATGTAACCATATAAGGGTGGAGGGGCGGGGCCTGCACAGCATCCACACTGCTGACTGCAGCTGATGAGGAAACAATGTATCAGATTACTTCAGACTACAGCACTGTGCTAAGCAATTTCAGGGTGTAAGGATTAATGCAAACTCCTCTTTCGTTGGCACAAGCTTCTGATCTGGCTCCACACAGCTCAGTCAGGATCTGTTAACCCCTTCTCTGTTTGGAACATTACACTGCACCTTGTCAGCCTGCTCTCAGAAGCTGTGGAAATACACACACAGTGCTGGCACACGCTGACCATTGCCCACACAGCCATAAAATCCAGTTTTTAAAAGAGCACAACAAAATGTGAAAAATAAGTCATATGGCACAAAAAAGCATTATCTTAGCTGCTATATGACTATCATTAACAACCAGTGCAGTATTGTGTTTTTTTTTCAATGAAATGACATTTCCAGTTTAAATTCGGTGTTAGAACAGCAAAACCTGAAAACCCATTGACTTTGCTGGGATTCCATTTGAGTGATCTGTTCACTGCATCTTCACTGCAAAAATGGATCCAAAACAGACAGTGTGAACATAGCCTTACTCGGGAAGAACATAAAGACTTCTTACAGAAGTTGCTTTTTGTGAAATTTGAAGCCAGGACCCCAGTGCTGCAAGACTGCAGTGCTAACATTGATCTATCTATCTATCTATCTATCTATCTATCTATCTATCTATCTATCTATCTATCTATCTATCTATCTATCTATCTATCTATCACTCCTTTGAATCTGTCGATCTTAAAATGAGATTGAGTGTGGAGCATATTAACAAGGGCAGACAATGGACAGATGACAGATGGTATTTATATATAAAAAACATATTCAGAAACTCTCATATAATTAATGCTCAGAATGATTGATTTAGATATAAATAATAGCCTACTATTAATGTAGCACAAGATGAAGGACGCCCCCAGCTATAATTGCAAGCTGGAAGATGATTAACATATTTCCGTCCAGCCCCAGGCGGGTCCTCTGAACTCTTGTGAAAATAAATAGTTGCGATCTGAAATAAAAGTGGATTTTTCTTTTTATCTTTCTGTAATTGAAAAGATGATAGTTTTAATATATACCTGTCAAGGGTACATAGGTTTTTAACCGTTCCATAGAAACTGATAATAAAATCATAAAATCTATGTCATGGAGGGCTCATAATTTCGTACACTTAGCTATGTTAAATTGTCTCACTGAGCCAGAATTACAGAGGGTTGGGTCAACTCTGAAGTAGGGATATACTGCTGTTATACACTGGCGATCAAAATTAGACAACAACCCACAATTTCCTTAATTTCATTGTATTGTCCTATGTGAAAATAACTTAACATGAATAAATTAGCAGTATTAGCTTATTAGCTAAACTGAATATATTCTAAAGCACAGAATAAAAATGTAAATGAGATAAATGAAAATGAACACTGATCACAATTGGAAAACATTTTCAGATAACCGCAAATTATTAGTATTAATCTGGCACCTGGAGCTACTTTCCTTGAGTATCTAAAAAATCCTATTTAACTGGCAGCCTAACTTTCCAGTTTGCACTCAGTTTGCAAAAATGGTGTGCTTATCCAAAGTGATCGAAACCGTCCACCAGCAGGTCGTCCTGATGAAGGCCATAGGGGTCGACCTATAAGACATAAGGAAAAGTTGGTCGTTCCAAGTCTGTGATTTCTAGAATATTGCATCTTTACAACATCACAAACTCATTCAAGTCCCCCAAGAAGGCTGGTCACCCTCAAAAGACAAATGCAAGAAAGGACAAGATAAAATGGAGAATCTCCATGGGTAATCGTTTCAGAACTGCAGCTGGAATAGTTTCCCAGTACAGCACTGAACAGGGTAAGGACCTGTCTCGTCCTACAATGTCATGAAGTTTAAAGAGGACCTGTCACACCCCTGGTGCTTTCTAAACTGAAAGTACCACAGAATGTAGTGTGTCTGCTGCATTCAGGGAAGGGGTCTCCCATGTTTCGACCTCCCCCCACCCGTAAGCTGTAAAAAACACATTAGAAGGTGTGGAGATAATGAGACCAGAGGGATTTACTGAGTATGGAGTCATCACGGTTCCGGGTGTCCTCCCTGCCTCCTTTCTCTCTGTGCCACCTCATACCCTCTCTGCTCCGCCTCCTGGCTTTGTGTGTCTCCACTCCTCGCCCGCTCATGCTCCTCAGCATCTGAAGTCATGCAGGCGCAGATCGAGCAATGCTTTGGAGTGGGTCCCGGCGGCTGAAACGCCTACTGCCCGTGATGTCAGTGCCAGAGCCCACCCTGTTTTAGATTATGCTGTGTACATACAGTAAAGCGGGAATTTGGAGCATGCTTAAGTCGCGTCAGTGTCATGTCAGTGGGGTCTGGCAGTGACTGGGGGCTGGAGGAGGTGGGGGAAGGCTGCAGAAGGAGCGGGTGGTCAAGTGGGTCTGCTCATTAGTGTAATACTATATGCACTGCATCCCCCTGTCCATCACCGGTGGGGGGAGTGGCGCATATTGCATTACACTATGCATACTCAGCCCCCATCGCTGGTATATGGGCCCCATGCTGGCGGTCACTATAAAATAACAACTGTTTTTAACTCACCCTTCCGACGATTCTCTGCAGGCTCCGTACGTCTTCACTCCGGTTTTCCTGCTTCTAATTATGTGACCGTCGCCACAGTGATGTCATCGCTGAGCCGGTCACATGATTAGAAGCAAGAAGATGAGAGGGAAGATGCACAGAGCATGCAGAGAATCGTCGAAAGGATGAGTTAAAACGGTTGTTATTTTATTGTGACCGCCAGAATGGGGCCCATATACCAGCATTGAAGTGCCTATAGCAGCGAAGCGGGCCCATATACCAGCGATGGGGGCCCATAAACCAGCGATGGGGGCCCTACACGAGTGAAGGGGACCCTACACCAGCGAAGGGGACCCTACAACAGCAAAAGGGGCCCTACACCAGTGATGGGGGCCCATATACCCATTATGGTGGCCCATGTACCAGCATTGGGGGCTATATATGAGTGATGGGGGCCATTTACCAGTGATGGGGCCTATATACAATGATGGGGGCGCAATGCCAGTGATGGGGGCTATATACAATGATGGGGGCAATATACCGATGATGGGGGCTATATACAGTCATGAGGAGCTATAAATCAGTGATAATGGGCTACATACCACTGATGAGGGACTATATACCAATAATGGGAGGCTATATACAAGTGATGGGGGCTATATACAATGATGGGGTACATATACCAATGATGGCGGATATATACAGTAATGAGGAGCTATAAACCAGTGATAATGGGCTATATACCAGTGTGGAGGGGCTATATACCTGTGATGAGGGCTATATACCAGTAATGGGAGCATATACTGTGAATAGCGGAGCTATATACCAGTGGTGGGGTTCTATATACCAGTGATGGTGCTATATACAATGATGGGGACTATATACCAGTGATAGGGGGAATATACTGTGAAGAGGGAGCTATATACAAGTGATGGAGTGATCTATAACAGTGATGGATGGCTATATACCAGTGATGGGGGCGCTAAATACCTGTGATGGGGGCGCTATATACTAGGATGAGGGGTCATATACCAAGATGGGGGGCTGCTGCATTTCCCACCCTAGGCTTATACTCGAGTCAATAAGTTTCCCCAGTTTTGGGGGGTAAAATTAGATTCCTCGGCTTATACTCGGGTCGGCTTATAATCAGGTATATACAGTATATTCCTATTTGACTAAACTATAAATTTTACTAGAAAGTTGAAGAATTGGAAGGGTGCTGGTATCTCTAGTCTTTGCTGAAATAAACAAATATTGTCATATATTTGTTAAACATACTTGAAATCACATGGGACATACAAGTTCATCACAATGAATTAGAATATCATCAAAAAGTTAATTTATTTCAGTAATTCAATACAAAAAGGGAAACACATATAATATATAGAGCCATTACAAACAGAGTGATCTATTTCAAGTGTTTACTTCTGTTAATGTTGTTGATTATGACTTACAGCCAATGAAAACTCAAAGGTCATTATCTCAGAAAATTAAAGTAGGGAGGATGAAGGGTCTGAGAGATAAAATATGACCTAAATAGGTATCAGAGGCTTCACCTTGTGTGGTTGTGAGAGTCAACACTGTCAACACTGCTGCAGTCCCCAGTGTGGTGCATATAGAGTAGGGAGGATGAAGGGTTAAAATCTGTGCTGCCTATTCCACAAGACATCAAAGGGTGATTCATTTATTAGTCAACACATTTCAGGGTTCCCTGGCCTCTTCTTTAGGAAAGATCAATATCATATTGCCATGTTCCAGGGCGTTTCTTGGAGCCCTTAAATACTTTGACTAATAATAAACCAATATTATATTCACCCTTTGATGTCTCGTGGAATACGGCAGCACGGTTTTTAAGCCTTTGTCTTCTATATTTTAATTTTATGAGATAATGTCCTTTGCGTTTTCATTGGCTGTAAGCCATAATCATCAACATTTACAGAAATATACACATGAAATAGATCACTCTGTAATGACTCTATATATTATATGCGTTTCTTTTTTTGTATTGAATTATTGAAAAAAATTTACTTTTTGATGATATTCTAATTAATTGATGCCCCTGTAGGTAACACACTAAAAAAACTGCATCTAAACTTGAGGATTTCTGTACAGACTAGAGATCCCAACCCTGCAGTGCCTAATGGTTCCTGCATGAGCTGGGATAGCTCTGACCACAGACTAAACCAGAGGTCCCCAATGTCAGTCCTCGAGGGCCGAACCAGTGCAGGTTTTCAGGATTTCCTTACTATTGCACAGGGATTGGAATCATTGCCTGCTGTGCAATACTAAGGAGATCCTGAAAACCTGCACTGGTTCGGCCCTCGAGGACTGACATTGGGGACCTCTGGACTAAACCATGGAATCTCAGACCTATTCTGCCTAATTGGCTGTCGAGTGCTTCACATTCCTCCTAAAGAATCTGAGAGCAGAGCGATTTATCTACAGAAGGGAAGGTGTGCTCAAGAAAATCCCAGAGTGAGTAAAACAAACAACAAAATAAAAAATACAAGAGAAGGTATATATGTACTGCTAAAGAATATGCCACCTACTTTCTAAAAACAAAAGTTAGGTGCAGAGTCAAGAACATACACAGCAGAGAGATAAATCCTAGCTGACCTTCCACTGACTGGCATAATAAAGGACAGTATGGCTGGAAATCACATGAGAATATCACCAGCAGGAAACACCAGTGGGGAGAAAGCAGTTAAAGCCACACCCGAAAGGTGATTGGTCAGACAAACTATTAAATGAATACATCTGTTACCCTAATAGAACTAAAGCAAGAATAAGAGAAACTAAACACCCTGAGAAAAGTTGCATCTGCTGTGGTTTTGGTGGACCACAGAGCACAGACTCAAGGGTTGAAATCCACATACATGATAATATCCCATTTCTATGAGTGGCCACTGGACACACAGAGATATGACGCCATTGACAGAGCTCTCTCAATACGTGATCTGCTTCAACCCAAGAATTATCCACAGGACCAAAACTGTTCCATTTAATTCACCAGCAGAGGGAAAATATTTAAAGGGGTTCTCCCACGAATAAAGTTCATGTTAATCAATAGATATTGGAATAATAATAATTTCCACAATTGGATGCGTTTACAAAAAATGTTCCTGTGCTGAGATAATCTTATAAATGTGCCCCTACTATGTACAGTTTCATTTTTAGTTCTGACCGTCTGATCATACCACATTCTCCTGGGCAGGGGAGGAAGGAAAGAGAATATATGGACAGACATTACAGCACGGGGTCACAGATGATTATTTTTATGAGGTAAAGCATTTCTCTGCCTGTTTGTAAAAAATGTTTTACCCCAAATAAATAATTATTTGTGATCCCGTGCTGTAATATCTGTATACTCTATTTCATCCTTCCCTGCCCAGGATCAAACCAATTCTCCGTGCACGATCAGAAACAAAAATGAAAATGAAACTGTACGTAGTAGAAGCACATTTATAAGATTATCTCAGCACAGGAACATTTTTTTTAAACACATCCAATCGTAGAAATTATTATTATTCCAAGATCTATTGATTAAAATGAACTTTTAAATTAACTTCGTTTGTGGGAAATCCCCTTTAAAGCAGCACCCAAAAGGTGACTGGGCAAATAAACTATTAAATGAATACACCTGCTACCCTAATAGAACTAAAGCAATAATAAAAGAAACTAAACACCCAGGTAAAGGCTGTATCTTCTGTGGTTTTGGTAGATAGAGAAGCTGAGCGCAAACCACAGACTCTATGGTTTGAATCCAGATGCTTGACACCATCAAAATAACCATGCTACTGCCATATCAGCATCATTTACCCTCACCTACTTTTTCCTTCCCTCTTGTAGATTGTAAGCTCCCATAGACCAAGTCCTCATTCCCATGTGTATCACTCAGCCATGTTTAGATATAGTTGATTTGTACCTTGCTATATATTGCTAAAGGATACATACAAAAACCCTGTTCTTGTATGTATAAAACCCTAGAATTAAGGGTGCTGTAAAAAAAAGTGAATAATCTTAAATACATTTAGGAATGTCTGTTCTCCTTTAACATGTAGCTCTTGACAAAACTGGTGATGGGACTTTTGGTGAGGTGAGTGTTTCCTTGTGATTACTCGTTAGGAGTAGCGAGTAGTACATTCACTTTCGCAGTGTATCTATATACACTGCGAAAGTGAAATAAAAGTTAATAAAAGGTGTTAAAAATAAAAAAATAACATACTAACCTATCTGATGGCTGTCCGGGACCCGAAAAGAACACATCCGATGAGCTGCCAGGACCTTAAGTCTGATGGCCAATCAGATGGCCGGTAGCGATCAGGTGGTGTGTGACGTCACATACCATCTGATCGCTATCGGCTATCTGATTGGCCATCAGACTTAAGGTTCTGGCAGCCCATCTGATGTGTTATTTTCGAGTCCCGGGACAACCGTTGGATAGGTGAGTATGTTATTTTTTTTATTTTTAACATCTTTTATTAACTTTTATTTCACTCTCGCAGTGTATATAGACACACTGCGAACGTACTCGCATTTCCCATTGACTTACATTGAACTCACTACTCGTAACGAGTACCCGAGTATTAGAACCTACTCGTTACGAGTATAGCGAGTCCGAATATTTCACTACTCGCTCATCCCTAGTCATAATCTCTGTTAACTCCTTGTCTTCTGGCTTCACACAGCTCAGGATCTTCGTTAACCCTTTCTCTGCTATCACATCACATCACACACAGCACTAATCCATATGAGCTGCTGGCCACGCCCACACAGACAGAAAATGCTGTTTTTCAAAATAGCACAGAAAAATGGGAGAAAATAAGTTATATGGCAGAAAAATGCAGTATCTAAGCTGCCATGTGACCCATCATTAACAACCAGTGCAGTATTGTTTTTGGTTTTTGGTTTTCAATGAAATGACATTTACACTTTAAGTGTTAGCAAACTGCAAACTAGGTTCTGCCACATTGGCAGATTAGCCATTAGCCATTCAGAGATGAAGACATGGAACCATGGGAGGAAAAAAATACTTTTATGGACTGTACTATGGAAATAGACTGGGTTGTGGTGAAACAAGTGGAGCTAGTGGAAGCTGGAACAAGTGAAGTGTAGACGTAAAAAGACTGTGTATAGAGATACTCTACGTTAATGAAACATGAGAGGATATGTGCACGCTATATAATGTATATAGTTGCCATCAAACTGTTGTTGAGTAAAACACTGTTTTTGAAGAACTGGTGATCTCCCTTGATGATCAAGTTAACATCTGGTCCTGGCCAGCTGAAGCCATTCGCATCATGCGGCCTGCAAAGGCGTATCACCTCCACAGCAGAAGTCCATACACCCAGCCAAGCCCCCTTTTTCCTGTAGTATCCTGGGTCACAAGAAATGCAGACCTCGCCAACAGGTACCACATTGTACAACATTAGAGGCCCTCCTCGAAGGACTCACGTTAATGGTTGAAGTACTCAATTCCCTATCCTTGCAATGTTGGTGATACCTCTATTGATTACTACTTGTTCCTATTGTAGAATTTACTTAATGAATGTATATTTCCATGGAAATGTCCTTTACTTTTTGACCTATATATTGTGAAAGTATCTGTTTGATTATGATTTCCTTTCTCCTGTCACTCTTCGTTATTCTAGATTGTTTGAAACGTTGCAGTCACTATTTTGGTCAATTTTTGGACTCATCAATCTTTATGTCACGGAAGTAGAACCTGATCACACATTCACAGAAATTGTTGGTGCGACCATGTTTGGAACCTACAATGTAATCTCCCTGGTTGTTCTTCTGAACATGCTGATTGCCATGATGAATAACTCCTATCA
Organism: Allobates femoralis; assembly: GCA_033576535.1. Classification (NCBI taxonomy): domain Eukaryota; kingdom Metazoa; phylum Chordata; class Amphibia; order Anura; family Aromobatidae; genus Allobates; species Allobates femoralis. Next base: position 667,147,105 of record JARQOC010000002.1, on the reverse strand, counting down.
GCTCATCGCTGTAAGACATGTTTTGTACTATTTGTCTACTTTTATTAGAAATTCTAAAGCACGACTCCAGGTGGGGGGGTTTCAGCGCTGTAGTGGTGATTTAAAGGGAACCTGTCAGGTCGTTTATGCTCCCCCAGCTATCGCTGTCTGTCCCTGCAGCTTTATAGTACTATTCTAATCATCCCCGCTTGAGCTCATAGTTTACCGTATATACTCGTGTATAAACCGAACCATGTATAAGTCGACCCCCCTACTTTTGCCTATTGCCTAAACCTATTGACTCGTGTATAAACCGAGGGTGGACCCCAGCACAGGTATACAGCCCCCAGCAGTGTGGTATACAGCAGCCCCAGAGGTATATACAGTAGCCCCAGTGGTAGTATACAGCAGCAGCCCCAGTGGTATATACAGCAGCAGCCCCAGTGGTTAGTATACAGCAGCCCCAGAGGTATATACAGCAGCCCCAGTGGTAGTATACAGCAGCCCCAGAGGTATATACATCAGCCCCAGTGGTAGTATACAGCAGCCCCAGAGGTAGTATACAGCAGCTCCAGAGGTAGTATACAGCAGCCCTAGAGGTATATACAGCCCTAGTGGTAGTATACAGCAGCCCCGGTGGTAGTATACAGCAGCCCCAGAGGTAGTATACAGCAGCCCCAGAGGTATATACAGCCCCAGTGGTAGTATACAGCAGCCCCAGTGGTAGTATACAGCAGCCCCAGAGGTAGTATGCAGCAGCCCCAGAGGTATATACAGCCCCAGTGGTAGTATACAGCAGCCCCAGTGGTAGTATACAGCAGCCCCAGAGGTAGTATACAGCAGCCCCAGAGGTATATACAGCCCCAGAGGTATATACAGCAGCCCCAGTGGTAGTATACAGCAGCCCCAGAGGTATATACAGCCCCAGTGGTAGTATACAGCAGCCCCAGAGGTAGTATACAGCAGCCCCAGAGGTAGTATACAGCAGCCCCAGAGGTATATACAGCCCCAGAGGTATATACAGCAGCCCCAGTGGTGTATACAGCAGCCCCAGAGGTAGTATACAGCAGCCCCAGTGGTGTATACAGCAGCCCCAGAGGTAGTATACAGCAGCCCCAGTGGTGTATACAGCAGCCCCAGAGGTGTATACAGCCCCCCCATCAGTATACAGGGCCCCCCCTTAGTGCACAATCCTGTAAAGGAAGAGATTAGTATACTTATCACTGTCCCGCTGCCGCTGTCCCGCCGCCGTCATCGCGCTCCTCCGTGTTCCGGCTTCCTCTGGCGCGCAGACAGTGACGTCATTGCCTGCGCCGACCGGAGGAAGCCGGAAGAAGACGGATGAAGACGGAGGAGCACGATGACGGCGGCGGGACAGCGGCAGCGGGACAGTGATAAGTATACTAATCTCTTCCTTTACAGGTTTGTGCAGCAAGGGGGGGGGCCTGTATACTGATGGGGGCGGGCCTATATACTGTATACACTGTATACAGTGTATACAGTATACAGTGACTCGCGTATAAGCCGAGGGGGGGACTTTTCAGCCCAATTTTTGGGCTGAAAAACTCGGCTTATACGCGAGTATATACGGTAATTTTAAAGGTGAAAAAAAGCATTTATACTCTTACATTTTCTGAGGCAGTGACTACACCTTGGAAAATGTAGTCACTCTGGCAGAGTAATAATTAACATTTCAGCCAAATTTGATGATGCTGTATGGCCTGTGTAATGTCATGATCATGTGACTTTACTAGGTGGAGCTAAGTCTTCATAGCACATAATGATTTTGCTTGCTGAGTTCTGCCCACTATGGTCACATGATCGTTACATCACACAGATCCTTTATACAGAGAAGTTAATAGTGAGTCAACTATCAACCTGCCAGAGTGATTTTTTTCCTCCAACGTGACTACAAGTTACATCGCAAGAGTTCAATAAAGTAAAAAATGTTTGTACCATATTAGTCAGTAGATAGAAAAATATATATTAGAATCTGAGAGTCTTCAGTGGTTGATACCTTTTTGATGGCTAACTTCATCAGGCTTAATAATGACACAACTTTTGAACACACACATGTATGTACACATATGCAGGGTTGGATGATGCAGTAAATAAACTAAGTGAGATGAAGCGTAACCAGGACTTGGTCAGACTTAGGAGGGGGGAGAGAGCATCTGGGGAAGTGAAAATCATAAGAGGCAGATAGTTTTATGTCCTTTGATTAATTGTTTCTTCAAGATTTGGAGATTCTTCAATTAATGTAAAAAGACATAAATCCACGCGACACATTCATTCCAGCTCTGAATGTGTCAAAGGTTAACATTAGTTTATATTCCCAGACTCTTCTGTCTCTATGCAATTTGAAAGTACCTATTAAAACTATTAATTTCACATCCATTATAGTATGATCAGGGCTACAAAAATGATTGGCCACAGGTAGATTCATTCTTTTTTTCTTTTATTGTATGGCTATGAGAGTTCCTCCTAGTTCTGAGTTGTTGCCCCTCTCCTACATATAGATTCCTGCTCACACATTTTCTACATGTAAATAAGTACACCACGTTAGTTGTGGTGCAGCTGAAGTTACCTTGTATCTTTCAGTCCCGATCAGTCCTGGGAATCTTTATTTTGTCCATTGTCATTATAAATGGACAGGTTTTGCACCTACAATTGTGGCCAAAAGTATTGACACCCCTGCAATTCTGTCAGATAATACTCAGTTTCTTCCTGAAAATGATTGCAATTTGGTATTATTATCTTCATTTAATTTGTCTTCAATGAAAAAAACACAAAAATAATTGTCCTAAAGCCAAATTGGATCTAATTCCACACCAAACATAAAAAAGGGGGTGGACAAAAGTATTGGCATTGTTAGAAAAATCATGTGATGCTTCTCTAATTTGTGTAATTAACAGCACCTGTAACTTACCTGTGGCACCTAACAGGTGTTGGCAATAACTAAGTCACACTTGCAGCCAGTTGATATGGATTAAAGTTGACTCAACCTCTGTCCTGTGTCCTTGTGTGTACCACATTGATCGCAGTTATTTTGGCTAAAGGTTGTGCAACCAAGTATTAGGCTGAGGGTGCTAATACTTTTGTCTGGCCCATTTTTGGAGTTTTGTGTGAAATGATCAATGTTTTGCGTTTTGCTTCATTCTCCTTTGTGTTTTTTCATTGAAGACAAATTAAATGAAGATAATAATACCAAAGAATTTGTGATTGCAATCATTTTCAGGAAGAAACTGAGTATTATCTTACAGAATTGCAGGGGTGTCAATACTTTTGGCCACAACTGTATTTTGATTGCAGGGAAAGGTTCCTATTGCTGTTGGGGAGGACAGTGAGCTTCTGACAATGATGCAATTTAGATTTGGAGGTTGTCTAAAACACAGAAGTGGGGGGTCTGGAAATATAGATTTTAGTCGGGCATCTTTTTATAGTAGTAGTTGCAGTTTACATACAGCTCCTCTTAACAGCTCCAGATTTGGATTGTAGGTGACTACGAGAGGGACTCGGTTGTCTTCTTCTCTGGTTTTGTAATGTAGGAGATGATTCCTTGATATTCTGGTGGCTCTTGTAATCTGGTTCTCGATTGCTCTTGCATGGTAGCCCTGATTCAAAAAGGTCTTTCTGAGGCCCCGAAGGTGATTGTCTCTATCTGTAGCGAAAGAACATATCCGATTGTATCTGTTGGCCCGGCTGTTTTTTCAGTGTTTTGGATGAAAACTGTCCCATCAGAGATATGTTGAACGGGCAAGTAGGAGTAGTTGAGTGTTAAGTTGATGGTGGGATGAAACTGATTAAGTAGAAATTTATAAGAGCCAGAAAAGTCTCCTATTGAAATGCTTTGAAAAGTGACCTCCAGCACTCTATGAAACTCTAGTGCTGCTGGCAGGTCACAAATTCCTTGAGATGCACAGGAACACTGCGGAAAACAGGTGAAGATGGGTGCAGGTGAGTATAACACAGGCGGCAGGGGACTTACATTTAAAACACCAGTCCAGTGCTGAAATAAAAAAAAAACATGCTAGAGTGGTGCTTTAAAGTTTGTTTTTTTGTTGTTGAAGTAATACACCTTAAAAGCTAGTTATACCTTCAGATATTATTATTATTATTATTATTATTATATCAACTCAATGTGATAAATGTGAAGAGTTCATACAATTCCAGGCTCTTCAACTTGTGTGGGTCCTGTGGTGGGGAGGTGGGCAGTGGTCTCTTCTTTTAAGATACCGTAACACGGTACGAGATCATGAACGATATCGCTGAAACGTCACGGCTTTGAAGTCGTTGCAATTATATCATTAGGACGTTGTTTCGTGTAACATCGAGATACGACTATGATAAATCATTGGATCGTTGATCGCAGATTTGAGAACATGTTCTCAAATCAAATGATCCACGATCAGCCAACCTGCTGCATCGTTGTGTGTGACACAGCGATAATGATGTCGCTCACAACTTCGACCATTCACATCAGTGAACAAGTATTGCTGGGTTGTGCGAACGATAGCTACTCATTACATCGTTGGTGCGTCGTCCACGATATCTACACGTGTGACAGCTCACCAACGATGTCAAAATGATGACCTGACGACCGCGCGTTCATGAGATCGTTAGTGAGATCATTACAACATAGTAGCGTGTAATGGTACCTTTAGATTCTTCATCTGTTGCATCTGATAGGGAATGGCATTATGGCAAGACCTCAGCTTATGCTATTCAAAAACATGAGGTATGGTTGAACATTGCACAACTGTAAGTAATCATTATGGTTTTCAACTATAACATGCAGTTAACATTAGAGATGAGCAAACCTTTTAAAGTTCAGTTTGGTTAGATTCGAAGGACTTCCAGGTACTCGCTGAATAGTTCGTCAAACAGTTTGATGAACTTCCTGTACTCCATTTTATTCAATAGGTGGTAAAATCAAAGGCATATAAACACCATCAAGGGGGGACAAAATCTGCCAAAACAGCTCAAACAATATTACAGTGGAACCCTACTGTTTTGGCACGGGCATTAGCTTCCTAGACTATTATACTTACCAAGCTTAAGTGGCACTGTCACCCTGCTTCTGGGCCCGCTCATTAACCTCAAATATGTTCACTTTTTCCCCCCCAATCATAATTGGTTAAAGTCAGACTTTGCCTCACACACCCTCTCTGCTGGCGTCTGTGATTGGTTACCATAAACAGTAGCCGACTGGGTCCCGACTTGCAGTGTAAAACTAAATAAATAATTGAAAACATTGTTACCGGACTTCCTCCCCCAATTTTGATACCAGCCGAGATACAGCACATGGCTAGGCGTTTGTATTCTCACCATGAGGAGGAACATAGCTATTGTCCCCTGGAGGATAAGAAAGCAGCCCACAGTAACCCCATTTATTAGAAGTGCCAACTCTGAGTGCTTTAACCGCCATTTCCTGATGCCTGGGTGGGGTGGCATTGGCGTAATAGAAGGAGGTAATGACAGCATGAGAATTGACAGCTATCATCAAGCCCTGAATTGGAAATGTTCAGGCCTCTATGAGACCAGTAGCATATGAGAAAATAGTAAACAAAAAAAACACACAGGCAAAAATGATTCATTTGAAATTAAAAAAAACAGACTCCCTCTATTATCCATTTATTAACTCCAAACATACCCTCTGATGGTAATCCACAACACAATGTCTACCAAAGCTTCTCAGCTCTGCTTTATTTTGGTGAGTGAAGCAATTAGGCCATGATCCGAAGCATCGGCATCACTTGGCACAGCTATCCACTTTCCAGAGTGGAGCGTGCAGCTGCATTTATTTCTATGGAGCTGCACACTCCTGTTCAGGGAGTGAGTGGCCATTCCGGGTGATGCCGAAGAGGAATCTTGGCCTAGAGTGTTCATTTACTAAAAGCAGTTCTCTCACATTTACAGCCAGCTCCTGAGCAGTGACGTCCGAGAGTTCATCTGAGGTTACAGCTGTCATACCAATGGAACTGCACCAGTTGTGACCTCAGATGAACTCTCTAATGTCACCACTCCAAGAGCAGTGGCTCTAGATGCATTCAGTTTAAGTGCTGCTTGCAATAAGCGGTCACTGTAATGTAAGCGGTCATCATGATGTAGCAGAGCTGAGAAGCGTTGAGGGACATCGTTGTGTATTTACCCCTGGAGGGTATGTTTGGGGTTAATAAATGGGTAGAAGAGGGTGCCTGCATGTTTTATTTCAAATAAATAATTTTTCTCTGTGTGTTTTTTTAACTATTTACTCACCCGATTGATAATGTGTTTGTCTCATAGAGGCCTAAACATCACCAATCCAGGGCTTGATGACAGCTTTCAATTTTCAGTTGTCATTAACACCTTCGGTTGCACCAGGGAAGTGGGAAAAGACGGGGTGAAGCGTCAGGATTGGCACATTTAATGGAGGTGCCAGTTCTGGGTTGGCTACGGCTTGCTATTTTTAGATTGTGAAGGGCCAATAAACATTGCCCTTCACACCCTGAGAGTACCCTACCTGAAATGTTTTCAATTTTTTTTTTTAATAATTAGAAAAAAGGGCATGGTGAGACCTCTGTTTTGGATTACAAGTCACGGTAAAGCCACCAGCTGCGGCATTTCAGGTGTCTTCTTTACCCTATTTGGTGAAAAATAGGGGAACCTTACCTCGTTTTTTTTAGTACATATTTTTAGCTAAATACAAGGCTAAAACAACCTTTAGTACCCATATATATACATACACACATGATTAAAATTGATGGTAGCCCTCGTTTAATGAAAGAAAAACCCACAATAGTCACAGAAATATCTTGAATCTGACAAAAGTAATAATAAATACAACATTTTTGAAAATAAACAAATGAAAGTCAGATTTTGCTTTTCAACCCTGCGTCAACAGAATAAAAAAAATGTAAACTCATGACATAGGCCTGGACAGAAATGATGGTCCCTTAACTTAATATTTTGTTGTACAACCTTTTGAGCCAATCACTGCAATCAAACAATTCATGTAATGTCAATGAGACTTCTGCACCTCTTTACAGGTATTTTAGCGACTCCTCAAAAGCAAACTGCTCCAGGTGTCTTGTGTTTGAAAGTTGCCTTTTCCAGACGGCATGTTTCAGCTCTTTCCAAAGATGCTCAATAGGATTTAGGTCAGGGCTCAAAGAAGTCCAATGTTTTCCTCTTAGCCACGCTTATGTGTTTTTAGCTGTGTGTTGTGGGACATTATCCTGTTGCAAGACCCATGACCTGTGACTGAGACCAAGCTTTCTGACACTGGGCAGCACATTTCTCTCTAGAATCCCTTGATAGTCTTGAGATTTCGTTGTACCCTGCACATATTCAAGACACCCTGTACCAGATACAGCAAAGTAGCCTCAGAACATAACAGAGCCTCCTCCATGTTTCACAGTAGGGCCAGTGTTCTTTTCTTGATATGCTTCATTTTTCTATATCTGGACATAGAGCTGATGTGCCTTGCCAAAAAGTTCCATATTTGTCTTATCTGTCCATAGGGCATTCTCCCTGAAGCTTTGTGGATTGTCAACATGTAGTTTGGCAAATTCCAGTCTGGCTTTTTTATTATTATTTTTTTTTTTTTTTTTAACAATGGTGTCCTCCTTAGTCATCTTCCATGAAGTCCACACTGGCTCAAACAGTGACGGATGGTGTGATCTGACACTAATGTTCCTTGAGCTTTAAGTTCACCTTTAATCTCTATAGAAGTTTTCTTGGGTTCTTTCATTATCATTCATATGATCCGTCTCTTTAATTTATCATCAATTTTCCTCTGCGGCCACGTCCAGGAAGGTTGGCTACAGTCCCATGGTTCTTAAATTTCGGAATAACAGGTGCAAATGTAGTCACAGGAACATCAAGCTGCTTGGAGATGGTCTTATAACTTTTACCTTTAACATGCTTTTTTATAATTTTCTTTCCCCTGAGACAACTCTTTCCTTTGCTTCCTCTGGTCTATGTTGAGTGTGGTACACACCATTTCACCATACAGCACAGTGAGTACCTGTAGCCCTATATACAGGCTCACTGACTGATTACAAGATTGTAGACACCTGTGATGCTAATTAGTGGACACACCTTGATTTAACATGTCCCTTTTGTCACATTATTGTCAGGGGTTCCATCATTTCTGTCCAGGCCTATTTCATGAGTTTAGTTTTTTTAAATTCTGTGGTTGAAAAACAATATCTGGGGCGTGGCCTAGCGCTTGGAGCTGATGGCCGCTTGAACAGGGAGCTCCGAGACCCAGGGACTCTATCCAGCGTTTACAAGCATTCTCATCACCGCTGCCGTCCCGGTGCCCACACCTGAAGCTGCCTGATAGTCCTGCCCAGCGGATGGAAAGAAGCCGGAGCGGTAAGAACAGACCACCGAGGAGTCTTGTGGACTTCTTCACCCCAGCGCGCTCCTTCCCGCCACTATCACCCAACATGGCGCCTCCGCCCTCCTCTCCTTCCCGCTCTACACGGGCTTCCACAAGAGGATCTATGTCCTCTCAGCCCTCCACAGTGCCTAACACAGGAATACTTCCTGAAGCCCCCATCACACAATCCGCTATGAGGGATCTCCTGGCCATGCTGAGATCCTCTCTCCAGGAAGATATGAGGGACATGATGGCGGGCCTGAGGGGGGAGGTGAAGGACATTGGAGCCTGCACCACACAGCTTGAGGAGGAGATGGGGAAATTAGTCCAGTCTCACAACGCTCTGCTGGACGCGCACGCTGCCTTACAAGAAAAGTGGGAAAAGACCACCTTAAAGACACTAGACCTAGAGGACCGCTCTCGCAGGAATAATCTTAAATTGAGAGGCATCCCTGACGCTGTCCCTGCTTCTGAGCTCTGGTCCTTGCTGCAGAAATTTATTGCATCAGTCCTTCCTGGGCTCCAACCTAGGGAGGTAATTGTTGACAGGATACACCGTCACCCAAGACCGGCAGCCCTGGACCCCTCTCTCCCTCGGGATGTACTCGCAAGAGTTCATTATTATGAGATGAAAGATGACTTTTTAAGGGCTCTGAGACAGGGTGCGGAGGTCTCAGAAGATTTCCAGCACATTGCCGTCTACGCAGATCTATCCCCAGGTACCCTGGCAAGACGTAAAGCTTTTCACACTGCTACAGCCATTCTCCGGGATCAGCACGTTGAATACAGATGGGGATTTCCACTGAAGCTCATCATAAGACGCAATGATAAGACATACATATGTTTAACCCTGAAGCAAGCTTTATCCCACCTTCAGAAATGGAACCTGGTTTCCCCGGAGAGGATTTCCCAGACTTCTACTGAGGACTTGGCCACCCCGCTGCTCCCTTCTGGGAGATGTCTGGATCCGGACTGAATGGCATAACTGAGAACATTTGATTATTGATTTCAGATTGATTCCCTGGGTCTCTCTTCCTCTCTTCCTTTTCGTCTTATTTCACTTCTCTACGTCTCATTTTGCTCTTGCTCTTTGTTTGACCCCACTTTCTTACTTTTTCTAACTAACTTTTATTTCTTTCTAGTTCCCCTCGCATCTACCTCTAGAGGGCACTCTCAACCAACTTTTCACTATCTCTTCTCTTTAAACCTGATTTATCTCTCTTATCTCCTTCCCCTTCCCCTTTCCTTTTCTCCTCACAGTTCTTATCTCCTACTATTCCCTTCTATCCCCTGTACTCTAAAATCCTCTATGGATCTATTGCCCCCTGAGTGTTTTTCTTTGGACACTCCATGCTATTCTGTTCTTTCCTTGTTCTCCCTGATTTACCTCTTTTCAACTTCTCCTTTCATCCGACCTTAGGTTTAAAATCTGTATTTTGTTTCTTTCTTCCGGGTATTCTTCCCTATTAAAGGGGCTATCCGAACCTGGGTGTGAGCAGAAACTTCTTTGATTGATCACTTTGATCAACCTAAAATTGTTAACTAATATTGTTTGAGTTTTCCCCCTACCCACCCCCACTTACCTTACCTTTCCTCCCTCCCCTTTTTCCTCAATCCACTACCCCTACTTCCTCTTCCAGATTGTGCATCGAAGTAATAAGAGGTCACGTTCATTTGAAACCTAAACGTATCAGTTTTATTTCAATTTTAGGTTCTCCTTGTTCTAAGCCGTGTGGGGACTCTGACTGAGCCATCATGAGCAATTAATTTCGTTTCCATCAACGTGAACGGCTTAAACTCGCCGGGTAAACGCTCCTTGGTGTGGCAACAGCTAGAAAAATGCGAGCGGATGTGCTTTTCTTACAGGAAACCCATCTCTTTGCACAGGACAACCATAGGATGTCCTCTTCTCTATTTCCGACGCAAATATACGCTAACGCAGAGAACAAGAAAGCAGGCGTGGCAATCTTCATCCACAAGTCCATAGCCTTTCAATTAATTGAAAAGGTTCGTGACCCTCAAGGACGTTTTGTGGTGGTCCGAGGCTTGATCAATGGTGTAATGTACTCTTTGGTGTCTGTATATGGACCAAACAAAGGGCAGACTAAATTTTTCCGCTCTTTGTTCACAAGGTTGGAATCCATCACTGCCGGTCTTACTCTTATTGGAGGGGACTTCAACCTACTAGTGAACAAACGGCTCGACTGCTCGATTCCCTCTCAATGCCGTGGTGAAATGGGTGATCTACTCCTTCGATCATCATTTACATGATATATGGCGTTACTCTCATGGGGAGGAGAGGGACTTCACTTACATATCTCCGCAATTTAAAACTTACAGCAGGATTGATTATTTCCTAGTGAATGATGCCCTTCTCTCCCACTGCCAGACCTCCTCAGTGGGCCATATCACGTGGTCTGACCACGCTCCCATCTCCCTCAAGGTCAAGGACTCCCGGCAAGTTCCTTCACAAGGAACATGGAGAATTAACGACCATATGTTATCTTATCCAGAGAATGTAGCCCAAATATCATCCCACCTAGAGGAATACTTCCGCATTAATGACACCCCAGATGTTAATCCTGAAGTTCTCTGGTATGCTCACAAAGCGACAATTAGGGCTTCTCTCATACAGATTGCCTCGAGGCTTAAAAAAGACAGGGATCGGAAAGTTGGAGAGCTAACCCAAAAAATTGCCGACCTTGAACCCCTTCATAAATGATTTCCCACCTCCTGTACTCTGGCCGAGCTCACCAAAGCTAGACAGGAATTGCGCTCCTTCCTCATAGCTAAGGCGGAACACAATTTAAAGAAACTTAAAGCCACATATTATGGTATGGGGGATAGAGCAGGCAAATTGTTGTCCAGACGTGTCAGGAAAAAGCGTAAAGACGCCAGAATAGCTCACCTGCTTAGGGCTGATGGTCGTAAAATCTGTAATCCCCTACACATAGCGGATGAGTTCAAAGACGACTATTCTACTTTATACAACTTACGAGAAGATCCAGCTACACCACAGCCTTCAGCAGACACTATTCAACGCTTTTTAGACAAAATACAGCTCCCTAGACTTTCACCAGAACAGTCCTCGTTCTTAAATGCTCTATTTACTGAAAAAGAGATTACTTCTGTAGTGGGTTCCTTAAAGGAAAAGAATTCTGCACCGGGCCCTGACGGCTTCACTTAAGAGTACTATGCCACTTTCCTGACACAATTGGCCCCCAGATTGTTAGCCGTTTTTTCCCACTGGAGGGAGGAGAGGGCTGTACGTCGAGAGGGGCTAGAAGCGACAATAGCCGCAATTCCCAAACCTGGGAAACCCACTGAATCCCCGGCGAACTTTCGCCCAATTGCGCTGTTAAACAGCGATTTGAAAATATACGCCAAATTACTGGCCACACGCCTTTTGGCGGTTTTACCCTCACTCATAGGCCTGGAGCAAGTTGGTTTTGTCCCGGGTCGACAAGCCTCAGACGGCACCAGAAGGGTCATTGACCTTTTGGAGCTGATGGAGCGTTGGTCTACCCCCAGTGCACTTCTCTCGTTAGACGCTGAGAAAGCGTTCGACAGAGTGCACTGGGGGTACCTGGAGGCTGTTCTCCACAGGTTTGGTATGGAGGGAGCTTTCAGGGATGCAATCATGGCACTTTACTCCTCCCCCTCGGCGAGGGTGAGAGCATCTGGCTTTCTGTCGTCTCCGTTTGATATTTCCAACGGAACCCGACAGGGTTGCCCCTTGTCTCCGCTAATTTTTGTTCTGGCCATGGAACCTCTGGCTGTTAGAGTAAAAGATGACCCGCTGATTAGGGTCCCCTCGTCGAGGGAAAGTAGCATAAGATTGGGCTTTACGCCGATGATGTCATCTTCATGTGTTCTGATATCATGGTTACGATTCCTAGAATTATGGAGCTGTTAGCAGAATTTTCTGAAGCCTCTTATTACAGGCTAAACACCTCCAAATCCTTATTGTATCCGATCAACATCCCTCCAGGCCAAGCCCATAAACTCCGCTCCCGGTTTCCATTTGTCTGGTAGCCTTCGGGGATCCCTACCTGGGTATTCAGATCCTTCAAACTGACAAGATAATACAGCGTAATTTTGACAACCTTCTCCATAAACGTAAAACCAAACTATCCTCACACGCAGGTCTATTTCTGTCTTGGGTCGCCCGGGTGCAAATTGTTAAGATGGTCTACCTCCCTAAAATTCTATTTGTTCTTTCCTGTCTCCCACTGACCTTTACCAACCGAATGATTGCTTCATTACAGTCTACCCTGGGAAAGTTCATAACCGGGTAAGTGCCAGAGTTCTTACTTTACCAATTGATCTTGGTGGAATGGGAGCACCAAACATCTCTACCTAATACAAAGCAATCCATCTCTCTTCGGCGCGATATTGGTGGGCCAATGATCCACAACCCCTGTAGATGGAGATAGAGAAGTCCTTCGCGCCCCGTAATTCCACCAGGCTTCTATTAGAGATGTCTTTGTTGAGCCCTTACCGAAATCAATCACTTCTAAAATCAATGACAACATTGCTGAGGGTGTGGTGCCTCAGTGGACGAGACCTTCTCCCTTTTCTATATAAGTACATCTCAATCCTTGCTGCGGAGCTGTCTGTGGAGTCTCTGTCTCTCTCCCCGTGGAGATCCAGGGGAGTCCTGCACCTTCATCAGGTCTTCGAAGGGACCAATCTCAAATCTTTCTCTGAGCTAGTTGATCAATTTGATCTTCCTCGCTCTTCTTTATTTTGTTATCTGCAATTGCGCCATTTCCTGAATACTATCACTCTACCTACAGTGGATGTCTCGCTTTTTGATGGCTCGGTCCAGAGTTTCTTTAAAGCTTCCTCTTCCCCCGGTCATGCTATCTCTGTTTTGTATGGCGCTTTGGCTAGGCGGAATAGCTCTAGCAAACTCCCCTGCATGGTGAGATGGGAGAACCTACTCCAATTCAGCGCCACACTAGAACAATGGCATAGGGTGGCGCGTCGTAGCTCGGCCTATTCACGCTGTATAAATCATCTCGAGCAGATCAAGAAACTACAAATGGAGTGGTACCTCACACCAATCAAGCTGGCCCGATTTGGAGGGCATAGCTCTTCATCTTCCTCTGCTCAAGAATGTTGGAGAGCATGTGGCGAAGTGGGTTCTTCTTTACACATGTGGTGGTCATGCCCAGTCATGCAGACTTTCTGGAGACAGGTGGAAACACTTGTTGTCTCTCTGTCAGGTATTGCTACTCAGCTATCTCCGATTCTGGCCTTGCTGGGTATGGGTCTGGAAGACGCTCCTTCTCCAGTCCGTCCTATCATTGCAAACATCCTCCTCGCAGCGAGACTCTGTGTGGCCAGATGTTGGAGATCCCCCGGTCTCCTACCCTGAAAGACTTGTTAGACACATTGAATACCCACTTTCAATATGAACTGGCTCTCTTTCATGACCTCACTCGTCGTACCAAGATACTCTCGTGGTGGGACCCTTGGGTCTCTTCTTCCTATAATACTGTACATTGCTGATTGTGATATCCGTGGTTATAGTTTGACCTATTCAACCTAAATACCTGTCAAGCACAAATCTGAATTTCCCTCCCTCTCCTGTTCCCTTCCCCCTCTTTCCTGCCCATCCCTGTTCCCCTTTTTTCTTACCCCCCCCCCCCCCCTCCTATTGGGAATAAATATTTCCCAGTCATTTGTGAAATTAACAAAGGACCTTGTTAGACTGTTGCCCATGGGCGCATTTGTATTTACATATGTAGTTTTTTTTTTTTTCTTGCAATATGTATAATTCAAACTTTTCAATAAAAATCTATTGTTCAAAAAAAAAAAGCAATATCTGACTTTAATTTGTTAATTTTCATAGATTTTTTTATTCACTAATACTTTTGTCAGATTCAAGCTATTTCTGTGACCATTCTGAGTTTTTCTTTCATTATACATGGGTTAACAACCAATTTTGACCACATTATATATCATATATATACATATATGTATATATAAATATATATATATATATATATATATATATATATATATATATATATACACATACACATATACATACACTATATACCGGTAATCATTTAATTCTGTCTGTAACAGAAATACCACGTCACTGTCTGGTCGTGCCAGCCGCCCGCGATCAATCAGCGACAGGAGCAGTCCAGCCGCGTATTGGCGCAGGATTTGAACCACGCACGCCACCGCTACCGTTGCTGATCTCTCGACGGTAGCCATGGGTCATCTCCTGCAACACGGATGGCGCTAACCGGTCATCTCCCGGCAGCTCGCAGCGGAGGTACCCCGACAGCCTTGTTGGAACACCCAAGTTATGGGTATTCGATATGGCTGCTGGGATTCAAATCCCCCGCCAAGCTGCGAGACGCTTTGCTGATTGCTAAATGGTCACTGCGGCTGGCGGCAACCAAAACAGGATTTAAATCACGTGCCGAGAGCATGCCGCTTCATTGATTGGTCGCTGCGCTCAGCGGCGACCAATCAGAGCTCTTGTCGCGAGAATTAAATCCCGCTTCACTAATTGGTCGCCGTGGCTGCCGGCGACCAATCAGAGAGGCAGCTCATGGCTTGGCGGGGGATTTGAATCCCGTTCGCTCATTGACTGAGCCGCGTTGCCAAGCCGCTGATTGGTTGCCGCCGCTGGACAAAGGAGGACAAAGGAGTTAGGGGATGTCCACCTCCTGTAGCACACACTGGAGCAACTTGGTCAACCCCAACTGGTCCTTCAGGTTTCTGGACCCTGTGGGTTTCAATCCAGCCAGCTGGCTCCCATAGTCAGGCCTTGCCATCAGCTGACGCACCATCCTCTCCATATGTGTCTCATATTCCTATTCTTCGACATCCTCTTTGGTGGAGATCTGAGATGCCCTTACTGCAAACCACCCCCTTGTGGCCCTTTACTTTAACAAAGGTGACCACCTCCCCAACATAGAGGGTACAGAGTTGGGAAGGTAGATTGTCTCGCTCAATAACCTGTTCACCAGTGCCGTCTCCGGCTATGAATACGTACCCCCTTCTCTGAAAGAAGTCCACCACCTGGTCCCAGGTACATTGCTCCACAAAGTTGGCCTGCTTACACCCCTCCAACCACTCTCAGGGAAGGGCATCCTCTATTTTAAAAATG
Source organism: Allobates femoralis (assembly GCA_033576535.1). Lineage (NCBI taxonomy): Eukaryota > Metazoa > Chordata > Amphibia > Anura > Aromobatidae > Allobates > Allobates femoralis. The sequence continues at coordinate 667,131,620 of JARQOC010000002.1, read as the reverse complement.
ACAAGGACCGGGGTGGTTTAGGCCTATAAGGATCCTTGCTGGGAAGGGGTAGAGGGCCCCACATGGCATTGTTTTTTTTTTGGCAAGGCAGGGAAATAGGGGCTTCTTGCACTACCAGCTTCTCAATCTCCACATGCACAAGCTGCAGCACAGGCTGGACATTTGGCAATATCACGGGCCCGACTGACATCAGTAATGGCTTGCATCCTGTGCTCTGTTCTGGTGCTACCTCTTCCGGGACCTCACTGCAGACCAGGCCAAAAGCGAAGTGTGCCGGGATGCCCTAGCTCTCATATGTCGGCATCTCTTGCTCCTCTTTGGACTGTTCCGATATTGGTGAAACACCAACACTTGAATGGTGAGAAAATCATCTCCTCCAGAGCATGTGTATCATGAGATGGATTTCTGTCGAGACCGTAAGCACACGGTATCATGGTGTTGCTCTTCTGTACGGCAGTCCCAAGATGGCACCAGCCTCCGTGGTGATGCATCTTTGCCTTGAGTCCCACTTCTTCCAGCAGCGGGACCAAATCACTAAGGGAATATTATGAATCCATATATCAGGTGGGCTGCAGAATGCTCCTGACTTACACATCCTTATGACACAATGAAGACGGGCTTGTGGTTGGAGGTATTGTCTGACATATTTGGATGCGACATAAGAAACAAAAAATAGTTTTTTTCAGCTCAGCAATACATCTTGAATGCTGAATAATACTAGTGGGCAATGCACAGACAGGTCACAAGGCCAGTTCCCGGGTGTAGGATGAAGTAATGTGACAGGAAAACAAGGAATTTTACAAAAAAAAGGCCAGCATTTGGAAAAAATAAAGTTACAGTAGGGAAAAAAAGTATTTAGAAAGCCACCAATTGTGCAAGTTCTCCTACTTTAAAAGATGACAAAGGCCTATAGTTGACATCATAGGTAGACCTCAACTGTGAGACACAAAATGAGAAAAGAAATCCTGAAAATCACATTGTCTAATTTGCAAAGAAATTTTTTTCAAATTTTGGTGGAAAATAAGTATTTGGTCACCTACAAGCAAACAAGATTTCTGGCTCTCACAGACCTGTAACTTCTACTTTAAGAGGCTCCTCTGTCCTTCATTCATTACCTGTAGTACTGGCACCTGTTTGAACTTGTTATCAGTATGAAAGAGTCACACTCCAAACTCCACTATGGTGAAGAGCAAAGAGGTGTCGAATGACACCTGAAACAAAATTGTAGCCTTGCACCAGGCTGGGAAGACTGAATCTGCAATACGCAAGAAGCTTGGTGTGAAGAAATCAACTGTGGGAGCAATAATTAGAAAATTGAAGACATACAAGACGACGGATAATCTCGCTTGATCTGGGGCCCCACGTAAGATCTCACCCCGTGGGGTCAAAATCATCATAAGAACGGTGAGCAAAAATCCCAGAACCACACAGGGGGACCTAGTGAATGACGTGCCGAGAGCTGGGACCAACATTACACAGGCTACCATCAGTAACACACTACGCCGCCAGGGACTAAGATCCTGCCGTGCCAGATGTGTCCCCCTGCTTATGCCAGTACATTTTAGGGCCCATCTGAAGTTTGCTAAAGACCATTTAGATGATCCAAAAGAGTATTAAGAGAATGTCATATGGTCAGATGAGACCAAAGTAGAACTGTTTAATAGAAATACAACTTGTCGTGTTTGGAGGAGAAATAATGCTGAGTTCATCCAAAGAACACCATTCCTACTGTGAAGCATAGGAGTGGCAACATCATGCTTTGGGACTGTTTCTCTGCCAATGGACCACGACGACTGATCCATGTTCATGAAAGAATGAATGGGGCCATGTATCGTGAGATTTTCACTGCAAACCTCCTTCCATCAGCAAGTGCATTGAAGATGAAATATGGCTGGATCTTTCATTATGACAATAATCCCAAGCACACCGCCATGGCAATGAAGGAGTGGCTTCGTAAGCATTTCAAGGTCCTGGAGTGACCTAGCCAGTTTACAGATCTCAAACATATAGAAAACTTTTGGAGGGAATTGAAAGTGTGTGTTACCCAGAAACAGCCACAAAACATCACTGCTTTAAATGAGATCTGCAAGGAGGAATGGGCCCAAAATACCAGCAACAGTGTGTGCCAACCTTGTGAAGACTTACAGAAAACGTTTCACCTCTGTCATTGCCAATGTGACTTTCAGGATTTGTTTTCTCATTTTGTCTCTCATAGGGTATATATAAAAAACAAACATGCGGCGCCAATCTCAGCGCGTTACCAATGTAACTCTCTGGTGCCCTTTTAATGAAGTTTTATGCACTCACCTCTTGCCATAAAACTTCAAGCATATGGTTTTTCCAAAGCCTCCTCATGCTTTGGATATTTATCCGGGTCTGCTGCTCGCCTTGAATTGATCCTGTATTGGGTCCTGCCACGGATTCCCACAGGCATAAAGGTTCAATAGGAAGTGATCCAATTCTATAGTGGCCGCGCTCCCCGTGGTAATGATTTTAAGAACTTCTTGTCCACAAAAATGCGAGAATATAAAAAACGGATACAACGCGTTTCGGCGGAGACAACCGCCTTCCTCAGGTATCTGATGAAGGCGGTTGTCTCCGCCGAAACGCGTTGTATCCGTTTTTTATAGTCTCGCATTTTTGTGGACAAGAAGTTCTTAAAATCATTACCACGGGGAGCGCGGCCACTATAGAATTGGATCACTTCCTATTGAACATTTTGTCTCTCATGGTTGAGGTGACCTATGATGTCAATTACAGGCCAGCCTCATCTTTTTAAGTGGGAGAACTTGTACAATTGGTGGCTGACTAAATACTTTTTTTCCCCACTGTACATAGTTGTTTTCATATAAAAAAAAAGGAAAACTTTATTAGTGCTTACGAAAAGAGGTTAAAATCATAGTCCTACACGTTTCGTGCAAGAAATGCTCTTACTCATAGCATAGATGTATAAAATGAACAACTCTATAAACACATGTGGCTACAAGTTACCAGAAATATTGATTACTCCTATGATTAATGACACTTGTGCACATACAAAAAAATCTCTTCTAAATGTATGGAAGGAAACGAGAAAAAAAATGCACATCTTCAAGAAGCAATATCCATATTATAATATTTTATGAGTGTGAACAGAATAAGAATAAGACCATGTATGTTAAGTATATAGTGGACATATGCTATTTTATCTGAATTGCTAGCAGATAAGTGCAAGAAAGGTGGCTTTGCATGCTGCTAACCATTTTCAATAATAAAGGGTTTCTCTCTGAAAAAAAAGTTTAAAAGCTCTCTTAAAGGGATGACTAAAGGAGATATTAAGATTCCTGGAGTTCATTGGTGTTGGCATGTCTGCAGGTTGTGAACTCTTCCAAAGCTTCATAGCCTGCAGATGTCCAAACACCCGGAAACTTGAGGAAGCATAACAACTCTCTTTTAAAGCTCCCTTAAATTCACCAGTTTTAAAGCTACTGATAGATCTGATGGCTGTGAACTCAGGAAACCTTAAGGTTGCCAGAGTTCTCAGCCACTGGGTCTTCCAGTTTCAGCTCTAAACCTTAAAGGAATTTTTTTAGGGCCACTTTAAGGTTCCAAACAGTTACCAAACAAAGCTGGGATTGTAGACTTTTTAGCAAAGTGTTTCGGTTTTCGATCTCGAATCTGATCAGGTTCATGCAGAATTTGAAATGAACAAACTTTGTTCGGAAGAGTTAGTTCATTTCTAGTTAACATGAACATGTAAACATTTTCATAAGAATGTCAAAAAAGAGAGGTTCTTCCTAAGAATTCTTCTATCTCACTGTCTCACTTTGGGGACAGAGCTCATTTGTGGATTACATAGATGACACATTCATTTTATGTAATGCTCTAACAGCAATAGATGCAATAGATAGTAGCAGAAAATAGAAGTTAAAGGGAAGCTGTCAGCAGATTTTTGTTATGTAATCTGAGGATGGCATGCTGCAGGGTTTAAAAAGCAAAAAGCAACCGTGCCTCTCCTATTAGGTTATCTTCTATTGTTTGCTTAAACTAAAGGCTTTATTACCCTCCGATTACCATTACAGGGCTACTTTGTCATGCTCAAGGCAGTCCGAAACACCGCCTCCTGTGATTGACACCTTGGAGTCAATGCTCAATCTCTATTGAGAGGCTGGTGTGGGAGAGGGCAGCTATTTCAACTCTGCTGTATTCCTTAACCTAAATGCTTTGATTGTGTAAGAACAGCTTCAGCTAGTAATCTATGTAAATCATTGGATTCAGCTTCTTTGCCTACATTAGCTTGCTGTCAGATGATGTAGCCAAAATCTGCTGATAGATTTCCTTTAACCACAAAACAGCTCATATAAGAACTGAGGAACCTGTTGCAGATGTTATTGTGTATAACATTTTAGCCATCTAGATGAATGGTCGTTCATATAGTTCATGGCTGGCTCAAGACCATTAGAACTAAGGCTGATTTTACAAAGTGGTTCAGGGGCGTCTTGGGAGATACATGGACAATGATTGTCGTCATAACACAATTTTATAATACTGTGGCAATATTGTCTATTGGTGTGTCCAGATATCCGTGTATCATACATTTGGAGCCTTGAATTTGGAAAGACCTAAACTGAAGTAAATCTCCCTTATAGTCACAAATCAGTGGAAAAAAGATAGCTGTATTCACCAACACAAGACACAATGATAAAGTCAGAGGGGGTGGCCCTGTCTTTATGATTGGTAGAGTATCCTCAACGGGCATTACGTCGATGGTTGGAGCACTTAATTCCCTATCATTGCTACAGTGGTGACACCTCCATTGATTACTGCTTGTTCTTACTGTAGAATTTAGATGACGATTTCCATGGAAATGCCCATTACTTTTCGACATTTATATTGTGAATTTATCCGTTTGATTATGATTTCTTATCTCCTGTCACTCCTCATTATTCTATATCATATTAGTGGACAGATGCAAAATACTCATGAAACATCAACTCACTAGTGATGAGTGAGTAGTAAGATATTGGGGTTCGGCTAGCTCTAACTGAATACTTTGAACAAGTAACGAGTAATGAATCCAACGCAAGTCAATGGGGAACTCACTCGGATCCAAATACTGGAACAGTTCAAAGTATTTGGTTAGAGCTATCCGAACCCGAATATCTTACTACTCGTGCCAGTCATATAGATGTAGTTCACAGTGTCTGGTTTACAGCCTGTTAGTGATGCCCATACTATTAGGTCCGGCAGGCTGCCCAACACTACACTAAATTCCTTTTAAATCACTTCCCTAGGATCATGCAGATATCGAATGGAAGTTTGCAAGAACAAAGCTATGGATGAGTTACTTTGAAGAAGGAGGGACACTTCCCACACCTTTCAATATAATTCCAAGTCCTAAATCACTGTGGTACTTTTGTAAATGGGCTCGGAAACAGATATGCAAGAAGTATTCAAGAAAAAAGCCTGAAAGTTTTGGAGCATTAGGGGTAAGTTCTCAAAAAAATAAAAAGATTTAAAAAAGCAAAAACACGTAAGATCTTTCTAGTTCAGTTAATATTCATACTGACAGCATTGACATTCTTATCAATATATTTAATCCCAATTCATTATTCCAGTCCCTAAAAAGTTGCTTGCTAAAAGTCATATAATATGGAGATGTCAAAAACGCAAGCGATCCAGCACATTGGGTAAAAACTCAATTTTATACATCCAAGTTGGGAAAAACATGGAAAAACAGGGTGGTCATGTGAACAAGGTGGAGTAAACCATGGCTTCAGTCTACGCATTTCGAGGATAATCCCTCTTACTCATAAACATGAGGGATTGTGCTCGAAATGCATAGAACGAAATTATGGTTTACTCCGCCTTGTTCACATGCGCACCCTGTTTTTCTATGTTTTTACCAATTTGGAGGAAATAAAATTGAGATTTTACCCAATGGGCTTGATCGCTTGCAGTGTTGGATTCTCTGGTGAATTTCTCTGTGCACAATCAAGGGGTCAGTTGACCTGGAAAAACTTCTTACACTATATAATATGGAGATCTTCGTGACTCTTCCTGGTTGTTTTTCCACCTCACCCTCTGCAATGAGTGTAATCATGAATTGCTCAGTCATAAATAAAATTGCCTATGCTAAAATTAGTAATGAGTATTTATGGGAAGAAGTGTATTTTTATAGTGACAACAGAAGAACAAGATTAGTCTACTGTGATACATGGAATTTGATATCGTTCCTTCACATTAACAAGTGACCCTCTTCTCTTTTCTCTCTCTGTGATGCCAGTTGACTAATACAGAGGTGGGGGGGGAAGGTGGAGAGAAAATAGGGCAACACGGCTCAGCACTGATTTACTGATTTAAATTATTTTTTTGTTGTTGTTTTGTTTTTTCTTTACAGAGAAGAGCTGCTGACAATCTTCGAAGACACAATCAATACCAGGTTATCTAACTTTTTCATAAACAGTCATGGGTTAAAATAGTAACATTAAGCATACTACTATACAAAGCTATACTGTCGCCAAGTAGTTTCTATATGTGTGCAATCACCTGATCACCACCTTTTTTAGTTTGCGGTTTTTGGTGTGGGTAATTTATAACACTGCTCCACATCAATCTATCCATATATATATATTTCCACATATGTATACCTCGATATAGTCACAGCCAGGCTCCACAATAACCCAAGAAAAACTATTTGCCAACCAAATTGTGTCAGACCGATTGGACACCTATTGCTGGTGACAATTGTCCTCATGAGGTTTCAGGGATGTGGATCTAGAGAGTGAAGCTATTGAACTTTATATATGTAATCTGAAAAGTAAGCAGTGTTTATCACAATATACAGAAGATTTTACAAAGGTGCCAAAACAAAACAGTATAGATAGTTACATAAAATTAAAACAATAAAAAAAATTGCTAAACCTGTGTCAGGGAAATGTCACTGATTGTTGTGGAGGAAAGCGCTCCTTTTAGAAAATATGGAACAATACTACAGAGCCCTGTAACATACTGTACAGCAATAGAATCACCACAAAATCTCTATTTAAAAGAACAGTCACTACCACATACCTCCTCTTGATAACCTAGTATGGGGTGGTCATGGTCTCTAAAATATTATAGGACCCCAAGTTTAAGGATATCTTCGCACCTGGAAGTCCCACATGGAAAATTTTAATGCAATATTTTCTATCACAATTTAACCTTTACATAGACAGGAAATATGGTAAATATATTGTCATCCATCTGCCTGATCTAAAATTTTAGCTCATGGGCAGGTCTCACAGTGATGTGAGTAGGTGTATGACGTTCGCCAATTTGTCACAACACCAAATATATATCTCCCATAACTATGTTAGTCACAAGAACCCCAATATTAATAACTGGACCTTGGCTCCAAAGTACTTGGTTGCAGTCCGCTAAAGTCATTAGGATCTAACGATTGTAGTGATGGCGGTGTTTTTTCTCAACCTCTGATATATGACAATCCTAGATTTCATGCTTAATATCAAGCAGATGTACCAGTTCAATTACTTGTTCACACCAGGGTGTATTAGCTGAACAGGGGTCAGATCCTAGCTCTTGTTTCCTTGCCAAATTACGATGAAGTCATGTTTAACAGATTGGTCCTATTTTGCCATTACATTATGACATTTTCATATTAGTTTTACGTATTATTGTCTTTAGTTTAATTATTTAATGCGCTGGAAACGAAACATTTCAAATTTCTCATTATCTTGTCTCAGGAGGTTATGAGAAATCTTGTTAAGAGATATGTTGCTGCAATGATCAGGGATGCGAAGACTGAAGAAGGGTTAACAGAAGAAAACTTTAAGGTACCACTTATTTTGTCAGTTACATATTTAAAGGAGTTGGTTTGTGGGTGGGGGAGGAGAATTGTAGCCATAGCAGCTATAGCATCTACTACATGGCCTGTAATTGCAGGGTGGTCCAAGATATCAGGGAGGCAAGAAGAACAAATTTCCACATGTCATAACTGGACCCTCCTGATTTAACACTAACTCTAAACCACCCCCTCACTGCTTATTACAGTCAGTGCTTACCGCAGTGCCACTTCATCACAGCAAGTCAGAGTGGGCAGTACTGTTGAACCTAGCTGTGATGGGCTGTGGAGGGGTGGCAAGATGCCAGATACTTCAGCATAGAAGAGGCTCTAGCATTCTCGGTGTGGAGGTAGTCTCATCTAGTAACACAGATGGTTGTTCAATAAATATTCTACGTGCCTATAGTATATATGACTTTACTATGGTACTACGGAAATATGTTACCTTTTTTTGTTTAAAAGTTCCAGTGTAAGATAGCACTCTTTGCAAAAAGGAGGAAATATTAGAAGCATTTTTCAGACCATAATATGGTGCCTAGATTGACATGGTGTCTTCTTTTATAGTAATACTTAAGTCGATTGTCAATAAGTCTAAGTTGATATATTCATGCTGGGAAACAAATAATGATATGATTAGATTTTTCATCTTTTAAAGTACAACAACAGTTTTTTTCTATTTCATTGCTAAAATCGTACTTTAAATCTAAGTCCCCTGCCCCCTGTCTTATGCTTCCCCCCCCCCCATTGTCTTCATCTTCTACCATTGCCGCTCCTTTCAGTCTTTCGCAGTTGTGACCTAATCCAATAATTCATAAAGCACGTTGGAGGTCACCCTTCAATACAAGTCTTGTTTTGCCTCTTTCTGGTAGACTTGTGTTGAGAGCTGGTGATGTAACTTAAGACAATGAATGAGCGAGTAGAAAAATATTTGCAATCACTGTACTTGTAACGAGTACTTTGTAATACTCCCGCACGTATCCAAATAGTGAGTCCAATGTTAGTCAATTAGTGATAGGCTCTGACCACACACAGCCGGCCATAAAATGAGCATTTCTGGGACATCTTTTTTGAGTTTTCACTGCATAAAACACCTTGCTGAACCCCTCAGTGAGACCCTTGCATGCAAGCCGCTCTCACTGGGGTGCCGACTCACTTTGTGTACTGAAGGGAGCTGGCAATTCGAGTCAGATTGCTCAAGATTGACAAATCACCCTCGAACACCAGCGATACTCACCGAGCAACGAGTATCGCGAATACCGTACTATCCGTGCGAGTAACAAATAGTAAAGAGTATATTCGCTCATCACTACTTCTGTCTTCCAGATAGTCAGAAGCTGTAGGCACAAGATGGTGCCACAGGCTCAAAGTAATGTTGGAAAATCAGACGGGGAGTATACGACTGGGGACAGGGCAGTTAAGTTTAAAGCGCCACTCCAACGGTGAAGATAAAAACACTGGAGTGGTTCTTTTAGGCAGAACTCTCTATTGGAAAGGCTTAAAAGACTAGAGACCGATTCATAAAGAAATACACACTTGGTCATATTATTACGCTAGTGTTGACGGTGATTATTTTCATTTTTCACAGGAATTAAAGCAAGATATTTCCAGCTTCCGTTATGAAGTCTTGGGATTGTTAAAAGGAAATAAGTTTAATGTTCACAGCACTAAAATGAGCAACGTATTAGAGGAGGCAGAAGAGAAAAGTAAACTCATCGAAAGTAGAAGTAGAACGCAGAAGAAAAACTTCAGCCTCTTTGACATAACCACGATGATTCATCCCAGAACGGGAGAGATAAGAGCCGATAAGCAGAACAATGTGAGCAATGGCACCGCTCTGCCAGCTTCAGCGACCGCTAAGGAAAAGCCGAAGAAAATTCAATTTGCCAAAGACATAAAAAGCTTTGGGCTTTTTCACAGACATGCAAAAACTACTAGCACAGAACAGAGTTCTAGTAAAATCTACTCAGTTTCTGAGGAAATTCTAGAGCCAGAAGTATCTAGCCCAACCGGAAAAATATGTAAATCCGCAAATAGCCAAAAACTTACCATTGAGTTAAATGTTAACAAACTGGATGAACAATGCACAGTAACTCAAGGTAGTAACGATACCTTGGAATGTCAACCATCAAGGCCTTCTGCCAGTGACTACAATTTAATGGAGGAGAGACAATTCCAAGGTGAAGAACAAACATCGAATAAAGATCTACCATCTGATACAAGGAGCGCACAAGGAGAATCCTCTACAGAAGAAGATACTGTTACTAAACTGTGATCATCATCTGTACATAAGACATACATAATATTAAGTGCTTTTGGAATGTTTAATAATTCCTTACATGACTGATTAAAGCATTGTCACTTTGGGGCATGACGACCAAGATACAACCATCTATAGGGTTTTGAATGCACAGTGGGGACTGTAGAATTCGCAAAAGGATTAAGCATTTATACATATATTTTTTGCAGAAACTCTACAGTTGCTATCAGTATAGAAGTATATCCATATGTAAGTACCTTCATATGTTAGACTATGCAAAATACTTATGGAACACATTGAAAAAAAAATTGTTAACACTATTATACATTATTTTCTTGTTGGGACGTAATTAAAGGCACCTACTGCAATGTATTAATGGTGAAATGGTTCTCCAGATGGAATTAGACATGAAGCTCAGGGAATATTAGAGAATATGTTCTTCTATGTACAGGGTGTTTTATTGTGTATTGCACAAAGCCACATGGGAACAAAAGATATGGAACATAATTAAGACAGAGCCTCACTTTATATAGTTCTAACTGGACTTCTCGGGGAAGAGAAAAAAAATATGGCGGTAAAAAGAGCTTATAGACCAGGGGTGGGGATCTTCAGACCTCGAGGGCCACCAACAGGTCATGTTTTCAGGATTTCCTTAGTATTACACAGAGGCTGAAATCATCACCAGTGCAGGTGATTATATAATCACCTGTGCAATATTAAGGAAATCCTGAAAACATGACCTGTTGGTGGCCCTCGAGGCTCGGAGTCCCCCACCTATATTAGACAATTCTTTTTATTAAATGGTCTGTACCATTGGAGTTTTGGGATTGCGTTGGCTTTGACCTCTTTTGTAGATTGGGATTGAAACTCTAGACATGTTATCTTTCAACTAGTTGTCAATGGAAAAGGTAAACCCTGTAGAGGACAACCATGATAGAAACAATAGAGTGACTGTTCCTCTTTTCTATGTACTAATTTTAAGAATTTCCAATAAAATGTTTTCTGGTAAATCATTATTTTATTAACATTTCATGATCATTTTGTTACATGATGACATAGGTAACTTGGTTAAACACACTGCATTACTAATCATGTACATACTATGAATTTCAGCTAGACTTATACAGTACTTCACATCTGCATTCATAATTATCGTTTTTTATCAGAAAAGGTCAAAATACTTGTGGAAAGGCTCACCCCAAACAGAAAACTTGATCCCTTTAATCAAGTGGGACAGTTCAAGGTCCTGCATCAAATTATTATTCACAGTTGGTATACAGATGACTCTTCTCACAAGGCTAATCATTTCACGGCATTGTCTGGCATTCATTGCTAACTACCTGCCTATTGCCAACAGAGCGCAATCACAGACCATGCCTGACGGCGATTCATCTGGTTCTGCTGATGTCAGTGCTCACATCTTTTCCGCTCTGCTTTCTTGACAGGGTGGGACTGGTGGCACCATGCTGATTGACAGTCAGCCTAACTGGGAATGCCGGGTGTCAATCAGCATGATGCTATGTCGACAGAGAAGAGCTATTCTGTTCTGATGTGGAGCAGCTGAATCGCCGGGAGTAGTGGTCAATGACCTTTCTGTCCAGCGCCGGAAAAAATTGGCAAACAATTGTATCTGTTAGCAGCTACTTGCCTATTCTTTTTTTGATGCATAGTAAACAACAAATACTGGACCACTTATTTAAGGGTGCTTCCTCACGATGAGGAGACGCAGCGTTTCTTCCAAAACGCTGCATCATACAGCACTAGAATAGTGGATGGGATTTCAAGAAATCCCATCCTCACTATGTGTAACCCGCCCGCAGCGTGTTTGGAGCTGCGGTGCAGGTTGCCAGGAGTTCGTGCCTCCGCAGCATGTTCATTTCATGCTGCGGAGTTGGAAGCAGCTCCCATCGGGTGACTGCAGGGAGAAGCCGCCCTGCACCCGCCGCATGAGGTAAGTACAGGGCGGCTGCCAACTCCCTGCGGCCACCCGCGGCTTCCCTCAGGTCCGGAGAGCTGCGTTCAACACGCAGCTCCTCCGGACCATGTGCACGCACCCTAATAGGTCAAGAAATGCGGCAGAAAAGTTGCAACATTAAGAACTCAGCAAATACTCATTGTGGGAAAATAACAAAGAACAATTGCATGAAGAAAAAACTATGGAAATGACTGATTTAGAGGAGAACATTGGAAAAAGGAAATATATTTAAAAAAATTGTATACAAAAACTATAATCAAAATGTGATTAAAAATGTTTTATATTAGATATGTATAGTAATAATAATAATATATTGACATTTGTTCTTTTTTTCTCATTTGCACTATGAAAATAAAGTGTAAGCATTTATACTCTGTTTTTTAAATATATTTCTAAACATTTTAGCTAGATCTTTACTGATACCTAGTAATTCAAAGTTACCATCACCTCTATAGGGTGAAAGGGGAAAGCTTTTCTCTTTGTGGAAACAGATACATCAATCCTGCATGCCAGTAGTGAGGAGACGTAAAGCCGCAATGGTCATCGGGGAAATATGCAAATTGTCTTTTCAGAGAGGAAGTAGACAAACTATCACCTATTGGAAGTTGCAATCAGGATTGCTACTTCCAATAGGTGGCATTAGGATGTGTCTACTTCCTCTTAATAGGATATAAAATTCAAAATAAACTTAGGCTGGCTTCACACCACGATAAAATCAAGTCCCGGCTGACGGGGTGAACCTGACAGCTCCGGACCCGATTTTGCCATAATACATCTCTATGGGACCGATGAGCCAGATGGCAGCTATCTGCCATCCGGTTTCCATCTGTCCGGGAGAATCCGGGTGTATTCAGATTTTTTCTGACATGGCTTGCAGCATTTTTGTGTCCGGGGCGAAAAATCTGCCCAAATTGGATGCTCCCAGATCCAGGGAAATCCGGCGCTCCCTAACATGGGAAGTCTATGGGGCCGGATTGCCCGTTCCGGGAGGATCCAGGAACTGGACACCAGCGACTGAAGTTCAGCGAGAGCTGCGCTGAACTTCAGCACCAGGGAGCTGTCCCCTGTGAAGTGGTTCAGCACCATTTCACAGGGGACGGCTGCTCTCGGCTGAATCCGGCTACACACAGGACCGGAGGGCATATTTGCCATTCGGTTTTGTTTGCAAATCAGGTCTAGGCTGTCAGGTTCGCCCCGGACAGCCCTGGACCTGATTGTGCCGTGGTATGAAGTCAGCTTTATAAGAATTGTAAGAAAAAAAAATACTTTTTGCAATAGTTTCAATGTTGATTCCACATTTTTTTTAAAGTAAAACTATTAAAGTTACATTCTACTATGGTAGACTACCATCCAGTTCATGGAAATGTATCATACTATATTGTGACACAATGGGAGAAAGTGTTAAAGGGAACCTGTCACTAGGTTTTTGCAATCCCATCTGAGAGCAGCAAAATGTAGAATAGAGATCCTGATTCTAGTGATATGTCACTTACTGAGCTGCTTGCTGTCATTTTGATAAATTTAGTGTTTTCTCCACTGCGGATTAGCAGTTTGTAAATATGCCGGACTACCTGGCAGTGAGCCAAGAAGTCCTCTAATGATAATCTACAGCTGATTTAACAGTGATTTTATCAAAACACTAATAACTCTGTAAGTGACACATTGCTGGAATCAGGATCTCGGGTCCTATATTATGCTACTCTGAAATTAGGTTGCAAAAACCTGGTGAAGGTTCGCTTTAATTACTATATGTTAATTTGCTTTTTAAATCTTTAATCATTTCCATTTAATGTACTGTATTTTGTTTCTGAAATTCAATTTTCATTCCTTACAGAAAATATACTATGAATTTCACACATCAGAAAATTGTCCTAGGAGTTCTGTACTATTTATTTATTTGGCTTTTAGCCACATCTCAAGCCAAGGTGACTTGATGGATAAACGCTCTGTATGACGATCGATCTTATACAAGCCTAGATACAGGTCTACCAGGTCTTCTCTGCAGTTATCTTGACAATCTCAAGTCGTTGGGTTGCTGGTCTTTTTCTTCGCCTTGTACATTCTATTTTCCCTACCGTAATCTCTTTCTCTAGGGATTTTTCTCTTCGCTATGATGTGTCCAAAAGTAGGCAAGTTGCAGCTGGCTTCCAGTGACATGTCTGGATTGATTTGTTTGTTCTTCTTGCCATCCATGGTATTGATAACATCCTTCTCCAGCACCACATTTCAAAGACGTTGACTCTTCTTCCGTCTTATGTGTCGTCTCTGTTTCACTTTCATATGTTACTACAGAAATGACCAGACTATATACGAGTCGTGTCCTCATTGCCAGTGAAATATTCCTTGATTTGTAGACCTTGTCCAGTGACTTCATTGTTAATTTGGCCATAGCTATTCTTCTATTGACTTCCCGTGTTGCCTCTACATCTTGAGCGATCATTGACCTGAGTGGGTTGAAGTTTCAGTTTGGCGACATCCATCTCAAACATGTCCCTGTCATACCTGCCAGTAGTCACTTACTCTGCCTTCTTTGCATTGAGTAGCAGTCCCATGTTCAAACTTTCCATATTGACACTCCGTATTAGTAAGTCCTTCATTCCATCTACGCTTGTTGCTATCACTGTTGTATTATCTGCGTGTTGTAGATTGTTGTTGACGATTCAACCACCAATTTTGATTCCTTCTTTTTTTTTGGCAAGTCCAGATGTCCTGAATATAGCTTCTGCATACAAATTAAAGAGAAATGGTGACAGATGATACAGTATATGCTGATACTATCTAAAAATGGTTATTTAGTATATAGTCGTTGATGCACATTCTGCTAATTAGTCCCTGGTGAATAAATCACACATAAGGGGTTTATCCACAATCTCCAAAAGAAATAATGTTACACCAGGAGAAACACAAGGCGTATTTTGCATTAAGAATTTGTATTTTTTGTTTAATTTTTAAAAATGCTTGATAAAAGAGAAGAAAGAGTTTTGGGGAAATCAGATCCCCATTTACGGTGAGAAATATACAGAAAATCAGCATATAAGCGCCAACTCGAGACCTTTGTTAGCCCCTCGCCTCAGGTGGCTGTCCCTGGGCTCTCAATGCTGCTTTGCCTCCGGGCACAGTGTGGCTGGGGGACTTGTAATCCCCCACTTTCCGTGCTGGCTGCCAGGTTGCTAGGCCTTGCACAGCCTCAGACTCCTGTGTCCATCTTAGCGCTGTTCCTCTGGGGTGAGCACGACACCGCTCTGCTCCCCAGTTGTTCATCCACTTCCTCAGACCCCTGTCTTGGTCCCTCACGCTAGGTTTGCTATCCTGGGACGAGCTTAGTACAGCTACCAGTCTACAGGATGTCTTTTCCCCAGTCCTCCTAGGAACTGAACTGACTAAGTCTGCCCCAGACCAGAATTTATAGTGGAGCTCACCCTGAACCCAGGTTTAGGTCTCCCCTTTTAGCCTAGAGGAAGAAAGGTGTTGTTTGTGGTTACAGTCTGGTGTGTATACCCTTCTGTTGCTCTAAGCGTGACACTACCACCCAGGGGTGATAATGTCACTGTGGCTCTTTGACCCTGGGGTGCCACAGTCACATCAGGACAATACACACCCGTGATTTAGGTCATATTCACACACAACTAAAATCCCTCTGTAACTGTAGCATGTTGGTATCTACTAGGGTTTCTGATTTTATTCTTTAATTGTAATTTTAAATTCTGCTGCAATAACTTAGTCCAGCCACAACAGGTCACCATGCAAAAAGATATGCCAAATGAGAAAAAATGACCGGAAGCTGTATATAGAGGCAGGAAGTGAAGTATAATAAAGTTAAAAAAAGGACATGAGGCAGCTACTGAGTGGAGAGAAGAGAATACAGGCAGAGAAAGAGACCAGTTCTGCCTGAGAGACGCAGAAAGCTGAAAGCCATAAGAGACCTGAAGTGGATGGTGTGGTAAAGAAAAAGCAACTTCTGTGAGTAAACCTGGATGTGTGACCAGTCACATACTATTTAGTTGTATAGGGAAAGTTAGACAGGAATTGCAGCATCCCCACGATATCCCTTTGTAAAGAGTGCAGATGGACTTGGAGAGAGACTATTTGAGCTCCTGTGTACCGGGACTCTGGTGAAAGTGATTGCTATAGGAGATCTCAGTGGATCACTACTGTGTTGGGACCACTTCCAAATCTTCACCTGCACCTGGGTGTATCAGAGGACTTGTTGAACTTGAAAAATTGACTCTAAATCTAGTGTAAAGAATTTAAAGTAATGAGTTTAGGTTTTACTGTTGGTGAATATTCAGTCAGGGTATCCTCTCTGAGCTTTCACAAAATGAAGGACAGCACACTGTGAACATTTTTATGGTTTGAGTTATTAGTTGCATAAGCATATAGCAGGGGAAAACCAGGGTACCCAGAATTTATTGTAATTAAGGCAGGAGGCGAGTGTAAGCTTATATACATGAGAGAACTACGTGTCACGGTCACGATAAAACCCGGGTAGGCCCTGTACCTGAAGAGGGAGGGAGTGGCATATAAACTTGTTGGTAGTGGTGCTCCTTTCCGTTAAGATGGCAATTGGGATCTCTCAGGTTGCATAATTTGTACTTTGTCGATTGCGGCTGTTGTGGTCCATATCTTGTTGGGAAGCAAAACTCTGTTATCTGTTGCAAGTTCTTAAAGGAGAAGTTCGTTTGCAATCACATTGTGGTCAGAGTCGTTCATAGCAGAGTCGAATCTCATATTCACATTGACCAATGGCGGTTGTTACACAACAATGATAAAAAAGTAAAAAACTATAATCCCTGGAATTAAACAGTGATAAAATATAAAAATTTAAGGCCAAACTAAGCCTTATACGTAAGAGCTAATGGGATTTACCATTTTTAATTTACATATATGTTGGCAACATGATTCTTTTTAACTTCCTCATGTATATTACAGGTTCTCCTCATGCACTTGTTAGTGCAGCTGCAACGGTCACTAGGGCTGGGGTACTCGGTAACCAGGCCAGCAGTCTTTTGGGGGAGTCACAGTGGCAGTCGCCCAGCTCCGTGGCCCTGACTGAGCAAATGAAGGGGAATATTTACAAGGGATTTATAGATGATCGTGAAGCCACCTGTGACACCTAGTCAAGGATGACTAGCGCTGCTTGTGTAGATTCCCAGAGGATAGATGGATAAGCAGTTTGTATGGAATACTCCCCACAGGTGGAGCGAACCCCTGTGATTTTTTATGAGAGTCTATGTGGATGCTGGTGGTAGTAGTTGGTGCTGTGTGCAGCTAGGAGGCACAAGAAAAAGCGGACAGGGACAGGGGATGCAGTTTTTACCAGGTTCTTTACTTGTACTTTGTCCAGTGCAGGCCCAGCCTGGTATTGTGCTCCTCCAGGTTGCAGCTTGGTCAGCCCTCAGACAACCCAGGGTCACTTCGCTGAGAAACCCTTTTGTAAGCCTTTCTTTGCTGCTCTCTCTCTCTGTGCTTATCTTCCTCTTTCCCCTGTTGTGCGCCTTCGCGCTATTAATCCAAGGCAGGTGACTGCGGACCCTGCTGAGTAATGGCTAGCAAGTCCTCTTGGCCCTCTGTAGACATTATGCCTGGGAGTATACACAGGGTTGGCTACTACTCATGCAGACCAAATTACAAGATACCATACACCTGTCTGCCACATCATAGATTCAATATCCCACCACATCCAATGGGAATTTACATTCTCAAAATAGAAGAACTATGTATGTGACTAATAGATGGACTGTCTATCTAGGAGGATCAGTCGCTAACATACCATTGGAAGCAAAATAAAAATATGTGACTATGGATCCAATTTATATGCAAAGTGAAAATCTTTAATAAAGATTATGATTGATACAGGCTGACTCAAACCGGCATGGCAGAGTTGTGATGAATTCACAAAGCGTGGACTGTTATATTCATACACAAAATAATTGATTTATACAACTGGAGTGTATTATACAAAGAACAGGTGGCGATTGTAAGGCAAAATCTATATATAATTATATACCAATGTGAACCACTGCACATACATATTTTAATGTGTAATATCTTTCTACACCTTAAGCCAGATTGCTGTGTATATCACAATTAGGTGTTTCTATGGGATGAGGATATGTACTTTTAAGGGTTAACCTGTCATTTATAAAGTGCAAAGGTGCTTTAAGGGAAGAAAACAATAGTTTAAAGGGAACCTGTCCCCTCCATAAAGCCTCCCAGGCTATCACTACCTGTCCCTGCACCTTCCTATTACTACTCTAACTATCCCTTTCTGTGCTAAATGTGCCCTGTGACTGTGTAATAAAACGTTGTTATCACTCACTCATCAGTATGTTAATAATCTGGGGGGCTACCATTGCTAGCCCCCCTGGGCATCCTCTCTGTGTCCCTTTCGACGCATCCTTCATTGTTTATCTTGCCCCGATGGGCGTGATATTGACATCCAAATGCGCTCCCCTCAGCCTGGCTCGCTCCGCAAAATGGCGGGTATGACGCCGAACGCTTCATTTCTGGTACTCCACATCCGTACTTCAGGTTGCGCACAGTAAGCATGCTGTATGGAGCATATTACATCAGCTCATCTGTGATGAGCTAACGTAATGTGCTCCACAGAGCATGGGCAATGCGCAGCCTGAAGTCCGGCTGTGTAGCGAATTGTAACAAATACACTCGCTCATGACTAATTGTGAACATTTACATTTGGGGTGCAATGTTGCAGTTCTATATTTACTGTTACTAATGGACAACCAGTAAACAGGTTCACAAATCTGCAAGGCATAGTTTATAAATTGTCCATTTACAGTGGAAATTACTTTTAGGTTTGTTAATAAAAATATATATACTGCTCCGAGTAGACTGTTTTCATCGGTTTGCTCTTTGGTGAGTCATACATTCCATCATTTGTTGCACAGCAGGTACAAGATGTTAACTAATGGGTTTATAATCAAAATAATTTTCAATTTAAGACTTACTAAAATGGTTGTGATAATTCCAGTTCAGAATAAAGGTTCCCTGGAAGCATCTATGGCATTCATCAGCTTTAATCAGTAAAGTATATAGCATATTATTTTTTTACTAGCTGGGTGCCCGATGCACATGCATCGGGATTCTAGAAGAGCGAGTCTCTGACTCGCAATGGCCGCTTCGCGGCCAATGCTTCGCGCTGCTAAGGCGACTCGCCATGCCCGCTGCGCGGGCATAGCGAGTCGCCTTAGAACTGCTCGCAATGGCCGCTGTGCGGCCAATGCTTCGGGCGTATCCACATGACCACGCTGACTCGCAGTGCGAGTGGACTCAGAAGGGGCAAAAAACCCATTCGCAATTATATAATAGATTATTATTTTCCTCAGAGAGAATATAAACATTGAAACTCAACCATGCGACATGCTTATGTATGGTTTGGGGGTAACATATTGAAAATGAAACTCTTCAATTACTCAGTAAATCAAAAAGAATGAAACAGCACTCATCGGTTCTTCTGTGCTCGCTTTATTTATTCGGAACTGGGTTACATAGGTGCAGGGAGGGGTGCATGAGAACCAGACTCTCATGCACCCCTTCCCTGCACCCATGTAACCCAGTTCCGAATACATAAAGTGAGCACAAAAGAACCGGTGAGTGCTGTTTCATTCTTTTTAATTTACTATTGGAACTCTCGCTATTGATATGCACCCCGGTATACCGACTTCCTGTCAGGAGTTGAATTGTGGCAGTGATAAGGCCACTTAGGACTGCTGAGTGGTGCATGGCTATCTCCTGCTGAATCTTCAATTAAGCACCATACCCTATAACAGGTACACATCTGGGGAGAAAGGAGGGCAAGAAGTGCACAGAGCATTAAGTGTGCACATCCATCAAAGGTGGTACTGTACGGCCACCTAATGCGGTGGTCAGAGGAGCCTCCCTCGTGGCACCACTCTGCTGCCATCTGGGGAGGGATTGGACCATTTTCTCTGCAAGTTTTAAAGTTGATAGCCAGCTTAGAGAAACAATAAGTGACTGGATCCCTGAATTGAACTGTACTCATACGCATGTCTTTCAGTACATACAATGTAATACTTGAGAACAATTGAAGCTCTAATCGCCAGAGCATTCTGGTCAGAGTGACATCAGCCACATGATCACGTCAGCTGATCACACTGCTGATGTCAAAACTGCACCTCTTTGGAGGCAGTTGGTAGCAATCTAGGTGCTCCAATAGAGCTGAAGACACAGGAGTTTAATTGTGGTGGAGTGTGAGGAGACAATAGAATTGTAAGAAAATCCAAGTGTAGGGGGAATGGGGTAAATGCGTGAATAGATGTCAGTATAGTGGAAGTGGGTAAATATGTGAGGAGTTGTCAGTATGAGGATAGAGTGGGCAAATGTGTGAGGGAACAATAGTATTAGAAAATATGTAAGGAGACAACTGTATGGGGAAGTTGGTAAAGGTGTGAGGAGATGAGAGTATGCGGGTGAAGGAGGTAAATGTGTGAGGAGTCGGTAGTATGGGAGGGGACTGTATAAATGTATGAGAAGTCAATAGTATGGGGGTGTGGCACTCCAGGGTCTGGTTGCCACGATGGCCTTGCCTCTCTCGGGGGAAGCGCCAAAGCCCAATTCCGAGTGCCCCACGGCCCTGGGGTGGGTCAGGGGCATGGGTGAATATGTGAAAATACACAGTATGATGAGTGGATAAAGGAGTAAGGAGATTACTATAGGAGAGTGGGTAAATATATAAGAAGACAACAATATGGAGAAAATAATTAAATGTGTGAAGTGATAGTAGGAAGGATAAAGAAGTAAACATGTGAGGAGACAATTTAGGGAGAACGGATAAATGTGTGAGAAGATGACAGTATGTGCTGGATAAATGTGTGACAAGACTTTTTGGTAAGGGGACTAAATGTGGGAGGAGGCAGCATGGGGAGAGTGAGTAAATCTGTGAGGGCGTAACAGTAGGAGGGAATGGGTGAATTTGTGAGAAGATAACAATATATGGGGACGGGATAAATGTGTGAGTAGACAGTATGGGGAAAGAGAGGGTAAATGTGTGAGGAGACAGTATGGGGAAAAGAGAGGGTAAATATGTGAGGAACAGTATGGAGAGAACTGTATGAGAGAGAGCAGTGCAAGAGGGCAATATGTGGGAATGTGAGGGGGCACACTGTACAGATTGGTATTTAACATGGTTAAAATTCAACTATGTAGAGCAGTGGTAGGGAACTCCAGGTCTCGAAGCCGCTAACAGGTCATGTTTTTAGGATTTCCTTAGTATTGCACAAGGGTTGAAATCATCACCAGTGCAGCTGATTCAATGATCACCTGTGCAATACTAAGAAAATCCTGAAAACATGACCTGTTAGCAGCCCCAATACCTCACGTTCCCTACCCCTAATGTAGAGATTGGTAGCATGTGGGGGCAATAGAGTAGTTCAATGTGAGGGGAAAAATGTATAAGGAGACTTTTTGGGGACGGTGTAAAAGTGTAAGAGGATCACAGTATGGGGGGAGTTGGTAAAAGAGTGATTAAATGACAGTATGAAGGGTTGAGGGGGAAAATGGTGGATTGGGGTAAATGTGGGAGGAGACAATCTGCAGAGGAGATTTAAAGATACAAAAAAGCATGATTAGATTATGTACTGCATTTGGAAACATACAAAAACTTATATCATAAATGCAAAACTATGCAAATATGGATATTACATTTTATTTACATAATTAAGATAAAATACAAGACGGTATGGAGAGTTACAAATGATTAAATCACTCTGGCAAAAGGATAAAAATTACCATACAACTGTACTCAAATATCTACAGGTAAATATCAGTGGTTCTAAAGCTATATATTAAATAGTTGTTGCATAAATAGGATCACATAATATAAAGCTAATAATACTTAGTAACTGAATCCACATGTGGCACCTATCAATGGTCAATTTCGAGGATCAATCTAACACCCCTCAAAAAAAGAGGGATGCTGCAAGGTAGCAAAAATGTACCTGTCCCTGTTCTCTGGTACGAATAGGATCACCAGCACCAATAATAAAAGTATATATGCTATTGCGCAAATTTCATCTGATGCAATAATACACATATGTATAGGGCACTGCATTGAGTTCACACAAACAAGGCACACAATAAAACATACAATATCTAAAAATAGTGGCTCTCTTGCAAGATATGACAATCACATAGGCCCCTTTCACATCTATGCGCGTAGCGTTTGTCTGCCCTGTGCTAGCGCAATTGCAAGAGCAGGTGCATTCACAGGCAAGCGCATTAGAGCATAAATGCAAAGCCCCTGCACTTGATTCCGTGTTCGTCGCCATTACCTTCTATGGCGAGAGGACGGGAGCCGAACCCGGAAGCGCAGGTCTACAGAGGGAGTGAGTCAGAGCACATACGTCACTCCGGACACACCATAAAGGTGTAATGCAATGTTTTCGGCACGTCCAGAGTGACGCATGCGCTCTTAATGTGCCTCTCTGCAGACCTGCGCTTCTGAGTTCCGCTCCCATCCACTCGCCATAGAAGGTAATGGCAGCAAACGCGGAATCAATTGCAAGGGCTCTGCATCTATGCGCTAATGCGCTTGCCTGTGATTGCACCTGCGCTTGCAATTGCACTAGCGCAGGGCAGGCAAACGCTGGGTGCATAGATGTGAAAGGGGCCATATGCTTATAATCAAAGATATCCCTATAGAGTGAATACTTTTAGATATTGTATGTTTTATTGTTGGCCTTGTTTGTGTAAACTCAGTGCAGTGTACTATACATATATGTATTATTGTATCAGGTGAAATTTGCGCAGCAGCATACACTGTTTATATTTTTATTACTATAATATAAAGTGACCTATAAATAAAGTGAAAAATTAGGCAATATGAAAATTGAATCCTAAGTGAAATATATATACTGTAGAAATATATTCTCTAATGTGATTATTAGATAAATATGCAGCATAGATGAAAGATGACCAGTATATAAAATCACTAAGAGTAACAAATACAGTATAACAAATCATTGAATCAGAGAAATGTACCAACTCAATAGCAAGGGAGGGTCCCATCACATGTTTGCAACAACAGGTTTAGAAGAGGGGCCCAGTATGGAAAGGAGAAGGCCGGGTGGTGCGCACAAGAGAGACAGTGCAGCAATCATATTTTGTGCAGACAGTAAAAAGAGGGGCAATTATTCAGGAGCACAGCGTAGGGCAAATATTACTATTCAGGAGCATTTTTATGAAACTGTTATTTATAAAGGTACAGTGTCAGGATTAGAAATAAGCAAACCTATTGAACTTAGGGTTCTGTTCAGTTCACCAAATTGGCATATGTTCGCCGAACTTCCAAACCCCATTGAAATCAATAAAAATCAAAATCAAGGGCTTGAAAAGCACCATAAAAGGGGCCCAAAAGCTCCAAAAACAGCTCCAATAGGGGGCAGAAACCAGGAAAAATGTCATCTATTCCCCAGAGTTTAACATTATATCATTGTGCATTATGGATGCTTGGGACAAGGCCTGGCCCAGTATATCTAGCTTCTACATTAATCAGGAACAGGAGATCAGTGAAATTTTTATGCATGGTGCTCAGAAAGCCCTGCTAAATTCACAAAACACAAAACAAAGATATCCCAGGAAGAGTTCCACATTTCAAAAAATTAGGGCCAGATACCACCAAAGAGAAATCAATTGACACAGAATAAAAATTGGATAATGGCAAAGCCTGCATGCATGGTACAAGGTATGGAACAGGGCCTAGCCTATCATTTCAAGGTTAAACATTAATTAGTAACAAATAGAGAATGGTGTACATTAGCTCACCAGGAATATCTCTGTGCGAAGACTCCAGGGTGGAAAGGGTACAGTACATGGACAAAGAGGTCCAGGGCCAACTCCCAGGTTTAATGAGAATATTATTAATATTATTATTATTATTTATTTATATAGCGCCATTAGTTCCATGGCGCTTTACATGTGTAAGGGCAGAACAAGGACGAGAACATAAATAACGATGAATAAATCATACAGGTACAATAGGGCAGAGATCCTGTCCACAAGGGCTCACAGTCTATAGGGGATGGGTGGGAGACAGTAGGAGAGGGAGAGGTGAGATGGTGCAGCTGATTAGGTCTCAGTGTGGGTAAGGGCCACGTCACACACACAGATATCTGTGCAGATATTGTTCGCAGATCTCTGGTTGCAGTGAAGTCATGGACACATTGTTCCATTTCGTGGCTGTGTATAATGAAACAATGTGTCCATGATTTCACTGCAACCAGAGATCTGCGAACAATCTCTGCACAGATATCTGTGTGTGTGACGTGGCCCTTATAGGCATGAAGGAAGAGGTGGAGCTTCAGGTTTTTCTTGAAGTTTCCCAAGGTAGGGGAATGTCTGATGTAATGTGGAAGAGAGTTCCAGAGTATGGCGGATGCACGAGAGAAGTCTTGTACGCGGTTGTGGGAGGTAGAGATGCGGGGGGAGAAGAAAAGTAGTTCTTGACAGGAGCGCAGATTGCGTGAGGGGTGGTATCGGGAGACCAAGTCAGAGATGTATGGAGGGGACAGGTTGTGGATGGCTTTGTAAGTCAGGGTTAGGGTTTTGAACTGAGATCTCTGGGGAGTAGGGAGCCAGTGGGGGTTTGGCAGAGGGGGGAGACAGGGGAGTAACGGGGTGACAGGTGAGTGAGTCAGGCAGCAGAGTTGAGGATGGTTCGGAGGGGTGCAAGGGAGGAAGCGGGGAGGCCGGTGAATAGGAGGTTGCAGTAGTCGAGACGGGAGATAATGAGGGTGTGGATAAGCGTTTTGGCAGTGTCACGGTCAAGGAAGGAGCAGATTTATGAGATGTATTTAAGCTGGAGGTGGCAGGAGGTGGCGAGGGCCTGGATGTGTGGCTTGAAGGAGAGGGTAGAGTCGAGGATTACACCGAGGCTCTTGGCGTGGGGGACGGGTGAAAGTGTGCAGTCGTTGACAGTGATGGTTAGGTCGGGTGGGGGGGGGGAGAGCGACTTGGGGGGGAAGACGATGAACTCGGTTTTATACATGTTGAATTTGAGGAAATGAGCGGAGAATAAGGATGAGAAGGCGGACAGGCAGTGTGGGATTTTGGATAGTAGGGAGGTGATGTCAGGGCCGGAGTGGTAGAGCTGGGTGTCGTCGGCGTAGAGGTGGTATTGGAGGCCGTGGGACTCGATGAGTTGGCCTAGGCCGAGGGTGTAGATGGAGAAGAGTAAAGGTCCCTGGACTGAGCCTTGTGGAACTCCAACAGATAGGGGTAGGGTGAGGAGGAGGTGTGGGAGTGGGTGACGCTGAAGGTCCGGTCTGTTAGGTACGAGGAGATCCAGGAGAGGGCTAGGTCAGTGATGCCAAGGGATTCTAGAATTTGAAGCAGGAGGGAGTGGTCGACTGTGTTGAAGGCAGCAGAGGGGTTGAGGAGGAAAAGGATGGAGTAGTGTCGCTTGCTCTTGGTGGTCAGTAGGTCATTGGTGACTTTGGTTAGGGCTTTTTCGGTGGAGTGGTGGGCTCGGAAACCGGATTGCAGGCAGTCAAAGAGGGAGCATGAGGAGAGATGGGAGGACAGTTTGGAGTAGACATGTTGCTCAAGCCATTTTGAGGCGAAGGGGAGGAGAGATATGGGACGATAGTTGGAGACTGCTGTGGGGTCGAGGGAGGGTTTTTTGAGGATGGGTGTGATGAGGGCATGTTTGAAGGATGAGGGGAAGACACCGGTAGTAAGTGATATGATGAATAGATGGGTTAGGACCAGGATAAGGACAGTGGTGAGGTTAGGGATGAGATGGGAGTGGAGAGGGTCGAGGGCACAAGTGGTGAGGTGTGATCGTGCTAGAAGGGAGGAGAGACGCACTTCAGTCAGAGGAGAAGTTACTTTTGGTCGAGGGGGATTGGTTGATAGAGAGGGAGGGCCAAGCGGATTGGGAATCGAAGCTTTCTCTGATTTTGTCGATCTTCTGTTTAAAGAAGTTGGCAAAGTCGTCGG
This sequence comes from Allobates femoralis, assembly GCA_033576535.1. Classification (NCBI taxonomy): domain Eukaryota; kingdom Metazoa; phylum Chordata; class Amphibia; order Anura; family Aromobatidae; genus Allobates; species Allobates femoralis. Next base: position 667,105,589 of record JARQOC010000002.1, on the reverse strand, counting down.
CGGAGATGAGGGGAGAGGGAGAGGGTGCTTGGGATTGTGATATAGGGAGCTAATGAGAGACAAGAAGAAAGCTTGTTTTGTGGTGGTCAGTGCTGTCTTGAAGTCGATGAGGGACTGTTTGTACAAGGCGAGGTGCTGCTGCTAATGTTTCTAAACTGTTGATTTAGTGTACCCCGGTTTAGAAGTGTACACCAAGTTCCAAATTATTATGCACATGTTCTTTTTCTCTGATTTTCCTAAATGGTCGGTGCAAATGATGATCAGTGTAATAAAAGTCATCACCCGAGTATGCATCGAATTTTATTGAAGAAACCTCCCAATGATAACAGTATAATCTTCAGAATTTAAAAAAAAAAAACAACTCTAAAAGCACTGTTCTAAATTATTAGGCACAGTAGAGTTTCTAAACATTTGATATGTTTGAAAGAACTGAAAATGCTCATTTGTTGAATTTGCAGCATTAGGAGGTCACATTCACTGAAAAAAAAGCTATTTAACTCCAAAACATCCTATCAGGCCAAGTTACATGTTAACATAGGAGCCCTTCTTTGATATCACCTTCACAATTCTTGCATCTATTGAACTTGTGAGTTTCTGGAGAGTTTCTGCTTGTATTTCTTTGCATGATGTCAGAATAGCCTCTCAGAGCTGCTGTTTTGATGTGAACTGACTCCCACCCTCACTGATATTTTGCTTGATTATATTCCAAAGGTTCTCTATAGGGTTGAGGTTGAGGGAAGATGGTGGCCACACCATGAGTTTATCTCCTTTTATGTCCATAGCAGCCAGTGACACAGAAGTATTCTTTGCTGCATGAGATGGTGCATGGTCATGCATGAAGATGATTTTGCTCCTGTAGGCACGTTTTTGCGTTTTGTACCATGGAAGAAAGTTCTCAGTCTGAAACTCTATATACGTTGCAGAGGTCATTTTCACACCTTCAGGAACCTTAATGGGGCCTACCTTCTGTTTCCCAATGATTCCAACCCAAAACATGACTCCTCCACCTCCTTGCTGATGTCGCAGCCTTGTTGGGACATGGTGGCATCCACCAACCATCCACTACTCCATCCATCTGGACCATCCAGGGTTGCTCGGCACTCATTAGTAAACAAGACTGTTGTTCATGTATGTCTGGGCCCACTGCAACCGTTTCTGCTTGTGAGCACTGTTTAGGGGTGGCTGAATAGTAGGTTTATGCACCACATCAAGCATTTGAAAGATCCTACACCTTGAGGTTTGAGGGACTCCAAAGGCACCAGCAGCTTCAAATATCTGTTTGCTGGTTTGTAAGGCCATTTTAGCAGCCGCTCTCTTAATCCGATGAACTTGTGTGGCAGAAACCTTCCTCATTCTGCCTTTTTCTGCACGAACACGTCTGTGCTTAGAATCAGCCACAAATCTCTTCACAGTACGATGATCAAGTTTAAGTTTTCATGCAATATCTAATCTTTGCATCCCTTGTCCAAGGCATTGCACTATTTGTTGCTTTTCGGCAGCAAAGAGATGCTTTTTCTTTCCCTTGTTACTTGAAAATTGTGGCCTGCTTAATATTGTGGAACACCCAGTTTTCCTTTTATTGCCCTCACCTGCCAAGCTAATTATCACAGGTATCTTAGGTTGATTTCAGTAATCCAAAGAACCCTGAGCCACAATACCATCAATGGATTTCATTGACAAAATAAAAAAAAAACCCTATAACACTTAAAACCAATTTGCATAATAATTTTTAACATGGTATAGATGTGGCGCCCCTGAGGACCGGTCACCACTAGATGGCGCACCAGATTGGTAAGTGCAGTCATCCCAAACACACACCCAACACACTCTCGCTCCCAAGACTGTGTGCCCAGCAATGGGATGGCGGGAGGAGAAAAGTGGAGGGTGGAGAAGTTAGGACAGGACCCAGTTAGGGGAGGCAACAAAACTAGATAACTCCAAGTTCTGTAAGCCAGTCAGCCAAGTAAAGTCAAAGAGACAAGTTCAGTCAGAAGAAGTTGCGAGAACACAATCACACAAGACTGAAAAGACACGGACCCGGAAGCTTGTGCCACCATGAGGCTTGTCCAGGTGCCAAGCTGCAAACCGTAGTGAGAGACAGAAGGAGTTCTAAGTGTGCTCGAATTAGTGTGACACTGAGGTACTGAGCCTGAACCAGGGTGCCGGCTCTACTGAAATGGCCAGGACACTCTACCCTCCAACCATGAACACCAGCGGAGTGCAGGGGTCTTAATGTCCCGTGACCCAAACTCTGGTGCAGCGAAAAGAAGGCTGCTGTACTAGGGACCCGGCAGGTTGCCCACCAAAAGACCATGGCAGCTGGATCATAGCTAGCATACGGACACACAGAGGCCCATGAAAGGAACACGAAAGGGGGTGATTCGGATGAACGGTCCCGACTGCTAGTAACTTACTGAAACCACCACTGTACTGCGTTGTAACCATCTGCCGAGAAAGTGAAGTAAACCGGATTGAAGCTCAGCTCTGTGTGTTTGACTGTGAATTCTGCGCCTGAGGAGAGGTAGATTGATTGGCTGAGCCGGCAGCAGCAGCCTGCCTGAGTGTGATTTTGAACTCTGACAGCAGCACAGCCCCGCTGACCTACTATTCCCCCGCACATCCATAAACTCTACGGTTGCCCTGGTGACCTACTCTTCCGGTGGAGAGCTGAACCATTTTGGCTGCTAGTCCCTTCATCCCCAGAGGTCCCAACTGCAGCAGCAGCTATACTGGCTGCTTTCCACGGCTGGCGTCACAATACTCTTATTTTTTAAAACTTTTATTTTATTTTTCTTCATTTTTCCAATTCCCCCTTTTAACTGCTCACCCGATGAGGGGATCACGGACCGGGGTCACGCCACCGTGATATCCTGCAGCCGCAGATGACAGCGAGAGGGCCCGGTTCCGAGCACTCCACGATCCCTGCCAGGGCGAGACACAGATCTGTGATGTGTACTGTGTCCCTCACTGATGTGTTGGGGAAAAGCAGTTCTAAGATTGTTTACAAGCTTTTTCTGATACTCCAGCATGCGCATGTAAAGGGTGGGAAGCATTTGGCTAAATTTACTCTTGTACAATGGATCCAACAGTGTGGCAATCCAGTAGTTATCACTAATTCGAAACCTAACAAAATGGGCAACATGTTGCAGATAGTGTAGCAAGAAGGCGCTTATGTGTCTGACGCTTCCATGAGGCCCAATACCTTGTTGTGCTGGCAGCGGCGTAAAAATCATGCTTCCTTCCTCCGTCCACTCTTGCCAACATTGGACAACAGAAAGAGGAATAATTTCTTCCTTATGTCTGTGCAATGCCCAACACTTCTTCATCCATGTCCTCTTCCATTTGTTTCTCATCTCCTGCACCTTCACTACTAGTTTGTCTGATATCATGAGCCCAATCTGTCACTCTACTACACCTTCTCATGGGACCTGGCTGTGCAACAAGAGTCTGGACCTTTGATATATTGGTATCCTTTCCACATCCTTCTCTTCTTCCTCTTCCTATGGGACCATCAATTCATCCTGAAGACTTTTCATGGTTTGCTCCAGCATGTAGATGACCAGAATAGTTTTGCTTATGACAGAATTGTCAATGTTAACCATTTAAGTAACCATTTTGAAACTGCAGAAGAGTGCAGAGGTCCTTGATCTGTGCCCAATCTAGAAGCATCATTGCACCACATTTGACTCACTTTGATTCACTGTACACGTCATGACATACTGCACCAGGGCTTGTCGCTGCACAATGTGCAGAGTGGAATTCCACCAATTTGGCACATCGCATATACGAACGGCTAACCAGTTGTCCGAAACTCTTCTGTAGCAATGCTAATCGATGAGCCACAGGGTGAACATGGTGGAAGTGAGCCCACAGGGACCGTGCCTTGTGCAGCAGCTCATCAAGGACAGGATAGTGGTGTTGGAATTGCTGGACAACTAAGGCTGGAGTCACATTTGGGCAGGCAATTGCATTCACCGCATCCAGATCCGGATGCGGTGAACGCAATTGCCTTCACACACATTTTGTTTCCAAAATGTGTGCTGTGAACTGCAATGCAGTAACCGGATTGCTCCGGATGTGTAATCTGGAGCAATACGGTTACCGTATACTTTGCTCATCCCTGCTGCCGCAGGGATAAGCAAAGTGTAAATTGTGTATTAACACATTAAATATGAATATTAGCTGTGGGCAACATGTCTCTAGGGGGTGCCCACCCCCCCCTAAAGACATGCTGTCCACTCCTTTCAGCATTAATATTAGTTCTATAGCAGCGCACCCCCATAGACCTAAAGTTAATGGTTACAGGACCCTGGACAGCGGCTGACACTATACGTACGTTACGTACAGTATCTGCTCTACTGTCAGGGGAGCCGCGGCTTCATTCATACATTTGCACAAAGCCGACAATAGCCGGCTTACTGTAAATGGCTTATTAACCCCTAACATGCTGGGGAGGAGTAGACAGCATGTCTCTAGGGGGGTTGGGCACACCCTAGAGACATGTTGCCCACAGCTAATATTCATATTTAATGTGTTAATACACATTTAACACATTGCTTATCCCTGCGGCAGCAGGGATGAGCAAAGTATACGGTAACCACATTGCTCAGGATTACACATCCAGAGCAATCCAGTTAACGCATTGTGGTTGATAGAACCGCTCCGAAAACTGCAGCCTGCATGATTTTTAGCGCAGGCTGCAGATCTGGAGTCGGTAACCGGATTGCATGTAAAGCAATCCGGTTACCATAATGGGCTCCTATGGGGAGCGTTTCCTGATCCAGTTTTGAGCTTTTTGAAAGCTCAAAACCGGATCAGGATTTAAAAAACATGTCGCATGTGTGACTGAGGATGTGAGCCATGCAAGGCACATGTGAACATTTGCCATGGCATTGGGCAGCCATGAGGTTTGCACTGTCATCGCACACGGCCTTCCCTGGTGCCAGGTTTGGTGGAGACAGCCCTGAAACACGGTCTGCATAGCTGTCCACAACTCTTTAGCTGTGTGACTCACATCTCCAAGGCATTTTAAAGGGATCCTGTCACCCCAAAACACCTCAAAACCTATTAAAAGCTGTCCCTACAGCATAGTAACACTTACCCTACACTCCTTTTAGCTCCTAAATGCAGCAAGTGACATTGAAGAAAAATGTTATTCTAGTACCTCATTATGGATGATAATGAGTGACTATGCTATTCATAGTCACCCTGGCAGGCGCTTCCTCTTCATGTTATCACGCCTCCATAGGCGTGATCTTGTAATCTGATTAAAATGCGCGCCTCCCCGCCACTCTCTGGTGTCTCTGCCGGCCTGTAGTGGGGCTGGGTGACGCGATACGCGTCAATTCCGGCGCCGGGTGACGTATTTACACCCGCGCCACTGTTGGCTTCAAGATCCGCACTGCGCATGCGCATGCATGTAATGCGTCACCCGGCGCCGGAAATGACGCGTATCGCGTCACCCAGCTCCACTACAGGCTGGCAGAGACACCACAGAGCGGCGGGGAGGCGCGCATTTTAATCAGATTACAAGATCACGCCTATGGAGGCGTGATAACATGAAGAGGGAGTGCCTGCCAGGGTGACTATGAATAGGATAGTCAGTCATTATCATCCATAATGAGGTACTATAATAACATTTTTCTTCAATGTCACTTGCTGCATTTAGGAGCTAAAAGGAGTGTAGGGTAAGTGTTACTATGCTGTAGGGACAGCTTTTAATAGGTTTTGAGGTGTTTTGGGGGTGACAGGATCCCTTTAATTTCAATACTGCCTGATTGCAGTGAGCTCTGGCAGCACAGTGCAAAGGTGAGGGGATTCTTCCTGGACTGTTGGAACATTGAGGGAGAGGTTGAGGGTGCAGACGTAAGAGGCAAAAGCAGTACATGCAAAGGTTTGTCCCAAAGTCTAGGGGATTTCAAAACTTGGGGAGTAGCTCCTTTCCCTCCTGGCCCCACAGCCACTAGAGGTAACTCCTTCCCAGTGAGCGAAATGCACCCTGTCACACACAGTTTCGCATGGAATGGGTGATGTTGCTTGCAACATGCTGGAATATTGCAGGCACAGCTTTCTTCGAGATGTAGTGGCGACTTGGCAACTGATACTGGGGGAAAGTGATGGCCATCATCTTCCGTAAACCATTTCTATCCACCAGCCTGAAAGGCAGCATTTCCATGGCCAACAAATAAGAGATGGTGAAGTTCAAGCTCTTTGCTTTGGGATATGTAGGAGGAAACAATCTTTTCCGTGACCACAACTGCAGAACCAAGAGCTGGCTGCTGTGATGAAACAGAGCGGAGAAGGGTGTACTCGACAAACTGCTGCACTATGAAGGAGGTGTACGTCCAGATGTTACGGTGCGCTGACAACCAAGTGATGTGCTTGATATCTAAGATGAGTGAAAAACAGCAAGCGTGTCCACTTCTGTAATAGCTGATGGGCTCTCACTCGCCCCAAGAGTAGCAGGTAAACAAGTGGAGGTTCTGCGGCCAGACACCTGTTAGACAACACTTGATGATGACGGAGAAGGAAGAAGGAGCAAATGTGGTCAATGTGTTGCCTCTGCTTAGAACCAAATGTTTGAGACTAAGTGAACAAGCCACCCAAAGAAAACATTTTAAGTTAAGCCGCATTTCTTGATATATGAGATGACATTTACAGGGATACTATTTATTTTTCTATAATACTTATTGATCACTTTATTGTCAACTATTTGGTTCTTATACTGTAATCCTGGCCCCATCCTGTAATAATGGCCTCAGTCCTGATGCTCTTCGTATAGATATAAATACTAGCAAACAAAAATTTAATGATTCTTTTGACCTCTTGCTTCATGGCTGGGCAAGTTGGGCAGTAGATGGCAGTAATGGTATGCACCTTTTATGTCAGGCATTCCAACATCTCCAATGCTTTGATTAGCCAATAGCGTGTATAGCAATTGCAGTACAGAGAGCCTATGGCTGTCTGCTGCAGTGCTTTCAGCTGCAGGTGTGACCAAGGGCACACATTAAAGGTGAACTCCAGTGACAGAAAATTTTTTAGTACAGTTTCTGCCCTGCTACATGATTAAGCAGAGCTGTACACTACAGTTCAAGGATCCATAGATTGCTTATAAATCGATAAAATCATACCTGCTCCTCTACTTTGACCCCCCCTTATGGGACAGAAAATTTTCAGCGTGTCAGCTTCATGAAGGAGCAGAAAGCAGGAGGTGTGTCAAGGGTGACACACATACATTCCAGCCCCCTCACATTTCTGTATAGGGAGGGGGCGTGGCCACCGGCCCCATGCTCACACGTACAATCCTGTCCATGATACACCATCCTATGTAACAGGGGGTCCAGGCTTGGAACAGCAATCATGTTACCAACCAGGTACAAATACACGCTATGATCCACTGCTGTATATTGATGCATAATGCGTACTGTTATTGTGAGTCTAGGAGCAGGGCAAATCATTACATTGATTGATTTAGCTCTGCATGATCTCCCCTCCTCCATAGCAACATGGTATCTTCCTATCCCTCCAACTTTCAATGGATCACTCCTCACTGGAATGTAGGATGATCCTGCAGCTCCTAGCATCCATACCCCCAGCACACCTCCTGCTTTCTGCTCTTACATGAAGCTCTCAGGCTGAAGATTTTCTTTCCCATGAGGGGGGTTCAGAGCTGAGGAGCAGGTATGATTTTATCGATTTATAAGAGATCTATAGATTACTGATGGGCGAACCTGAACTGTAAAGTTCTGGGTTCGTACTAAACATCTAGTGTTTGGGCACAGATCACTAGCACAGACTTTCCTGGGAAGTCCATGTTAGAGTTCAGGTTTGGGTTCTGGGGAGGGGAAGCTGTAAAAATAAAGAAAACAGTTATTATTCAGCATTATACTTAACGCGTTCCACCGCCCCATCATCCCACTGCATCTACTTCTGGTGCTGCACATTAATTATCTAAATATTCACTGCAGAGGGGACCAACAGCCAAACACAGACACTGTCACAGAGAATGGGAGTCTGCTCACAGACATATTCAGCAGAGCTGAAGATGGTACCTGTGGATTATTAGAAAGGTAATGAAAACCGGTTTCAGGTTGGAGCGGCGCTTCAATACTCATCCAGGGTTTTCCTTTTAAAAAAAATTTCTTTTATTTAATTCGAATTTTAACAAATAAAAGTTTTTTTTTAAAAACGATACAGTTTAGAACAACACGTTTTGACTTAGATACAAGTCTTCCTCTGGTACATTTAGTAATAACATGAAAGGTATCTTAAAAAAAGTATATATGTGTTATTCTTGTAAAATCCTTTTTAAATTAGTGATTATAATAATTAGTAAGAGGTGTCTCCGGTCCGCCCCCAGGCTCTGTTCCTGTGGCGGGCGCAGCAGCGATGACGTCATTGCTTCTGCGATGGTCACATGACGCCGGGCACAAGCAGGAAGAAGACCGGAGGACGCGCGGTGGCAGAGCAACGGGGATAAGTATGAATGATCTATTATTTTACAGGTGTGCGGCAGCAAGGGGGGGGCCTGTATACTACTGATGTGGGGGGTCGCTTACATAGTACAATGTAATATGCACTGCTCCCCCTGCTACTGATGGACAGGGGGATGCAGTGCATATTGCATTGCACTAATGAGCGGGGGCACGTGACTGCCCGCTTCTACTGCAGCCTCCCCCACCTCCTCCAGCTCCTCCAGCTCCTGATCACCGCCCCCCCCCCCCCCACTTAGCCGTCACTGTGACTCAAGGATAAGCCTAGAGGGGCACTTTTCAGCACAATTTTTGTGCTGATAAACTCTGCTTATACTTGATTATGCACGGTAATTTATAAAAATATACAATCAATTAATCTGATCTGTAAACTGCGTAACAGAAAAAAAGTCAACACCAAAATTGTTTTTTTATTTCAGCAACATTGCAATGAAATGCAATAACAGGTAATAAAAACATCACATCTACCCCAAAATGGTATAATTAAAAACGTCAGCTCAAGACACAAAAACAAGCCATCACATAGCCCCAGATCCGGAAAAATGAGAACGCTACGGGTCGCGGAACATGGTGACAAAAGTGCAATTCTTTATCGTGAAAAACTTCTGAATTTTTTTATCACCACTTAGATAACAGTAAAATTATACATGTTTGGTATCTAAGAACTCGTACTGACACGAGGCTTCATACTGTCACATCAGTTTTACCATATCGTGAACATGGTGAAAAAATACACAAAAAATAATATAATTGCACTTTTTATGCCATTTAATTTCATTAGGAATTTGTTTTTGCATTTTCCTGTACACTATATGGTAAGATAAATGATTTCATTCAAAAGTACAACTCGTCCCGCAAAAAACAAGCCGTCACGTGGACAGAAAAATAAAAAAGTTATGGCTCCTGGAAGAAGGTATTAAAAAAGTGAAAAGGCAAAGTTGTGAAGAGATTCAAGAAAAAAGATGAAAGATTTTTTTTTTTATAAAACATGAAGATAATCATAAAAATAATATATAGTTAATTTAATGATAATGTGAGATATTTCTCTAGTCAGGGACAGACAGACTTTTTGTAAGTAGATTTTTATTTTGTCAATATTTCTTTTTATTAACATTTGATTAAGTTAAAACTACACAAAACATATAGGCAGAAACAATATGAAATGTTTCCACTAGAGGTCCCTAGAAAATTATGATTCATAGATTATATACTGAAGAAAACTTTCATTTCTCAGCAATGTAGGATAAATTATATACTAAAAATGAGCACGTCCCATCCAGAAACTTTACCTGCCGGTAAATAGCATTTAAGTCTTGAGCTGCAGACTTAGTCTTCACACCACGATTTTTTGGATCCAGGGCTGTCCGATGTGAACCGGACAGCACTAGATCCGATTTTGACCCTATTGTATCCCTATGATGCCGAATGGCAGTTGTTTGCCATCCGGTTTGGTGTCTGTCTCCCTGTTTTCGTTTTTTGCCCCAGACGCAAAATCAGAGCTTGCAGCATTTTTTGTGTCCGGGGCAAAAATCGCAAAAAAACGGATCCGGAGCGATCCGGCGCCATAACATGGGATCTATGGGTGCCGTATCTGGCAGAAAAACGATCCAGTTCCTGGACGCTGGGTGCTGAAATAGCGGCGGCTCTGAAACTCAAGCCGCGCTTATTCAGCACCTGGACAGCGCAGCTGAAAGAGCCGAGGCTGAAATTTCAGCACTGCGGCTAGCTCCCTTCCAGATGCTATGCTGAAATTTCATCTCTGGACAGTGGCAGCTGCACCGAGGAATGATTCTGGTACAAACAGGATCAGGGGGCATGTTTGCCCTCTGGTTCTATTTGTCCGGGGCTGTCAGGTTCTGTCTGGTGCATTCTGCAAAACACCGGGCAGAACCTGACAGGGAAAAATCGTGGTGTGAAGCCAGGCTTAGGCTGGGTTCACACCCTGGCACAATCCGATCCGGGGTTGTCCGATGTGAACAGGACAATCGCGGATCCGATTTCTGGTTGGAGCAGGATGGCAACTATCTGCCATCTGGTTTCCATCTGTCCGGGAGGATCCGGGTGTATTCGGATTTTTCTCCCAGACACAAAAATGCTGCTTGCAACATTTGTGTGTCCGGGGAGAAAAATCTCCCTAAATTGGATCCTCACGGATCAGGGGCAATCCGGCGCTCCCTAGCATGGGAGTCTATGAGGCCGGATTGCCCCAGATTCGGGAACCGGACGCCAATTGCTGAAGTTCAGCGTGAGCTGAACTTCAGCACCAGGGAGCTGTCCCCTGTGAAGCAGTTCAGCACCACTTTGCAGGGGACAGCTGTGCTCTGCAGCATCCACTGCTCATCGGACCAGAGGGCATATTAGCCCTCCGATTCTGTTTGCAAATCCAGTCCGGGGCTGTCAGGTTCACCCCTGACAGCCCTGGATCGGATTGTGCCGTGGTGTGAACCTGGCCTTACTTATTGGAGCAAAAGCTAAGGCTGGTTTCACACAGCAGTTTTTTCCCTGATCAGGTTCCATCCGGTTTGTGTGTCAAAACCAGAAGTGTCTCAGAACAGGTGTCAATCTTTCAATTAGAGTTTTTCTTTGCAAGTTCCTCCCCTGGTTTTGGCACACAATCCGGATGGAACCTGATCAGGAAAAAACTGCAGTGTGAAACCAGCCTAAGATATTTGGGTTAAAGGGAATCTGTCACCAGGTTTTTGCCATTTCATCTGACAGCAGCATAATGTAGAAATAGAGACCCTGATTCCAGTGATGTGTCATTTATTGAGCTGCTTATTGTCATTTTGATAAAATTAGTGTTTTCTCTGTTGCAGATTTAGCAGTCTGTGAATATGCCAGACTATGTGGCAGCAGGCCAAGCAGACTGCTAACGAAAATCTCTAGCTGATTAAACAGTGATTTTATCAAAACTACACTGAGCAGCCCAGTAAGTGACACATCACTGGAATCAGGATCTCGGGTCCTATATTATGCTATTCTCAGATTGGGGTGCAAAAACCTGGTGACAGATTCCCTTTAAGCTAAATTCACACACAAAGTTCTGACTGCGTTTGGGGAGGATCCGTTTTTGGTTCAGAAACTGCACTAAAAATGGATCCTCACAAAGTGCAGCGTTCTGTGTATGAATGTGTTGCGTTATTCTGCTGCGCTAAATACTCACCTCCCCATGCTTCCCCGGTGATCTCCAGCAATGCTCTCATTCCCAGAGGCCGCAGTTTTCGGTGCCTCTAGGACCCTGTGCATGTGACTGAGTGACATTGCTCAGTTACATGGTGCAGTGCCAGGTCCTCCAGCAGGTCCTGCAGCCTACAGGATGAGCAGACATCGCCGTAGGTCCCCATGGAATTGCGGGGAGGTAAGTAAATAGCGAAGAGAAAACGTCAAAAGAATTGACATGCTCATTCTTTGTACACATCCGTTCTTGAGCCCACAAGTGGATCCGCACAAAACGGATTGTCTGAATGCAAAGTTATGAAATGCATTGAGTTGGCTGGGATAGCTGACATCACTGCAATAGTAGATCTGCCAAAAATGCAGCAATAACGGTGCACTAGTGCACCATGTCAATATAGCCTTAGGATAGCTCAAACTGGATACTTTGAATTGTTTCAGTATTTGGATTTGAGCGAGTTCCCTACTGACTTGCATTAAATTTATTATTCGTTACCCAAAGTATTCAGTTAGGGCAGGGCCACACTTGCGTCTGCAATCCTGCTACTGGATCCTGTTTCTTCATTGTCAAATGTTGAAAAACGCATCTGTTAACACACCCATAGACTCCAATGCAAAAATTGCATTGCAAAAGTGTGCCAAAAGTGCAATCCCATCCATTTAACGCATTGCGTTTTTGAGGAATTTGTCTTTAATAGGTAACTGTTTTTGAAATTGTTTGATTCATACATATATTGCTGTTCATATTTAAAGAATTGTATATATATTTTAGTTATATTTTAATAAATTATGCTTTTAATTAATACACTCAGGTGAGATGCAGCTCAAACTAATGAAATGCACAGCAATATAAGGTAATTACTGATGGAATAGGTGGAACTGCTGAGCCAAAACTATATATAGTTCCTGATGCAATATGTACTCCCCCCTCTGAAGAAGGAACATGTTCATTCAGAAACGTGTATAAGGATTGGTCCTTGAGTACCGCACAGTGGAAGATCCGGGGCTTCCCCACTGTGCATGTGCGTGACGTCACCCGGCATCAGGAAGAAGCTGTGGACATATTCTGCGTGTGTCACTGGCCAGGACCGCTGCAGTGAGCTCAGTAGTTTTTATCTGCTCCTAAACACAGACAGATTTTTATTCTGGTTTCCGTTGGACTCTTAGATCTAAATCCTAACCTTTGGACTCAGGAATTTGTGTGGACAACTCTCACGTAAAATTAGTGAGTGCTATGAACATTGACAATAACGATTGTGTTTCATTAGTTATAGGTCATGATCTACTCAGTAGCAAGTGAGCTGTGAGCTTACTAATACATGTATCAGGTGTTAGTCTTTGGTAAGTTTTCCTCGAAATCTAAGGTGGAAGCGCTGTAGTGATATACCTTTTTAATCAGATTCATAGCATGTAAATGGTATTTCAATATACCCTATCAAGTATTCCTTCCCCTCTGTCCTCTGTGCCTCACCAATACCTTTCATTTGTTCCTGCACGGTGTCTCTGTGTTGGAACCTCCCAAAGAAATGAGTGAAGGTGGTACCTCCAAAATGTATCGTAGAGCCATCTGAGGGCCCTCCCAAAACTCAGCTTTTATGGCACCTGCTGGCCCTCTCAGAATTTGAAGTGAGGATGGCATGATGAGTTAATGGATATGGTGGAGGAGGAGGGGAAGGAGGAGGCCATAGCCCGTAATATCAACGGGCATGTTGTAGCTGGCATCCACAGTAAATAATAAGTGATAATAAATGTTTCATTCTTTTAAGTGCATATTGACTAACCTGTATTACTATCCATGTCTTACCTTGTTTGTATAGTGAAGTGTGCAAAACATTATACACTTGTGGAGCTCGTAATTTATTCAAAGCCCATTATACCATTATACCATTACTACTGTAAAGAGCTTGTGGTATTCCTGTGGTCATTGCAGACCATTATCTGCTCATTTCCAGAATAGGCTTTTATCAGCCAATGGAATAAATGTCCTCCCATAGAACATCATTTCACACATGTAGGTGATTAAAGAAAATATATGTTTTTATGCTTGCCGTGTTTTCCCATGAACAAAGGTAATTCTAAATTTCATTTTACCAATAGATTTTGGAATAAGAATAATTTACACAATTGGATGTGTTTAAAAAGTGTTGAGATAGGAACAACTATTATAGTTACCATGATGGTTGGTTTCCTGAGGAAGGATCGGGGATAATGCCCTGAAACGCGTTGTATAAAACCACCACTGCTTGATACATTTTTTGGGTCCCTTCATCGCACAGCAGCGCGGATCATGTACACATTGTCCTTCTGGGTTCCCTGTGCTGAGATAATCTTAGATGTGTCCCTCCTATGTACTGTGTAATGGATGTGTCTGACTGAACAGGTACATTTTCTGCTTATTATTATTATTTATTCATAGAGCACCATTGATTCCATGGTGCTGTACATGAGAAGGGGTACATACAAATAAGTTCAAAAATACAATGAACAAACTAACAGTGACAGACTGATACAGAGGGGAGAGGAACCTGCCCCTGCGGGCTTACATTCTACAGGGCTGTGGGGAGAGAGACAGAAGGTTGGGTCTGCTCTGGTGGTGGTGGAGTGCTGGGTCCAAAGGTGGTGGAGCACCGAGTCCAGTAGTGGTGAGGTGGCACTGTGATCATTGCTGGCTGATTTTGAATTTCCCACCATGCGCATACAGTAATAATCATCCTGCCCCGCTGTGACAGCGGTGCAAGATGATTATTATAATGTGCTTTAACACTCATGTCAGCATGTGTCCTGAGACTGTCCAAGCTCCTGGACACATGCTGAGGTTATAAATGGCCAAATGTGTGTTTTATGCCTATAAATCTGCAAAGCCGGTAATTGTCATTTCTAAACTCCTGCTGCTCCTGTCAGTGAACAGCGTTAATGTACGCTGTCCAGTGTCCTGAACAGCTAAGTAATCAGCACAGTAGTTTGCTTCTGCTGATTACTTAGCTGTTCAGGACCCTGGACAGCGTACATTAAAGGGAACCTGACCTCTAAAAATGTGCCCCCAGCCTCTATATACCTGTCCCTGCACCCATTAGGTGTGCAGTGAACACACCTCGTATGGGTATGGGTGTACTGACGTGGTAAAGCCGGATATGACGCCATTAGCTTCATAGCGGCTTTACCGCCCCTTACATGACGAGCACTGCCTCCCTGCTCTGTAGCACGCCCATAGGGGCGTGAATAAATAACAATCAGGCGGCGGGGAGGTCTAAAAAGGAACGCCTTTTGCGGCTTCTCAAATAATGAGAAGCCGCAGATTATAAGGTATCAAAACAACTTTTCTAAACTTTACTATATCGATTTACAAGCACAAATGGATGGCTAGAAAGCTATTACCATGGTGTAGGGACAGGTATATAGAGGCTGGGGGCACATTTTTAGAGGTCAGGTTCCTTTTAACGCTGTTTACTGACAGGAGCCGCAGGAGTTTAGAAATTAAACTGTAAAGCCGACAATTACCGGCTTTGCAAATTTATAGGCATAAAACACACATTTGGCCATCTATGACCTCAGCATGTGTCCAGGAGGTTGGACAGCTTCAGGACACATGCTGACATGAGTGTTAAAGCACATTATAATAATCATCTTGCACCGGCTTTTGACAGCCGGCGGGTTTGAAATGATTTGCGCAGCACACTCATGCGAATATCGCACAGTGTGCAGTATGGGGGCGAGATTTTCTCGCCCCCATACACTTGCATTGCGCTCACGCACGTCAGAATCGCATGCAGTCACAGCATGCACTTGCTTCTGACTCACTCACAATACGAGTTAGATGCGGGGGACTTATACCAGTTTCCCTCGCATTGCACTCGCGCAAGTCCCTCGCACAGTGTGCCTTCAGCCTAAGCTGCTGAGTTTCAAGCTCAGAAGTCACAGTATGTGGGACTATCTGAGGTACATCAATAAAGAGGGCTGGTGGGTACAGCTCCACAGAGTCTGCATTGCCTGCCTGGCTGGAACTTATCCACAGGAACACAAGGGAGAATAGGAAAGCTTTGTGCACCTAAAGATCCACTTCAAAGACAAATCAGCTGGCAAGCCAAATACCCATCAGGCAGAGCAGTTTCTAGGTCTTCTCAGACTGGCCAGACCCAGATACCCGGTGAACCAGTAACCTGGACCTGCTGCTTGCTTTTACCAAGTAAAATGTAAAGAACTCAAAGAGACTGTGTCTGCTCTTCCTTCCTTCGGTACTCTTGCCTATACAACTCTTCAATTACTACCACCATCATCTACTTCATCTCTCAAATGCCAGCCCCATGTTGAAGGCGGGTTTTACGATCTCTCTGCCACAACTATCCTTTGGGAATTATGTATATACAGTGTAAGCTACCTAGTGGTTGGATACCTTCAGCTGGCATCCCAAAGTCTTTATTTTTTTAATTTTTCTTTTCTTTTCCTTAATTTTTTTCCTTTCCCCCTTTTTATGTGGCCCAGGGCTACAGCACTGACTGACTGAATCCTGATGCTGAGTACCTCGTCCCTGTGGGCTCCACACATGCATTTGGGAGGGCCATCAGGTGTATTCCCATGCTCCTCTTCCAATTTGAAAAAGGATAAGCAGTTTATGGTTTCTTTTTTTTTTTTTAATTCTCCTACTCATACTGCACCATACCAATAGGGTGATCATTAGGGATGGGCGAATCTACTCGTTACTACTCGGTACTCGCCGAGTAGTAAGGGATTCGCCCGACTCGTTACACTGCGAGTAATCTCAGGGATTACTCGCAGTCAGTAACGAGTCCGCAGGGAGCGAAGGAAGAGAGGGGGGAGAAATGCTCCTTACCTCTCTTCCGGCTTCTGCTATGTGCTGTGTGCTGGGCCCTGGGACTTGCGGGCTGCGGCAGCTCCAGGGTCCTAGAGCCCGCCTACACAGAAATGTAGCAGAGCTGAGAGAGTTCTCAGCCTGCTCACTCCCTGTGCATAGATATGTATATGTATGCACAGGGTTGTGGCAGTGAAGATGTCGTTTTTGGACTACGTCGGATGGAAGAGGATTTTTGGAGTAAAGATGGAGTCTCTAATGTCTTTTTTGTTTTATTTTTAATAAAAAATTTTTCTCTGTGTTTTTTTTTTTATATTGAGTACTGGAAATTCATGGCGGTCATGTCTAATATTGGCGTGACCGCCATAAATTTCGGGCTTAGGGCCAGCTGATAATACAAAGCTGGCCCTAACCTCTTTATTACCCAGCGTGCCAATGCCACCAGGGCCGCTGGAAGAGCGGGGTTCAGCGCCAGAAGATGGCGCTTCAATGAACGCGCCATCTTCTGGGGCGGCTGCGGGCTGCAATTTGCAGCGGGGGGTGCCCAGAAAGCTTGGGCATCCCTGCACTGCGGATTCCAGCCCCCAGCTGCTTAGCTGTACCTGGCTAGACATAGAAATTGCGCGGAGCCCCACGCATTTTTTTTTTTATTATTTCATGAAATTCATGAAATAATAAAAAAAGGGCTCGCCTATATTCTTGTGTCCGGCCAGGTACAAATAGGCACCTGGGGGTTGGGGGCAGCCCGTCGCTGCCTGCTGGATCTGGCTGGTTACAAAAATACGGCGAAGCCCACGTAATTTTTTTTTTTGAAAAATCTATAAAACAATCCTAAAAAAGGATTGCATCTTTACTAACCCCTCGACCATGGTGGAGGGTTAATAAAGATGCAGTCCCTTTTATTTATATTGTTTTATGGATTTTTCAGAAAAATTTCACGTGGGCTTCGCCGTATTTCTGGAACCAGCCAGATCCAGCAGGCAGCGACGGGCTGCCCCCAACCCCCAGGTGCCTATTTGTACCTGGCCAGACACAAAAAAAGGGGGCTCGCCTATATTCTTGTGTCTGGCCAGGTACAAATAGGTTAAAAAAAAAAAATTACGTGGGCTTCGCCGTATTTTTGTAACCAGCCAGATCCAGCAGGCAGCGACGGGCTGCCCCCAACCCCCAGGTGCCTATTTGTACCTGGCCGGACACAAGAATATAGGCGAGCCCTTTTTTTTATTATTTCATGAATTTCATGAAATAATAAAAAAAAAAATGCGTGGGGCTCCGCGCAATTTCTATGTCTAGCCAGGTACAGCTAAGCAGCTGGGGGCTGGAATCCGCAGCGCAGGGAGGCCCAAGCTGTCTGGGCACCCCCCGCTGCAAATTGCAGCCCGCAGCCGCCCCAGAAGAAGATGGCGCGTTCATTGAAGCGCCATCCTCTGGCGCTGAACCCCGCTCTTCCAGTGGCCCTGGTGGCAATGGCTCACTGGGTAATTAAGGGGTTAGGGCCAGCTTTGTATTATTAGCTGGCCCTAAGCCCAAAATTTATGGCGGTCACGCCAATATTAGACATGACCGCCATGAATTTCCAGTAATCAATATAAAAAAAAAACACAGAGAAAATGTTTTATTAAAAATAAAACAAAAAAGCCATTAGGGACTCCATCTTTATTTTAAAAATCCTCTTCCGTCCGACGTAGTCCAAAACGCAATCTCAGCTCTGCTACTTCCCTGTCTGTACTTAGACAGACAGGGATGTAGCAGAGCTGAGAACTGACTAAACAGTCAGGATTCAGCTCAGGGCATTAGGACCTGAGCTGAACTCTGCTGTCAGCCAGACTCGCTCTGCTCCGGAGATTCCCGAACAGTGACGCAAGTTAATTTATTCACTGCTCTTGTCACCATTCGGGAATCTCCGGAAACAGAAGCAGAGAGACTCGGGGAGCGAGTCTGCGGCTGAGGCGGCAGCGGCGGCGGAGGCAGGGGTAAGTAGCCGGCCGGGCCGGTGCACCCCCCCTCTCCCCCCTCACCCCCCCTGACCCCCCTTCCCCCCTCCCCCCCTTCAATCTTTTTTTTTTTTTATTATTATTATTCTTTAAAAGCCAGTGGCTTTTTGCCGCTGGCTTTAAAAGAATAACATGGGGATTTGCAGGTTTTTCCTCTGCTGCCAGACCCCTTATAGGGTCCGGCAGCAGAGGAATCGCTGCAATACTCGCCTCCCCATTCATTTACATTGGACTCGCTAGACTCGCAACGAGTAGCGAGTCCTGGACTCAGACTCGTTACAGTCTAGCGAGTCCGAGTAATTTAGGATTCGCCCATCTCTAGTGATCATCTGACCCTCACTCCTAATTTTGGGAAGGCCAGCATCCGGCCATCAACCAGAATTCTTTGAGGGACAGCAGCAAGCCCTCTCTGCATTTTGAGAGGGTCATCAGACTCAATGGGGTGATCAAAAGGAATAGGCGGGCAACTGTTCCCAAGAGCACACACACCTCACACGCTGGTATTTTGGATGCCAAGGGTAAGGCTAGGTTCACATTTCGTTAATGCCTTGCGTCTCGATGGCTCCATTTGACAGTTGCTTTAACGCTATGAAACTCTAGCGTTAATGCAGCTGAACGCAGCCATAGACTTCTATTTGTGAGCTCAATGCAAATGCGATGCCAAAAGTATTTGCGTTTGAAAGTTCCCGCTTTTGTAAGTGTACAGCTGAATGCGGCTTGCAGCATTGAGTTGTGTGCTTGCAACAGCACAAACTTTCAAATGCAAACACTTTTGACATAGCGTTTGCATTGTGCTCACCAAGAGAAGTCTATGGCTGCATTCAGATGCGTAAACGCTAGCATTTCATAGCGTTAAAGCAGCTGTCAAACACAGCCGTCCAGACGCAAGGCATTAACGCGATGTGAACCAAGCCTTAGTGTTCCCCAGTATGGCACTTTTTTAAAGAAAGTGTAGCCAATAAAAGAACTGTTATTGGCAGCCTGTGCAATAACAAGATCAGCAGGGGTGCGACCACTATACGCCTGATCACCACCATACCCCGGCACATGTCATCAAAGCCTCTGACCAGTTGGCCCTCCCACCTGGGTCCACAATCAGTGTCTTCAGGTGCCACCACTGCATCGTTCGCTGTTCTACATGCTTGCCAATTCCCTGTTCAGGACAAAGGCACGGATGCCCCCAACCCTGCACCTGTCTTTACACATTCACAAGCATCATCAGCAATGTTTCAAATTATTTGCCCCTGTACATTGTACAGCTGTCCCTGCCCAAGGGCCTTTGAATGCAAAAGCAAATACCTAGCCACCCACCCATACACAGGACCAAACACTAAATGGGAACAAACTGACTGACCTGCAAATCTTTCCTGTTTAGGCTTAGGCTAGGGTCACACATGCAATCCGTTTTTTAGAGTGTTTTTTATGACCAATCCGTTTTTCCTAGGCTGCATTTTGTGCCTCTTATGTCCCTGGAGGTTTTTTGGACTTAGTAATTTTTTCATAAGAACGCATATGCGTTAACGCATGCGTTAACACATGGTACCTATACAGTCATATGAAAATGTTTGGGCACCCCTCTTAATCTTACTCTTTTTTTTTGTTTGTTTAAAATTGTTTTTTTGCAACAGCTATTTCAGTGTGATATATGTAATAACTGATGGACACCGTAATATTTCAGGATTGAAATGAGGTTTATTGCACTAACTAAAAATGTGAAATATGCATTATTTCAAAATTTGACAGATGCCAAAGTATGGGCACCCTTCTGATTTTCATGATTTGAATACTCCTAACTACTTTTTACTGACTTACTGAAGCACTAAATTGGCTTGGTAACCTCATTGAGCCTTGTACTTCATAGCCCGGTGTATCCAATCATGACAAAAGCTATTTCAGGTGTCCACTTGCAAGTTGTTCTCCTAGTTGCATCTTCTCTGAGGAGTGGCATCATGGGCTCCTCAAAACAGCTCTCAAATGATCTGAAAACAAAGATTGTTCAACATAGTTGTTCAGGGGAAGGATACAAAAAGTTGTCTCAGAGATTTAACCTGTCAGTTTCCACTGTGAGGAACATAGTAAGGAAATGGAAAACCACAGGGACAGTTCTTGTAAAGGCCAGTTGGTAGGCCAACAAAAATATCAGAAAGGCAGAGAAGAAGAATGGTGAGAACAGTCAAGAACAATCCACAGACCACCTCCAAAGACCTGCAGCATCATCTTGCTGCAGATGGTGTCACTGTGCATCGGTCACAATACAGCGCACACTGCACAAGGAGAAGCTGTATGGGAGAGTGATGCGAAAGAAGCCGTTTCTGCATGCACGCCACAAACCGAGTCGACTGAGGTTTGCAAAAGCCCATTTGGACAAGCCAGTTTCATTTTGGAAGAAGGTCCTGTGGACTGATGAAACAAAGATTGAGTTGTTTGGTCATATAACAAGGCGTTATGCATGGCACCACGAAAACACAGCATTCCAAGAAAAACACTTGCTACCCAGTGTCAAATTTGGGGGAGGGTCCATCATGCTTTGGGGCTATGTGGCCAATGATGGCACCGGGAATCTTGTTAAAGTTGAGGGTCGCATGGATTCCACTCAGTATCAGCAGATTCTTGAGAATAATGTTCAAGAATCAGTGTCAAAGTTGAAGTTACGTCGGGGATGGATCTTTCAGCAAGACAATGATCCAAAACACCACTCTAAATCTACACAGGCATTCATGCAGAGGAACAATTACAATGTTCTGGAATGGCCATCCCAGTCCCCAGACCTGAATATCATTGAACATCTGTGGGATGTTTTGAAGCGGGCTGTCCATGCTCGGCGACCATCAAACTTAACTGAACTGGAATTGATTTGTAAAGAGGAATGGTCAAAAATACCTTCATCCAGGATCCAGGAACTCATTAACAGCTACAGGAAGCGACTAGAGGCTGTCATTTTTCCAAAAGGTGGATGTCACTTTTCTGTTGAGGTGCCCATACTTTTGCATCTGTCAATTTTTGAAATAATGCATATTTCACCTTTTCGGTAGTACAATAAACCTCATTTCAATCCTGAAATATTACTGTGTCCATCAGTTATTACCGTATTTTTCGCTTTTTAAGACGCACTTTTGTTTCCCCCAAACTGTAGGGGGAAACGGGGGTGCGTCTTAAAAAGAGAATGTAAAAAAAAAAAAAAATGTAAAATTTAATATCACATTACCGGGCCGGGGGTGCGGGTGCCAAGCGGGGGTGCCAGGGGCAGGTTCCGGAGGGTGAGGGGCACGGGTGTAGGACCGTAGGTGCAGGGGAACACCGGTGGCAGCGAGCGCTGGGCGCCGCCATGTTTTTTGTGGGCGGCTGCATTCAGTATGTGCAGCCGGCCGGTAGAGGTAGACACTGCAAATTGGCCGCGGGTCTCCTCTATGGGCGCGGCCATTTTGTTGAAGTCTATGTTGCCGGCTGCATATAGTGAATGCAGCCGCCCACAAACAAACATGGCGGCGCCCAGCGCTCGCTGCTGCCGGTATATCTGTACAGCTCCGGTCCTACACCTGTGCCCCTCACCCTCCGGAACCGGCCACCATCGGTAAGGGCATATACAGGGGATGGGGGCACATAAAGAAGATGGGGGGACATAACAGGATGAGGGCAAATATTCAGGATGGGGGCATATACACAGCCCTGGGTGGCATGTGCTAGTCCTGGGGGAACGTGTGCCAGCCCTGGGTGGCATGTGCCAGCCCTGGGTGGCATGTGCCAGCCCTGGGGGAACGTGTGCCAGCCCTGGGGGGCATGTGTCAGCCCTGGGGGACTTGTGCCAGCCCTGGGGGGCATGTGCCAGCCCTGGGGGAACGTGTGCCAGCCCTGGGGGGCATGTGCCAGCCCTGGGGGAACGTGTGCCAGCCATGGGGGGCATGTGTCAGCCCTGGGGAACGTTTGCCAGCCCTGGGGGGGGGGGTGCCAGCCCTGGGGGACTTGTGCCAGCCCTGGGGGACGTGTGCCAGCCCTGGGGGACTTGTGCCAGCCCTGGGGGACTTGTGCCAGCCCTGGGGAGCGTGTGCCAGCCCTTGGGGATGTGTGATGGCCCTGGACATGTGTGATGGCCCTGGACATGTGTGCCGGCCCTGGGGAATGTGTGCCAGCCCTGGGGAATGTGAGCCAGCCCTGGGGAATGTGAGTCAGCACCGGGAAGCATGTGGCAGCCCTGAGGGACGTGTGCCAGCCCTGGGGCATGTGTGCCAGCCCTGGGGGACTTGTGCCAGCCCTGGGGGACGTGTGCCAGCCCTGGGGGACGTGTGCCAGCCCTGGGAGGCATGTGGCAGCCCTGGGGGATGTGTGCTAGCCCTGGGGGGCGTGTGCCAACCCTGGGGGGGTGTACCATCACTTGGGGACGTGTGCCAGCTGTAACCAGAATATGGGGGCCATATCTAGGATGTGGGGCTATATCCAAGGATGAGGGACCATGTACCAGGAAGAGGGGGCTATGAGGGACATATACCCTATATGATTTGTAAGACGGACATTGACATTATAAGACGGACCCCATTTAACATTAAAAATTATTTTTTCCTCTTTTCCTTCACCAAATTTGGGGGTGCGTCTTATAATCAGGTGTGTCTTATATGTACCGTATTTTTCGCTTTATATCACACTGAAATAGCTGTTGCAAAAAAACAATTTTAAACAAAAAAAATCAAGTAAGATTAAGAGGGGTGCCCAAACTTTTTCATATGACTGTATGTACCATGCGTTAACGCATGCGTTTCCCATAGGGCCCCATGTTAAAAAAATGCATGCGTTTTTAAACAGCACCCAAAAACGTTCCTAACAATGTTTTTGGGTAAAAAACACTCCTAGCAATGTTTTTGGGTGCAGTAAAAATAGGGTTTTTATTACATACTAGCTGGATGCCCGATGCACATGCATCGGGATTCTAGAAGAGCGAGTCTCTGACTCGCAATGGCCGCTTCGCGGCCAATGCTTCGCGCTGCTAAGGCGACTCGCCATGCCCGCTGCGCGGGCATAGCGAGTCGCCTTAGAACTGCTCGCAATGGCCGCTGCGCGGCCAATGCTTCGGGCGTATCCACATGACCACGCTGACTCGCAGCGCGAGCGGACTCAAAAGGGGCAAAAAACCCATTCGTGATTATATAATAGATAATCCGTTTTTGCATCAGTTTTTGGACTTAGAAAAAAAAAATGCAAAATTTGATGCCATAAACGGACCAAGGGCTTATGTGTGAGGCTATGGTCACACATAGCAATCTGTTTTTGGAAGTGTTATTCATTGCAAATCCGTTTTTCCTAGGCTGCTTTTTGTGCCTCCTGTGCCCCTGAACGTTTTTGGGACTTTGCCATTTTTTACATAAACAATGCTCTAAAAAACGGATCAATTTTTCCATAGGGCCCCATGTTAAAAAAACGGATACGTTTTTTTTCTGCATCCAAAAACGTTCCTACCAACGTTTTTGGGTTTAGTAAACCTCCGAGGAATGTTTTTGGGTGCAGAAAAAAATGGATAGGGTATTTATTACATATAATCCGTTTTTGCATCAGTTTTTGGACTTAGAAAAAAAAATGCAAAAACTGATGCCAAAAACGGACCAAGGGCTTATGTGTGACCCTAGCCGGACCCTAGCCTTATGAACGCTGAGGATTTCTACAACCTCATGGTAGTGTCCATCCTTCGGTACTTTTTTGCCATACAATAGTATTTTTCCTGATGTGCCATCCCTGCCTTAGGCTAGGGTCACATTTGGAAGGCTCATTGCGATTACCGCATCCAGATCCGGATGTGGTAATCGCATGAGCCTTCAGACACATTTTGTGTTCACAATGTGTCTTTAAACCAGGATCCGGTCACCGGATTGCTCGGAATGTGCAATCCGGTTGCCGGATGCTTTATTCATCCATGCTGCCACACGGATGAACAAAGGGTTAATGTTAATAATAGATGTGGGCAACATGTCTGTAGGGAGTGCCAACCCTCCCTACAGACATGTCCTCCACATAGTTCGGCATGTTAAGGGTTAATTTGAGAAATTACAGTATTGCCGGCTTTTGTCAGCTTTTACTATTTTATGAATGAAACCTGGTAGCTCCTCGCTGTGGAGGAGATACAGTACGTAATGTGCGTACTGTATCTGGCGCTAACTGGAGTCCTGAAAGCTTTAACATTAGTTCTATGGCAGTGCGCTGCCCATAGAACTAATGTTAAAGCTTTCAGGACCCTGGATAGCGGCAGATACAGTACGCACATTGCGTACTGTATCTCCTCCACAGCGAGGAGCTACCAGGTTTCATTCATAAAATAGTAAAAGCCGACAAAAGCCGGCAATACTGTAATTTCTCAAATTAACCCTTAACATGCTGAACTATGTGGAGGACATGTCTGTAGGGAGGGTTGGCACTCCCTACAGACATGTTGCCCACATCTATTATTAACATTAACCCTTTGTTCATCCCTGCAGCAGCAGGAGATGAACAAAGCAGCCGGCTACCGCAGACATTCACATGTGCCTTGCGGTAGCCGGATGGGCTTCCATAGGAGCCCATTATAGCAAGCCTCCTGAGATTTGCAAACCGCTCCAAAAAGTGCAGCCTGCATGATTTTTACCGTAGACTGCAAATCCGGAAGCGGTAACTGGATTGCATGTAGTGCAATCCGGTTTTATAAGGGGCTCCTATGGGCTGCGGATCCTGATCCAGTTTTGAGCATTTTGCATGCTCAAAACCGGATCAGGATCTGCATTTGCTACCGCAAATGTGACCCTAGCCTTACACCAGCAAGTGTCCCATATCATGACCCAAGCCCTGAGTAGCGCAAATACTGGAAAGGTCCACTTAACGACTGACAGGTAGAAAAGTATTTGTGGTGAGGGTCTCTACAGTACATTTGCTTAACACCACACCGGGTGAACCTTTTGGAGGCAGGAACCGAGTCCAGATTTAGCACATAGGGTAGGGTCACATTTGCAGTAAAAAATTTAGATCCTGATCTGGTTTTGAGCTGTTAAAAAGCTCAAAACTGGATCAGGAACCGCAGTCCATAGGAGCCCATTATTATAACCGGATTGCACTACATGCAATTCGGTTACCACATCCGGATTTGCAGCCTGCGTGAAAAATCATGGAGGCTGCAGTTTTCGGAGTGGTATCTCTGCTGCAGCAGAATTGCTATTATGGGCTCCTATGGGAGCCCATGCTGCTGCCGCAAGAAAGGGTTAAAATTAATAATCCATGTGGGCAACATGTCTCTAGGGGGTGCCCACCCTCCCTAGAGACATGCTGTCCACACAGGACGACATGTCAGGGGTTAATTTGATTGTTAACCCTTTAGCCGCATAAGCATCTTACAGAACAGCATTCTCAATGAGATGCTTATGCAAATTGCGTAGTGTAGTGGTCTTGATGCAGGAGTCGGCGGCTGTTAATAGAAAGTATAGTAAAAGCCGACAATTGCAGCTAAGGGGTTAACAATCAAATTAACCCCTGACATGCAGTCCTGTGTGGACAGCATGTCTATAGGGAGGGTGGGCACCCCCTAGAGACATGTTGCCCTCATGAATTATTCATTTTAACCCTTTCTTCATCCCTGCAGCAGCAGGGATGAACAAAGCAGGTGGTAACCGGATTGCTCCGGATTACACATCTTGAGCTATCTGGTTACCGCATTGCGGTTTGCAGGACACATTTTGTGTCCAAAATGAGTGTGAAGGCAATTACGGTTACCAAAGCCAAATCTGGATACGGTAACCGCAATTATCCCTCACAAGTGTGACCCTAGTCATATACTACTAATATCAAGGATTTAGGCCCTAGTTTCATGAGCTTTCCTTCACCTCCTACAACAGTTCTGCATACATATAGGCCCCCGTCACACGGGGCGACATCGCCGCCCATTACAGAGGCGACATGGGGGCTTGGCCTATCGCCGGTGTCATTGCCCCTACGTCGCCACATGTAAAGGGGCGATGTCGCCGGTGCCAGGAGGCCGCCAGGTTTCAGAGCAGTGCTCTTAAACCAGGCGACCATCATGGGGCGATGTGCACACATCACCCCATGTAACCGGGCGCCGGCGACCTGTCAGGCGATGGGAACCATAGGCTCCCATTGTCCTGCATCGCTGCAGGGGTTTCCAGACACCCCGGCGGCGATGCGGCCTGACAGGTTGGTGGCGCGGGGCTAGTGATGTCGCCCCGTGTAAACGGGGGATGGCAACGCTGGCGGGGCGCCAAAAACATGCACGCACCCGCCAGTCGCCGTAGACATCCCCAGCCCCGTCACCTGGTGTGACGGGGGCCATACATGCAGCAGCCACCAACTTAATGGGGATGGTGCTCTACGGCAACAGAGTAATGCACCTATACTAGTTTAACAGGATGCTGACCATGGAAAATTCTACCAAATAGTGGAACATACTGAGGCACATTATAAAATTAATGGAGAATGGCAACAGTCAAATTGACAGCAGCATAGAAAATCCAGAAAAACAACATGGCCTTCTTGTTTCTATATGTTCAAAAAGACGTTTTGGAAAATGTCTTTAAAGTAATATGAGGATATAATTTCCAGTTGACATAATGGCGGAAAAAACAATATTATTGCATTTCCTCCATTCTCATTCCAGTTATTAATAATGGAGAAAACAAATGTAGAAACAACTAATGCAAAAGCAGCTGAAAAAAAATGTTTAAAATGAGTTTCTTATCTTAATGGGTTTTGCGGTTGGTAATAACCATGTGAAGCAATGAAACGACTTAGCTAGGTATATCTAAGTAACAAAAGCGTATGTATAATTATAATGTGTTTACTAATTAATGCTCCTCCATAAGACATATCCGGGGTCAGATGACAATGATTTCCTCTTCATTTAAATGGACAATTACAGTTGCTATCACCTAGTGAATGCGTGCAATGAAACATCTCCACCTCTCTTCTTCATTCGTGCCTGCTGCTCGAGATACAATAACAACATAGCTGGAATAAACTAATATAAAGTTCATCAGTATTATGAAATGTGACACTTTTAGTCATTACGTAGTAGCATTTCTAAGCATTATTAATGGTAGGACTTACAATTAGAGATGAGCCACCACCCTAGTGTTCAAATTCAATTCGTCGAATTGGGGGTGTGTTCATCGAATGTTCATGGAACACTGTCTAACACCATAGAAAACAATGAAAGGCAAACACAAACACATACAAACACGTAGAAAACAAATAGAAAACACCTTCTACGGTGTCCGAAAGGTGACAAACTACTCAGAAGGTACAACAAACATATGGAAAAGCGACAAGTACCTATAAAAATGTGAAATTAAAAGGGATGGACGAGTAAAAGGAGGAGGAGACACAGATATAGGCATGTCATGCCCTTCTAAAATCCGGTTTTACTCCAGTATTTGTAAGGCCTCATGCACACGATGAGTATTTGGTGAGTTTTTCTTCAGTATCTGTAAGGCCTCATGCACACGATGAGTATTTGGTGAGTTTTACTTCAGTATCTGTAAGGCCTCGTGTACACGATGAGCATTTGGCGAGGTTTTTACCTCAGTATCTGTAAGGCCTCATATACACGCTGAGTATTTGGTGAGTTGTTTCCTCAGTATTTGTAAGGCCTCATGCACACGCTGAGTATTTGGTGAGCTTTTTCCTCAGTATTTATAAAGCCTTGTGCATACGATGAGTATTTGGTGAGGTTTTTCCTCAGAATTTGTAAGGCCTCATGCACACGATGAGTATTTGGTGAGTTTTTTCCTCAGTATCTGTAAGGCCTCATATACACGCTGAGTATTTGGTGAGTTGTTTCCTCAGTATTTGTAAGGCCTCATGCACACGCTGAGTATTTGGTGAGCTTTTTCCTCAGTATTTATAAAGCCTTGTGCATACGATGAGTATTTGGTGAGGTTTTTCCTCAGTATTTGTAAGGCCTCATGCACACGATGAGTATTTGGTGAGTTTTTTCCTCAGTATATGTAAGGCCTCATGCACACGATGAGTATTTGGTGAGTTTTACTTCAGTATCTGTAAGGCCTCATGCACACGCTGAGTATTTGGTGACTTTTTTCCTCAGTATATGTAAGGCCTCATGCACACGATGAGTATTTGGTGAGTTTTACTTTAGTATCTGTAAGGCCTCATGCACAAGCTGAGTGTTTGGTGAGTTTTACTTCAGTATCTGTAAGGCCTCGTGCACATGCTGAGTATTTGGTGAGGTTTGTACCTCAGTATCTGTTAGACCTCATGCACAAGCTGAGAATTTGGTGAGGTTTTTTTCCTCAGTATTTGTAAGACCCCGTGCATACGATGAGTATTTGGTGAGTTTTTTCCTTAGTAGTTGTAAAGTCTCATGCATACGATGAGTATTTGGTGAGTTTTTTCCTCAGTATTTGCAAGACCTCGTGCATACAATGAGTATTTGGTGAGTTTTTTCCTTAGTAGTTGTAAGGCCTCATGCATACGATGAATATTTGGTGAGGTTTTTCCTCAGTATTTGTAAGGCCTCATGCACACGATGAGTATTTGGTGAGGTTTTATCTCAGTATCTGCAAGGCCTCATGCACACGCTGTGTATTTGGTGAGCTTTTTCCTCAGTAGTTGTAAGGCCTCTTGCATATGTAGCACTCTGCTAAGAGCGCGCTACAAAAGGGTACTGCATCCCTGACTGAAGGTGCAGTATGCTTTGTTTTGGTAATGAGTAGTAGAAGCCTGAAGCTCCAGTACCACATGCAAACATCTAGTGATAGAGGACCAATTAGACGCCTGTTACTAGGGTAACCGTTCCTGGTGGGAGGAGAGGCTAGGTGATAAAGCAAGTGGGGAAAGCAGCAAAGCGTTAGTGAGTGGTTAAAAGGGAGCTGCAGGAAGTGTGAGAAGCAGCAGATGCAGCAGAGTCGGAGAGCTACAGAACAGCAGAAGTGAAGCTAGCAGGGAAGGCTCCTCAACCTAGTGACCCAGAAGAGAAAGGGGCCAAGAAAAAGAAGGGTAACCGAATGCCCTAGCCCAGTCCAACCTGGAGTAGCGGCTCTGAAGTGGTCCAGCTAAATCCCTGAACCACAAACCCAGAGTGGTCGATGTCTTTTTAGGAGCACGATCCAACCGCCCTACACCAAGCACGGTCCCCACCAGAAGCACTAGACTGAGTTGGCTTCTCCTTGGAGAGATAAGGGGATTGCATATATCTCGACGGGCCTGGTCTAACAAGCGGGATCCATGCAGGGCAACAGAGCAAGGGACAGAGCGAGATAGAGAAGGAACACCAGTGGTGCTTCAGAGGGACACTGCTCGTTGCCAGAACCACCCGGTCCACTACTCCGTAGCAAGAACTTCATTACCCTGTAAACCTGCAGAATTCAGGAGTAAAGTACCCGTTTAGAGTGAGCAACGTGTCGGTGATTTCTATCTACGAACTGTGATTAACCTGCCTTGCTACACAGTAACTGTGCTGCCGTACTCCACCATCCATTCCTACTTCCAATACCCCGGGATCCCTCTACTCCTGTAGGGAGCTATCCCACCTTGCTGCCGCCCATCACCCCGGAGGTTCCCGCAGAGCCGGTGCCATCACCGCAACCTACAGGTGGCGTCACAAACAAATTTCTTTTATTATTTTTGTTTTCCTCCCTTTTTCATTGACCACCAGGGCCACAGCCTCAGGCATTGCCATCCGTGGCCTCCAGACTGCGCCTGAGATCTAAGTCCCCTGGCCAGGGTGAGTCACAAACGATCAGTATTTGGTGAGTTTTTTCCTCAGTATTTGTAAGGCCTCGTGCATACGATGAGTATTTGGTGAGGTTTTTTCTCAGTGTTTGTAAGGCCTCGTGCATACGATGAGTATTTGGTGAGGTTTTTCTTCAGTATCTGTAATGCCTCATGCACATGCTGAGTATTTGGTGAGTTTTACTTCAGTATCTGTAAGGCCTCGTGCACACTGAGTATTTGGTGAGGTTTTTACCTCAGTATCTGTAAGGCCTCGTGCACACACTGAGCATTATGTCACATTTAGGGACTACAACAAGAGTCTCCATTTTTTCCAAAAATGTGGGCACAGCCAGGAGTTTTCTCCTCAGTATTTGTAAGGCTTTGTGCATATGATGAGTATTTGGTGCGGTTTTTCCTCAGTATTTGTAAGGCCTCATGCACACTATGAGTATTTGGTGAGTTTTTTCCTCAGTATCTGTAAGGCCTCATATACACGCTGAGTATTTGGTGAGTTGTTTCCTCAGTATTTGTAAGGCCTCATGCACACGCTGAGTATTTGGTGAGCTTTTTCCTCAGTATTTATAAAGCCTTGTGCATACGATGAGTATTTGGTGAGGTTTTTCCTCAGTATTTGTAAGGCCTCATGCACACGATGAGTATTTGGTGAGTTTTTTCCTCAGTATATGTAAGGCCTCATGCACACGATGAGTATTTGGTGAGTTTTACTTTAGTATCTGTAAGGCCTCATGCACAAGCTGAGTGTTTGGTGAGTTTTACTTCAGTATCTGTAAGGCCTCGTGCACATGCTGAGTATTTGGTGAGGTTTGTACCTCAGTATCTGTTAGACCTCATGCACAAGCTGAGAATTTGGTGAGGTTTTTTCCTCAGTATTTGTAAGACCCCGTGCATACGATGAGTATTTGGTGAGTTTTTTTCCTTAGTAGTTGTAAAGTCTCATGCATACGATGAGTATTTGGTGAGTTTTTTCCTCAGTATTTGCAAGACCTCGTGCATACAATGAGTATTTGGTGAGTTTTTTCCTTAGTAGTTGTAAGGCCTCATGCATACGATGAATATTTGGTGAGGTTTTTCCTCAGTATTTGTAAGGCCTCATGCACACGATGAGTATTTGGTGAGGTTTTATCTCAGTATCTGCAAGGCCTCATGCACACGCTGTGTATTTGGTGAGCTTTTTCCTCAGTAGTTGTAAGGCCTCTTGCATATGTAGCACTCTGCTAAGAGCGCGCTACAAAAGGGTACTGCATCCCTGACTGAAGGTGCAGTATGCTTTGTTTTGGTAATGAGTAGTAGAAGCCTGAAGCTCCAGTACCACATGCAAACATCTAGTGATAGAGGACCAATTATACGCCTGTTACTAGGGTAACCGTTCCTGGTGGGAGGAGAGGCTAGGTGATAAAGCAAGTGGGGAAAGCAGCAAAGCGTTAGTGAGTGGTTAAAAGGGAGCTGCAGGAAGTGTGAGAAGCAGCAGATGCAGCAGAGTCGGAGAGCTACAGAACAGCAGAAGTGAAGCTAGCAGGGAAGGCTCCTCAACCTAGTGACCCAGAAGAGAAAGGGGCCAAGAAAAAGAAGGGTAACCGAATGCCCTAGCCCAGTCCAACCTGGAGTAGCGGCTCTGAAGTGGTCCAGCTAAATCCCTGAACCACAAACCCAGAGTGGTCGATGTCTTTTTAGGAGCACGATCCAACCGCCCTACACCAAGCACGGTCCCCACCAGAAGCACTAGACTGAGTTGGCTTCTCCTTGGAGAGATAAGGGGATTGCATATATCTCGACGGGCCTGGTCTAACAAGCGGGATCCATGCAGGGCAACAGAGCAAGGGACAGAGCGAGATAGAGAAGGAACACCAGTGGTGCTTCAGAGGGACACTGCTCGTTGCCAGAACCACCCGGTCCACTACTCCGTAGCAAGAACTTCATTACCCTGTAAACCTGCAGAATTCAGGAGTAAAGTACCCGTTTAGAGTGAGCAACGTGTCGGTGATTTCTATCTACGAACTGTGATTAACCTGCCTTGCTACACAGTAACTGTGCTGCCGTACTCCACCATCCATTCCTACTTCCAATACCCCGGGGATCCCTCTACTCCTGTAGGGAGCTATCCCACCTTGCTGCCGCCCATCACCCCGGAGGTTCCCGCAGAGCCGGTGCCATCACCGGAACCTACAGGTGGCGTCACAAACAAATTTCTTTTATTATTTTTGTTTTCCTCCCTTTTTCATTGACCACCAGGGCCACAGCCTCAGGCATTGCCATCCGTGGCCTCCAGACTGCGCCTGAGATCTAAGTCCCCTGGCCAGGGTGAGTCACAAACGATCAGTATTTGGTGAGTTTTTTCCTCAGTATTTGTAAGGCCTCGTGCATACGATGAGTATTTGGTGAGGTTTTTTCTCAGTGTTTGTAAGGCCTCGTGCATACGATGAGTATTTGGTGAGGTTTTTCTTCAGTATCTGTAATGCCTCATGCACATGCTGAGTATTTGGTGAGTTTTACTTCAGTATCTGTAAGGCCTCGTGCACACTGAGTATTTGGTGAGGTTTTTACCTCAGTATCTGTAAGGCCTCGTGCACACACTGAGCATTATGTCACATTTAGGGGACTACAACAAGAGTCTCCATTTTTTCCAAAAATGTGGGCACAGCCAGGAGTTTTCTCCTCAGTATTTGTAAGGCTTTGTGCATATGATGAGTATTTGGTGCGGTTTTTCCTCAGTATTTGTAAGGCCTCATGCACACTATGAGTATTTGGTGTTTTCCACAGTATTTGTAAGACCTCGTGCATACGATGAGTATTTGGTGAGGTTTTTACCTCAGTATCTGTAAGGCTTCATGCACACGCTGAGCATTTGGTGAGTTTTACTTCAGTATCTGTAAGGCCTCGTGCACACTATGAGTATTTGGTGAGGTTATTACCTCAGTATTTGTAAGGCCTCGTGCATACGATGAGTATTTGGTGAGGTTTTTACCTCGGTATCTGTAAGGCCTCTTGCACACACTGAGCATTGTGTCACATTTAGGGGACTACAACAAGAGTCTCCATTTTTTCCAAAAATTTGGGCACAGCCACCACTTAAGTGGCATCAATTGCCCCACAGTTGCAAACTTAAAATTGTGACTTGAATGCCAAAATCCACAAGCCTTTAGTCTCCCCTGGATGACACAGGCGTAGAAAAGTCCATGCAGATCCATGCCTTGCTCATCTTGATGAACGTTAGTCTGTCCACATTCTGGGTGGACAGACACGTGCGCTTTTCTGCACATCACCAGCAGCGCTGAAGATACGTTCCGAGAGAACACTGGCTGCGGGACATGACAAGATCTCCAAGGTGTGAGTGGCAAGCTCAGGCCATTTTCCAGATTGGAAGCCCAAAATGAGCAAGGCTCCAGTTCCCCAGTCATGGCATCGATGTTAACTTGGAGATACGCGTACCATCCGCTCCAGACATTGACTATGTGTCAGACTTCTCGTGTCTTCAGGCTTTGCAAATGATGGTCTAAAAAAATCGTTAAATCAGGCCACAAAATTGCTGTTACCACCCCCAGATACGGTGTTACTGGTACGGTGTGAGTGATGATGACTCGACAGTCCAATGGTTGAAAGTTAGAACTGTGAGATTCACTTTGTGCACCACTGGTGTTTTGTGGAAAAGCCGATCTGAGATTGTGTTTAAGCTTCTGCTGATACTCCTGCATGCGTGCGTCCCTTTGTATGGCAGATATTATTTCGGCAAATTTGGTCTTGTATCGGAGATCTAAAGGTACCGTCACACGCGGCACTTTTGCTAGCAATTTCACAGGCAATTTGCTGGTTGCAGTGAAATCATGGACACATTGTTCTATTTTGTTGCCAAGTACAAATGGAACAATGTGTCCATTTTGTTGCCATGTACAAATAGAACAATGTGTCCATGATTTCACTGCAACCGGCAAATTGCCAGTGAAATTGCTAGCAAAATTGCCGCGTGTGACGGTACCTTTAGGGTACCTTTACACGCTGCCACCGCGGTGAGAGATTTGACCGGAAATCTGTAGCCCCGTCACCACCGTCGTGAAATTGCTTTGCAATTGCGACGTATAATTAGGGAATTTGGCGGCGATAAATAGGTGGCGCCTGGTTCCGATTTCACAGCACTGCTCCAAAATCAAAGGCAATCATGAAGGCGACATTCCCAGCTTTTGGCGTGTGAACGGGCGATAGGGGTGGAATCTGCGTCGCTTATTGATTTCCCGTAGGCATGCCACAGCATGCTGGACACCGCACCCCGTCAGCGATGATTGGTGGAGGCTACTGTGTTTCCATTGGCTGTACTTCACAGGGCGCCATATTTGAAGAGCTATCCATTCATCACCACAGAATGACAATGGCGTCATGTATTACCCAGCCTTCCAGCACAGGCTGACCAATCATAACGCTATTGCGTTGTCTAATCAGCGTGCTTGGGGCGCGGTATACACCAGTCTGTCACGCCTATGTTCTCACTACGCTGAACATGTACGCCCACATTCCTTTGGGGATTGCAGCATGTGAAGTGGCGACGGGAGTCTACCAGATGTTTCCCGCTGTTGGTGTGGTATATAGATATATACCCTGGCACACCAAAAATTGAAGACAATGAATTCACGTGAATTCATTGTCTTCAATTTTTGGTGTGCCATTAATATATCTATATATTATTTGAATTTTTACCCTTGAGCACCCTAGCTAGGGTGAGCCCAACTTATCTCTATACTGCTGTTGGTGCGGTGACTTCCGGGGCGACACGTCGCCTTAGGTTGAGCGCGAAATTGCGGCGTGTAAAAGCGCCTTCGGCGCTCGGAGGCAACCATGTAAAATGTGCACGCGCACGTTAGATTGCTTCCTATCGCCGCCAAAGGTTGCGGTGTGTAAAGGTACCCTAAGAGTGTGGCAACCCATTAGTTGGCATTACTTCTAATTTGGACAATCCGAGGGTCATGTTGTAGGTAGTGCAGCAAGAAGGCGCTCATGTGTCTTTCGCATCCACGAGGACAAAGTCCTTGTTGTGTTGATGGCGGCGAGGTGAGAATCATGCTTCCTTCCTCTGCCCTCTCCCCCCAACCTCGCACAACAGAAATGTCATCAAGGTCTCCCTCATCTGCTGACTCTTCCATGCCCATCTCCAGTTCATCCTCCATTTCTTCCTGGGCTCCTGCACCTTCCTCAACAGTTTGGTTACCACCATGCACCCTCATTAATCCCCCTCCCCCACCCTCCCATGCCTGCCGCCTTGGTGCTGCCGACCATCTGGACCTTGGAGATCTTGTTATCCCTTCCGCATAGGACTCCTCCTGTACTTCCTCCACCTCCTCTTGTCCCACCACCTGACTCCGAATATTGATTAGAGTGTACTCCAGCATGTAGATGACCGGAATAGTCATGCTGATAATGGCATCGTCAGCACTAAACATCTTCGTCGCCATCCCAAAACTGTGCAGAAGGGTGCATAGGTCCTTGACCTGAGACCACTCCTGCAGCGTGATCTGCCCCACTTCTGGATCATGTTGGCCCGGGCTATACATAATAACATATTTTACCAGGGCTCGGCGGTGCTGCCACAGTCGCTGCAACATGTGCAGAGTAGAATTCCAGTGTCGGCACATCGCATTTCAGCCGGTGAACAGGCAAGCCGAAAGACTTCTGGAGAAAAGCAAGTCGTTGAGCTGCGGGATGCGAATGCCGGAAGTGAGCACCCAGCAAACGTGCCCTCTGCAGAAGCCCATATAGGCCGGGATAGTCAAAAATTGCTGGACAACCAGGTTCAAAACGTGAGCCATACAAGGCATGTGTGTGACATTGCCCCAGCGAAGGGACTGCACCTAGGTTTGCAGCATTGTCGCATACGGCCTTCCCTGGCGGCAGGTTGAGTGGAGACAACCATTGCTGAAACTCGGTCTCCAGAACTGACCACAACTCCTCAGCTGTGTGACTCACATTTCCCAGGCATTTCAAGGTAAAGACCGCCTGATGGTGTTGAGGCCTGCTGCCATCATAGTAAGGAGGTGTGCAGGATTCATTCCGTGCCGTTAAAATGCAGGTGGCATTACCAGACAGGCTTTGGGCGGAAATGGAGGACCGAGACGAGGTTGAGGAGGCAGAAGCAGTGGAGGAACTTCTACCTACAGAAGATGGATGCACAAGTCGTGGGGATGGCAAGACTTGTACAGCAGACCCTTCTCCAGCTGTCACCACAGTTAACCAGTGCCCAGTCAGCGACATGTAACGCCCCTGTCCATGCTTACTGGTCCAAGGGTCTGTGGTGAAATGCACCCTATTATACACAGAGTTTTTCAAGGAAGCAGTGATGTTGTGTGCGTCATACTGGTGTAGCGCAGGCACACCTTTGTTGGAGAAGTAGTGGCGACTGGGCATCTGATACTGGTGCACTGCGATGGACAGAAGGTCTCAAAAATCCTCTGTGTCCACCAGGCGGAAGTATAAATCTTCAAAAAAAGAATGCCCATATAGGGTCTTATCTCAATTACACACTTTCACTTAGCGATGTTGAATTGCTCACCTTTGTCAGTTGTGAAACCCAAACTGGTAGAAAAGCATAAAGGCAGCTGCTGCAGGGACCGCACTCCCACCTGTAATCGTGGTTGTGATGAAAATATTTCTTGGACGAAGTGCCTCAGTGTCCGCGCTGCTGCTCCGAGATCAAAGAAACCAAGACACAGGGATGTCTGGATCAGCTCAAGCCTTTATTTTCTGACGCGTTTCGGAGCCTCCTACCGAGCTCCTTCCTCAGGGAACATCTGATGTTCCCTGAGGAAGAAGCTCGGTAGGAGACTCCGAAACGCGTCAGAAAATAAAGGCTTGAGCTGATCCAGACATCCCTGTGTCTTGGTTTCTTTGATCTCGGAGCAGCAGCGCGGACACTGAGGCACTTCGTCCAAGAAATATTTTCACCAGGCGGAAGGGCAGCATTTCTGTAGCCAACAGCTTGCAGATGGTGAAATTCAAGCGCTTAGCTTTCTCATGGCTAGGAGGAAATGGTCTTATACTTGTCCACATCTGAGGGATGGAGGGCTGGCTGCTGTGCTGAGACGGGGTTGAGTAGGGTGTCCCCGGCAAACTGCTGGTCTGTGAGGGAGTTGCAAGCGAAGATGTAATATTGCCTTCATTCAAAGATGGTGCTCTCGATTTCAGAGAGCTCAACACTAGCAGCATTTCCCACTTGAAAACCAATTGACGACCTGCCAATCACACTGCCTGTTGCGGGTAAAGAGGTGGAAGGTCTGCATCCAAAAGCATGTGTGACAGCTGTCCCCACAATCACAGATGATAAAGCGCACACGGATGCACTTGATGGGGCAGACGGTGAGAGGCCTGCCCCACTAGCACACATTCTAGAACAGTGAGCTTCCCACTGAGACTTGTGCTTTATGTCCATGTGGCAGTTTATGCATGAAGTACTCAAGCTAGTGAGCTTTTGGCCTCTACTCAAAGATTGGTGACAAATCTTGCAGATGACATGAGTTGGGAGATCCTTGGCGATGTCAAAAAAGACCCAGACTAGGCAAGGCTTAGAGCCCATACGAGCTGCAGAGCCACCACGACTTCTGCTCAGAGGCAGAGTTGTGGCTGCGGATGCAGTTGTTGACGTGCTTCCAGTATTCCGTCTATGTCCAGGAAGGCACAACCTAACCTCATCGTCAGTAGCATCCTCCTCCACCTCCTCTGCAGACCTCATCGACTGGCTGACTGTGGGTTGACAGTAAGTGGGATCTCCAACCTCATCATCACCCTCTGTGTTCTCCCACCCCTCGTCCTCAGAGACAACCTCTTCCTGCCTTGACCGTAAAGTTAATTTCTCAATCCAATCCGATATCTGAGTCTCATCAGCATCATCCTCATTGTCTCCACCAAGAGGAGTTACAGTTTTGGAATGAGGGTCTACATGAAGCTCAGAACCTTCTTCATCTGGGCCTGGATCTGACTGACAAAGCTTCTGGGCATCAGTGCAGATCATTAACTCGTCTGGACTCACTGCAGCTTTGGAGCAGACCTCTGATTCCCAGGCTATTGTGTGACTGAACAGCTCTGATGACTCAACCATGTCTGTTACCTCAGACTCAGTAGGGTGGCTGGAGACTTAGATGCTGGGAGGAAGCAAGTGTGATTGGGCTGACACCTCAGATGACTGGAGGGTTTGTGATGTAGAAGTTGAGGTGGAGGAGAGGCCACTTGATGGAGCACTTGCGATCCATTCAAGCACCTGCTGTTTTTGTGCCTCATTTATAAGTGGTATCGATGGTCGTGTCATTAAGAAAGGGATCATATCCGATTGGCCACGTAAAGAATTAGACATCTTACTTTGGCTGGAAGATTGTCTTTCTTCAGCAGATGCTAATGTAGCTTTAGCATCTACCTCACGGACACAAACTTTTTTTTCCCTTTCAACCACACCTATTCCCCTTTCCACTAGCAGCAGTCCTTTTGCCACTCATTTTCTATGTGACCAAATTGGCAACTGTGCAGTTGTTGGACATGAGAAAGTAGGATGTAAATCGAGCAGAGGTGACTGAACAAACACTGCTACTAGACCCGAAGTGATACCTGGGCTAGGTGCAGTAGAAAATTACTAGGAACTACTCAGGCACTGGTTTTTGTGACACTGCTACTAGGCCCAAAGTGACACCTGGACTAGGTGCAGTTAAAAATTACTAGGAACTACACAGGCGGTGTAGTTTGTGTTGTCAGAAGTGGGATACACCACTGAGTTTTGTGACACTGCTGCTAGACCCGAAGGGACACCTGGGCTAGGTGCAGTTAAAAATTACTAGGAACTACACAGGCGATGTAGCTTGTTTCAAAAGTGGGCTACACCACTGTGTAAGTGACACTGCTACAGTACTAGCCCGAACAAATTGCCTGGACTAACTGCAGCAAAAAAAATACCTACCATATATACTCGTGTATAAGCCGAGTTTTTCAGCCCAAAAATTGGGCTGAAAAGTCCCCCCCTCGGCTTATACACGGGTCAATACGGTATGCTGTGGGGGGGGAAGCTGTGACCGGGGGCTGGAGGAGGCAGGAGGGGGCCGCGGTGACCGCAGGTGGTCACGTGGGGCCGCCTCATTAGTGTAATGAATATGCACGGCATCCCCCCGTCCATCAGCGGCAGGGGGATGCCGTGCATATTGCACTACACAGCCCCCTCTCCTTAATATGCGTCCCGCAGTAGTAATAAACAGCCCCCCCCTCCTTATCATGTCCCCCCGGCTGCGGCAGCTGTGAAAATAACAAACAGTTTATACATCACCTTCCGACGCAGCTCTCCGCTCCTCCGGTCCTCAGCATCTCCGCTCGCCGGCTTCTTCTTCCTTGATGTGCCGGCTTGTGACCGCGCGCAGGAAATGACGTCATCTCCTGCGCCCGGTCACATGACACCGGCACAACAAGGAAGAAGAAGCCGGCGAGCGGAGATGCTGAGGACCGGAGGAGCGGAGAGCTGCGTCGGAAGGTGATGTATAAACTGTTTGTTATTTTCACAGCTGCCGCAGCCGGGGGGGGCAATATAAGGAGGGGGGGGCTGTTTATTACTACTGGGGGACGCATATTAAGGAGGGGGGCTGTGTACTACCACTGGGGCTGCTGGATACTACACTGGGGCTGTATATACCTCTGGGGCTGCTGTATACTACCACTGGGGCTGTATATACCTGTGGGGCTGCTGTATACTACACTGGGGCTGTATATACCTCTGGGGCTGCTGTATACTACCACTGGGGCTGTATATACCTCTGGGGCTGCTGTATACTACACTGGGGCTGTAAATACCTCTGGGGCTGCTGTATACTACCACTGGGGCTGTATATACCTCTGGGGCTGCTGTATACTAACTACTGGGGCTGTATATACCTGTGGGGCTGCTGTATACTACCACTGGGGCTGTATATACCTCTGGGGCTGCTGTATACTACCACTGGGGCTGTATATACCTCTGGGGCTGCTGTATACTACCACTGGGGCTGTATATACCTGTGGGGCTGCTGTATACTACCACTGGGGCTGTATATACCTGTGGGGCTGCTGTATACTACCACTGGGGCTGTATATACCTCTGGGGCTGCTGTATACTACCACTGGGGCTGTATACTACCTCTGGGGCTGCTGTATACTACCTCTGGGGCTGCTGTATACTACCTCTGGGGCTGCTGTATACTACCTCTGGGGATGCTGTATACTACCACTGGGGCTATATACTACCTCTGGGGATGCTGTATACTACCACTGGGGCTGTATATACCTCTGGGGCTGCTGTATACTACCACTGGGGCTGTATATACCTCTGGGGCTGCTGTATACTACCACTGGGGCTGTATATACCTGTGGGGCTGCTGTATACTACCACTGGGGCTGTATATACCTGTGGGGCTGCTGTATACTACCACTGGGGCTGTATATACCTCTGGGGCTGCTGTATACTACCACTGGGGCTGTATACTACCTCTGGGGCTGCTGTATACTACCACTGGGGCTGCTGTATATTACCTTTGGGGCTGCTGTATACTACCTCTGGGGCTGCTGTATACTACCTCTGGGGCTGCTGTATACTACCTCTGGGGATGCTGTATACTACCACTGGGGCTATATACTACCTCTGGGGATGCTGTATACTACCACTGGGGCTGTATATACCTCTGGGGCTGCTGTATACTAACTACTGGAGCTGCTGCTGTATATACCACTGGGGCTGCTGCTGTATACTACCACTGGGGAGGCTGCTGTATACTACCATTGGGGGGCCTGTATACCACACTGCTGGGGGCTGTATACCTGTGCTGGAGTCCACCCTCGGCTTATACACGAGTCAATAGGTTTTCCCAGGTTTTGGGGGCAAAAGTAGGGGGGTCGGCTTATACACGGGTCGGCTTATACACGAGTATATACGGTACTTAAGACAGGCGGTGTAGCTTTCTTCACAGCAGTGCTACACCACCTGCCCTAAAGGATTCCCTGAGCTAGATTTGCCCAGATGCTGTGAAAAACACTTGCACAGCACTGGCACACAACTGCCTGGCAGAAACTGCTGTGAACTGCTCTAACCTAGCCCAAAGGGCTGAGATTACAACTAGTCCCTACTTCTATGAAGTAGCCTTGAAAAGGGCTGATACACAACTAGTCCCTACTCCCTACTCCTATGAAGTAGCCCTCAAAAAGGCTGATATTCGTTCAGTTAGCACCCTCCCTCCAGTCCCTAGTCCCTAAACCTATCTATCTCTCTATCTAACTTGATATTCGCTCACTAGCTGACTAATAAGTGAAGTGACACTGCTTTAACTGTATAGCGCCCACAGCAGCAGCGGTGTTATCAGACACAGAGCTGCAGCAATGAGAAAGTGGTGATGGGGAAAATGTCCGGGTCCTATAGGGCAAGGACATGTGACTTAAACAGCCAATGATGCCTGACCTTGTTTGTGTGCAAAAAATGCACTTTGCTGTGTGTGTGTGTGATTGGCTGACAGCCTGCACCGCCCCACTGTATATGCAGTTAGGAGGAAAAAAAGATGGAGATCGCCATTATTTCTGCAGCACTGATCTAAACTCCCCCACCCTCCCCGCACACTATACACAGGAACTGGATATTAACATTCATTAACAGTGCTAGGGTTAGGGTTAAGCTTTTGGTGATCGAAGCGTTATCGAACATAACCGCGAACTGCCGAATTTGAAGCTAATTGTTCGAATTCGGCGAATAACTCGAACACCACCCAAAACAGGTTGAATTTGAGATTGGCGAACAATTCGAATCGAACACCGCTCATCTCTACTTACAATAAGTAACAGTAAATATTAAATAATACTTGACAAAAGTATAATTCAGCTTGATCTCATGCCCACTTTAGTGCCATTGAAAGAAACTGGAAGGATAAAAAAGTGCAATAGTCTTATTCAATATAAATCCTAGTCTAGATAGCATTAGAAATTGCTCACCTTGAGTGATTGTGAAAGTCACAACCATTATATTGGTGTATAGTATGTATAGTAATAGAACCAGGTATAAGTAAAGCCGTATGATCCTGTACAGCTGAAGTTATTAAGAGGACATCAGTGCTTGAATTGAAATAGATTTGTCAACGCCTTTTAAAGCCTCAAGGCATCTTCATCAGAACAAATCAATATATTGCGTCATTTGTTGTTAGGATCATAGATTTTCCTAAAATAGCTTGTGGACTCCATTTGTAGAGCCCCTAAGTTTCAGATCAAGTGACCACATTTTGGAAATTACACTACACTGAGAGTTCATCTTTGGGTGTAGTGATGATTTTATCTCTGGAAAACATACATGGAGTCAAATTCAGTGAATGTTGTCAAATTAAAAATTACAAATAAGCCCTTGTTCTTCCCAGTACATTATAGTGCTCATACATTGTGTTCAGCTCGTGCTTCTGGAAAAACACACCATGTAAATTAAGTGAGCTCACCTAACTACAGCAACCCAAACGTGGATGTTAACTGTGATTTAGACATTTATTATACATAATTTT
The DNA here is from genome assembly GCA_033576535.1 of Allobates femoralis. Lineage (NCBI taxonomy): Eukaryota > Metazoa > Chordata > Amphibia > Anura > Aromobatidae > Allobates > Allobates femoralis. Next base: position 667,062,907 of record JARQOC010000002.1, on the reverse strand, counting down.
TAAGTCCACACAGTCTAGGAGTTGATTATAATAGAAGCGGGGGTCAGAGGGTAAGAGCTTCAAACGAATGAGTGCAGAGAAGCATACTTAAAGCGTACCAGTGGGCATGACCGACATAGTTGGTGGTTGTAGTGGGGCGGTAATCCAAGCACTATAATTGATCATGCTAAGCAAAGTAGGGGAGCACTTCAGAGACTGAGGAGGAATTGTCTGTACACCAAGTTTGAGAAGTGTGATTTCGAGAAGACCTCTCTTCCATTCCTATGGTACCGTACATAATCTCTGAAACAGGGCTAAAATGTAACCTGATATTATGTCTGCAATTTTGAAGTGGCTTGCTCCTGAGTGTGTGAAAGCTATCCAGAGAATTTTGGGATTCGCAATTTACTACCGCCATATTATACCACACATTTCATCCCAAATTGCACCAATGTCTGCCATGATCTTCAAGGGTGCTAATCCAGAAATGTGGACTCTAGAGGCCTAAAGTGCTTTTACCTCCCTTGAGCAGACCTTTTCAGGTACAGCGCTACACAGACTGGAGACCAATAAGCAATTTTTGGAGGTGGATGATTCTTCCTCTTGGGCCAGGGAAGTCCTCACATAGTAGTCTCCCACTGGTCGAATGTTAACCTGTGGTTTTGTGGCACCCTGGCACCCTGGTTGGGGCACCACAGAACTCTTGGTACACAAATGGAGTGGAAACAGCAAGCAGCACTCACAATAAACACAACACCTTTAGAACACCTTTAACACCCCGTTTCACCCCAGGCCTCTAGGGGAAGCTCCACTGGTCACCTTGAGCCAGTTCCCCCTATAAATAGGGTCCTGGAGGGAGAAACACCAGAGTGTGCAGACGCTAGGAGAGCTGCAGGAAGTGTGCAGTTACTGGTTCTAGAGCCGCACTAGGCCTAAACCAGCACACCCAGCGTGTGAGGGACCCTTGCAATTGGGGTCAAAGGACAGGAGGAGAGCACCTCTCAGGGACACAAGAGTTATCTTAACTCTCCCTCACCATCCGGTTACTGGAACCGAGCTGTGGGAACTACCACGTACATCACAGAGAGCCCAGCACCACAACCAGGGAGTCTAGCCCCTGTACACTTGAAGCACCCACGGATGAGAGCCCAGGGAAGAGCATTGATCCAGCCTAATCCCTTTAATAGTGCCCTCAGTGCAGTTAAACAGGTGAATCAAATTCCTCTGAACGTACAACCCGGTCCGGCAGGATTCCACGTCCACCCGACCTCACCAGAACAAGAGACAAAGGAAGCCTACACACTGCTTGCTGTAGAAACCCCAGGAGTGTCAACCTCATCACCTGGTCCGAGTGTACCTGTTGCCACCAGTAAAGGCAATTAAAAGACTTGTGTGTGTCTGTGTATTACTCCTGGACCTAACCCGCAGTACTGCAACAGCTGCCATATCCCATCAGTGCAGCTCCTGGCCCCGGGGACTCCCACTCATCCTGTGGGGAGCGTCCCATCTTGCTGCCTGAACATCCCCCGGAGGCCCAAGCAGCGCCGGTGAAATCACCGGAATTCCTGCAGGTGGCGTCACGACAAGAATATTAACCCCTTATCTGTTCAGCCAACACCTATTGATCTGGACCACCGGGCCCCACAGCCGCAGGCGTGGAACCGTGACAGGAGAAGCCAACGCATGCGACATGAAGACCCAGCCACGGTAAGTCAGAATTTGGCATCACGAACAGGATACGAGCAGGCCCGTTCCCCAACGGGTATTGTGTGCTATTTTTAATGACTGTGATTCTCGAACTGTATACTTGAAACCACCATTGCTGTGCGGAAGGCGGGAAAAGAAGGGGTTACTATGCAAAGGGCGTGAAGATAGGCCCCGCCCCGCGCTCTGACGACGTCCGCCGAACGCAGCACTAACCGGAAACTCCCGTGGTGCCTCACTCTACACCACGAGGCCGACAACTTCCGCAAAAACCGAAAGGACTGGGCACGCTTAACTAAGGGTTAAGCCCGGATTCCAACAATACGGCACCCCCGCTAGTCAACCAACTGGTACCGCCAAAGGTACCCCCAGATGGACAACAACCCGCCGGCAGTATGCCGCAACAGCCCGCTCCGATCATGCCGATATCTCTGCCCTACGTTCTGAATGGGGCTGGGTTACCAAAGTACAGCGGTAGACCCGGTACCTTGGAAACGTTTCAAAGGAAGATATGCCAAGTGCTGGATATGTACGCCATGACCGGTAAGCAGAGAGCTTCAGTTATAATGGGACAGTTAACCGACACAGCCGAGTTGCAGAGCCGAAACTGGCCTATAGAAGCTCAGGAGTCTGTGGAGCAGATATTTGCTAGATTAACCCGGGTTTTTGAACATCATACTGAGGCTGAGTTGAGACTGATGTTTTATCACTGTAAACAAGGGGCACAGGAGAGTGTCCTAGATTATTCACTGTGCTTGCAAGAAGCACTGAGACTGTTAAAACAAGTCGATCCTGACAGTGTTAGAGATGAGAACAAAGCGTTAATTGGACAGTTTGTTGTGGGACTTAAACTACCTGATGATAGAAAACAGGCAAGCTGGTGGTCCCTGCAGAATCCTGGTGCAGAGTTTGACACTTTGAGAGACTTAACAGTGCGGGGACAGCAGCTCCCTACAGTGCCCGATCTAACCTCACAGCCGCAGTACACCAACACCCCTTCCGTGCCGGCAGCAGCATCTCCAATCCCTGTGGTTCAGTCTAGCGCACAGACTATAACACCCGACCGGTTCGAACAACTGTGTGCTAATGAAGAGCAGCTGATGAAAGACATGGCCAAGCTCCAAGCTAGGAGAAGACCCAAGACAGAAGCAACGTCATCGGACAAGATCCAGCTCGCTGACAGCCCCGACGATATCCCGTGGATGAAGAGAAAGACACAGCTGCTGCGAGGAAAACCTGCACATCGCCACAGCCCTGACAGACGCCGCGTCAGTCAAAAGAGCGATAAAGGAGTCTAGCCCCTGTACACTTGAAGCACCCACGGATGACAGCCCAGGGAAGAGCATTGATCCAGCCTAATCCCTTTAATAGCGCCCTCAGTGCAGTTAAACAGGTGAATCACGTTCCTCTGAACGTACAACCCGGTCCCATCTTGCTGCCCGAACATCCCCCGGAGGCCCAAGCAGCGCCGGTGAAATCACCGGAATTCCCGCAGGTGGCGTCACGACAAGAATATTAACCCCTTATCTGTTCAGCCAACCCCTATTGATCTGGACCACCGGGCCCCACAGCCGCAGGCGCGGAACCGTGACAGGAGAAGCCAACGCCTGCGACGTGAAGACCCGGCCACGGTGAGTCAGTTTCTTCTCCAGAGTCTTCTCCACTCCTTAATGCAATGATTCGATTGGCAACCGAGAGTTGTTGGTGTTTAAGATGACTCTGGAGGAGTGGTGTTACCTACTAGAAGGGGTATTCCATCCAGTCGTAATATGCACCGACCATAAGAACTTAGCCTACATGCAGTCCGCACAGAAGCTGAATCCGCACCAAGCTAGGTGGTCACCGTTCTTTTCCCTCTTTGACTTCATTTTCCATTTTGGCCTGGCAGACAAGAATTGTCAAGGTGGATGCACATTTTTTGTCAACCAGCCAGGAAGAGGAGCCACAACATATAATTGAACCCTCCAAGATGCTTACTGTGGCTCCAGCCAATTTAGATAAGGATCCACTCGGAAAGACATTTATCGCATAGGCAGACAGAAAGCTAGTTCTTCACCGGGGTCACTCATCTAAGTTGGCTGGTCATGCCAGGCAGAACACGGCTTTACTTATATCTCAACATTATTGGTGGCCAGCCTTGTGCAAAGATATTGTGTACTTCATATCGACTTGTTCTTCCTTTTAAAAATGGACAAAATATTGTCTGCACAGCTTTTTTGCCAACATTTTGCTGCTGGATCTGTCTAATGGATGATTACTAGACAAGTGAACATAGCCTAATAAGACTACGTTCAAGTCTCCAGTATTCATCCGTTAGAACAGATCCAATGGATAAAAAATAATTATTTTAACAGGATGTTTCTTTATTTTAACATTAAAGACTATGGAAGATGGATCTATTAATAAGCCATCCATTTTTCTTTCATTTTAAAAGGATTCATATTTGTCTTACTGGATCAGGCATTTATGCTTTGATATATAAGGAATCAGTAGATTGTGAAGCCTCTAGTATAACAAAAAAATGAAATTTAAAAAATTAAAAAAAAAAAAATCTGAATATTTTTCCATATTCTTTCCATTCATTTCAAAAGTATAAAAAAAATGCACATATACATAGTAACATAGTAACATAGCAACATAGTATTTAAGGTTGAAGGAAGACCTCAAGGGTACCGTTACACGTCGCAACATTGCATGCAATTTCACTGGCAATTTGCTAGTTGCAGTGAAATCATGGACACATTGTTCCATTTGTACACAGCAACAATAGAACAATGTGTCCATGATTTCACTGCAACCAGCAAATTGCCAGTGAAATTGTATGCAATGTTGCGACGTGTAACGGTACCCTTAAGCCGGCGTCACACATGTCAATGTCGCCAGCGATCTGATCGCTAGCGACATTGACGGATGATCGCTGGTGAGCTGTCACATAGGCAGACTCACCAGCGATCATTTTACCAGCGAAATTGTGGAAATGATATAAATATCGTTTCCACAATGTCTGCAGGTTGGTATCCATGGTTAACTGCAGGTAACTAGGCAGCACCGATGTGTACCTTAGTTACCAACCTTCTCCGCTCACCGGCTGGTATCTAAGGTATACATTGGGTATCTAGACAGCGCGCACTGCCTAGTTACCCACAGTTTACCCTGGATACCAGCTCCCAGCGCTTCCTGAGAGGCGCTGGGAGCTGGCTGATCGCGTCTCCCGGTGTCACACGCAGCGATGCTGCGTGTACACCGGGCGACCATCGCCAGGTTTTAGAGCAGGTTCTAAAACCTAGCGATCATCAACTAGCAATTTATCACTGGTTGATATACCATGTCACACGCGTCAATATCGCTGCAACGTCACGTGCAGCAGCGATATTGACAGCGATATTGACACGTGGGACGGCCCCTTTAGTCTAACTAGTTAAACCCATAGCCTAAGGGTATGTGCCCACAGGAAGGTTTTGCTGCATTTGAGATCAGGTATTGCCTTGGTTTTATGTAAATGGCTATGTTCACACACAATTTGCGTTTTTTTAGCACTCTTAAAAGCACTTGCGTTTTTTTAAGAGTGCTAAAAAATGTCCCTTGTGTGTCTCAAAGGATTTGCCACGTTTTTGGACTTAGGGCCCTTTCACATCAGCGTTTTTCGTAATTCGCGGCAGATGCGGTGAAAAAACCGCATCTGCCGCGTTTGCCGCATAACGGTTCCACTTGCGGCACGGTTGTGGTTTTTTCCATAGGAAGTATAGGGGGACTTGCGGCAGATGCGGCAAGTGCGGTATTGCACTTGCGGCAGGTGCGGCAGAGAAAAAAACCGCGGCTGACCGCGGTTTTTTTCTCTGCCGCACCTGCCGCAAGTGCAATACCGCACTTGCCGCATCTGCCGCAAGTCCCCCTATACTTCCTATGGAAAAAACCGCAACCGTGCCGCAAGTGGAACCGTTATGCGGCAAACGCGGCAGATGCGGTTTTTTCACCGCATCTGCCGCGAATTACGAAAAACGCAGATGTGAAAGGGCCCTTAGTCATTTTTTCACCAAAAACGCAGGCAAAAACGCAAGCGTTAACACAGGGTGCATAAATGTGCCTTTTAAAAACGCATGCGTTTCCCATAGGGGCCCATGTTAAAAAAACGCATGCGTTTTTAAATGGCACTAAAAGGTACTAATGTACCATGCGTTTTTGCATGCGTTTCCCATAGGGCCCCATGTTAAAAAAACGCATGCGTTTTTGGAAAAAACGCACATGCGTTTTTTTACAGCACCCAAAAACGCTGCATGCAGCGTTTTTTGGACTAGGGGTAAAAAACGCAAATGGAGCTGAAAAACGCAGCTACACTCAAATGTACCCTGCGTTAACGCACCTGCGTTTTTTTTAACAGCCCAAAAACGCAGAGATGGTCAAAAAAATGCATGTGTGTGAACATGGCCATTCTATGCTAATCGAATCCTGAGTTTTTGGTTTCCAGCAAAACCTATGTGATCAGGGAAAAGCTTTACATAGGATTTACATAAAACCAAGGCAAAACCTGATCTCAAATGCAGCAAAACCTTCCTGTGGGCACATACCCTAAGGCCCCCTTCACACTACAGGATTTCACTGATCAGTGTCCATCAGTGTTTGTGAGCCAAACTGTGTCCCACTTGTTGTTGATTCTTCACAAAAAAATTAGAATTCATATCTTTATAGTTATAATTTATTGATACCTGTAGAAATGAGAGATTAGTAAAGGCTTTCTTACCAGTGTTGGTAGCATATGGATACTTGCGGTATGCAGCATTGTTGTAAGGTGACCATGTTGCTGGGTAGGAGCGCTAATGTCTATAAATGCCAGGACCTTTAAATATTCCAAAGTGTGACCTTAAATCCTGTCATGCAGCTGGAGGTGACGACAGCAGTTGACAAATGATTGGCAAGTGTGATATAGGTATGTCAGATCCGGTTACAGGAACAGAAATGATTAGTTAGTGGAAGGCCATGGTTGGCAATACAGCATGTGCTATGTAAGTACAACCGTGAGGCCATTATGCCAATCATCTGCCCCTTCACAAATCACTTCTGGTGTTTACAGACATCAGCTTTCCTTCCTAGCGACATGGTCGCCTTATAATAGCGCTGAATATTGCAAGTATCCCTATACCACCAACCCTAGTGGACATGGCTGCTGTGTTCTCCAGCAGAGAACACTAGGATTCCTGCCAGAGGAATGACACTGTGTCTAGAATGCAGTGTGTACTGATCATGGGTATTTACCCTTAGGCTGGCTTCACACTACTGTTTTTTGATATTCATGTGAATCCAGATAAACACTGAATGCACATGCATCTGTTTTTGGCCCCATTGACTTTCCATGGTGCCGCAGGCACTTGTGGGTGCAGCCAGTTGTTTACAGTTTCCCCTGATCCGAATTACCACAGTTTTTGCCCTAAGACCAAAAACACATTTTGTAAAGATTTTTGTGTCCGTGACAAAACCCTGACCACCTGGATCCGGGGCAATGTGGGTTACATTACAATGGGGCTCTAACGAATCCGGATGCAACTGAATCTGGATCCCACTTGATCCTTACACCGGATCCAGGTTTTTTAACTGAGTATACTCAGAACCCAGTTTTAAATGACACACGCAACAGGGGTCACGTCATTTTCCACCGGATCCAGCTAAAAATAGGTACACAACCTGATGCAACAGAATGGCATGCTCACTCACCGATATTACCACTGCTCTGTAAGATGGATCAATGCTAATACCATTACGGGTCCATCCAGTTGCATTATGATAAACTATTGTGGGGAAACCGGGGATGGGGGGGTGCAGGTTTTACCTGCATTCCCCCAGTTTCCAAAAAACAGTAGTGTGAAACCAGCCTCAGGGTCCTTTCACATCAACGTTTTTCGCTGATCGCGGCAGTTGCAGTGAAAAAACTGCAACTGCCGCGATTACCGCATAACGGCCGTGATTGCGGCACACTTGCAGCAAGCCCCATACAATGTCTATGGGGCTTGCGGTAAGTGTGCGGCAAGTGCAGTTTCGGCACTTGCGGCAGGTGCGGCCGCGAAAAAACTGCGGTATGCCGTGGTTTTTTCACGGCCGCACCTGCTGCAAGTATTGATACCGCACTTGCCGCACCTGCCGCAAGCCCCATAGACATTGTATGAGGCTTGCCGCAAGTGAACCGCAAGTGCGGCCTCTTATGCGTTAATCGCGGCAGTTGCATTTTTTTCACTGCAACTGCCGCGATCAGCGCAAAACGCTGATGTGAAAGCAGCCTGAGGGTACCTTTACACGCCGCTACTGGCGGGTGGATACAACCAGCTACTTCACGTGCACGAGCACACATAAACGGTTGCAAACGGTAATCGCACCACCTTTACACGCCGCCACAAGGTGCGCTACAGTAGGTTACATCTATCTCTTGATACACCGCCGGGTGTCTCAAGTAACCTTCTGCCGAGCACCTTACCTCATTTACACACTGCTACAACAAGCTAATATGGGGGGACCTGTGCAGCAGGGACAACACATAGGCATGCCACAATTGTGGATTACGAGACGTCCGTACGCTGATAGGACAAAGCAAGAACATCATGATTGGCCAGGCATCGCAGGAGGCTGATTAATACATGACGCTCGAGCAATTGTGTAGTGTGACTGGTCAGCTCCTTAAATATGCCTCCCTATGCAGCGTCTACCAATCGTAATGCAGGAGCTTCCTCCAATGATCGCTGATGGGGCGCGGTAACCCGGAGCCTGTGTCACGCCCCAGCTACATACCAGGTACATAGGCTGGTGTCCAGACATCCCTTCTGTTGCTTCTTTACACGCCGATACAGGTCGCTACAATCGGCTGTGTAGCCACCTGTTTCAGGGCAGTGCTCGGAAACAGGTGCCGCTACTGCCGGGTGGCTACTACTGTCATCACACGCCGCTACTACGGGGTATATTGCCGATGCAAGATACATTTCTCGCATGTATCCGGTTGTATCCACCCGCCAGTAGCGGCGTGTAAAGGTACCCTTAGTCTGTTGGAGGCAAAGAAAAACTGCTCAGTGAGTGGGAGAGAAGGATAATGAAATGGGAAGGCAGGGAGATTAAAACAGCACGAAGGGATACCCTAAAGGCAACTTTTCTAGGAATTTCACTGGTAACTTACTGGTTGCAGTGAAATCATGGACACATTGTTCTATCTTGTTGCTGTGTACAAATGGAACAATGTGTCCATGATTTCACTGCAACCAGTAAGTTGCCAGTGAAATTCCTAGAAAAGTTGCCGCGTGTAAAAGTACCTTTAGGGATTTCACCAAACAGAGGCGGATACTTTACAGCTGGAAAAGATGCAGCCTCCATATAAGTCAATGTAGGCTAGCAGCATCCAGACAAGTGCAATCTTCATTTAATGTGCACGATCCTTAACTACAGCGAGACACGGAGCATGGAGATGACTTGATGGCATTTTTACAGTCAGCATGGGATATTCCCATTAACTCCTTTATTGATTTTAGTTCTTTGCCTCTGAAAAGCTTCTAGAAATTGAGAAAAAAACCAAGACCATTCAGTCAATTGCCAGGAAAACAAACCACGCTACGAACAACTATTGTGTTACATTTATTTTAATAAATCCAACAAAGTTTCATCTGGAACAATCCAATCTAAAGAATCTGTAAACGTCACTTGTGGACAACAGAAAGTTGCAATTAGATCAAGTACGGTAAGTACCACGTAACTTATTCTACTTTTTTGTATTGTTTTGGAATTCAGAGAAGTCTAGTCCTGTAGAACTATATGAATGAGATATCTTGACTTATCATAGTCTGCATCCCTTTATTGTGCTGTTTATTATTGTATAGTTGTTGGGTTTTTTGTATCTATTCTATATTACAAAGTACAGTAATGTGGTTTTAAAACTGTACTTAATGATATATCTTTAGCAGATAGTTTGTGGTATGGTGTTTTAATGGGAAAGCTGACACCTGCGTGAACACGTTAAAATATAAAATTAGTAAAAATAATAGTTCTGAATTTTTGTTTTCAATTTGGAATGCTGATACATTACCATATTGATTTACTGATAGATTACGGTAAGTTATATCTAATTGTAAAGATCTTACTAGCCTTGTCTCATTGCTGTCTATTCCTTATCCCCATTAAATACAGGAGCCTGAGTGTTATTTGCACACCCAGCATTCGTCTTACTACATTAAAACAATATATGCTGTTTAGGCTTAAGGGGAATCTGTCAGCAGGTTTTCTACCTCATCTGAGAGTGGCATGGCGTAGGCAAAACGATTCTGAATCTAACAATGTATCACTTAATTTGCTGGGGGCAGTGATTCTAATACAGTCAAAGTTTTTAGATTTAGCAATGTCGTGGAGCAGAAAAGTTGCCTAAGCTCCCACCAGGCTTTCTGTATACAATGTCTATAGACAGTGAGCTGCTAATCACAGAGGGTAGATTGCTGGAGGTTGACTCAATCACTGCTGTGCAGGGCTGTGGTGCCGGTAAGCCAAATATCCAACTCCTCAATTCCCTTATTCCCTTAATCTGACTCCAATGCCACCAAAGTGGACACCCATTCTGACTCAATGAGTCTGACTCCACAACCATGGTTGTTAAGTCAGGAAGCTAATCATCCGATTCTGACTCCTCGATTTCCCAGAATCCAATTCCGACTCCACCAATATGAACATCGACTCCGACTTCACAACTCTGACTCCACAGCCTTGCTGCTTTGTCTGAGCAATGATAAGTGACTGATATTAAAACAAACATAGCAGCTAAACAACAATATACAGTGTGATAAGAGACGCATGGCTGAATTCTCTGAGTTAACCCTTACAGAGTGCAATCTTCAGATTACATAGAAATAACGGACAGATTTCTTTTACCGTAAGTACGTAGTTGAGATTTTATTGTTACTGTTTGGAAAATTATTGAAGAAAAGAGGATAACTGGTCGTCTCCAAAGTTGCATTCCACAACTAAATCCATCATGAATTTGTAACAAAATTGTAACAAAATGCATATTCATTATAGATTTGCTTAAAGGGAACCTGTCACCTGGATCTAAGCCCCTGCACTATCACTACCTGTCCCTGCACCTTCCTAGCTGCTCCCTATCTATCCCTCTCTGAGCTAAATCCGCCCTATAAAACTGCAGAAAAATAACTTATAACTTACAGAAGTCCCTGAGGCTGGGGACTGAGAAGGCGGCGCCAGGCTCCATTCAGCCCCTCCTCCATGCAGCAGCACACGCCCCACTGGGCGGCGTTATTCTTTCTTCATCGCCGCCTCCTCCATTTGGAATCTCCCACCTGCTTTACACCTATCATGTTGTGGTGATGCGACCTCCATGTGTCCCCTGACTGAGACACAGCATATGGGAGATTGTATCTTCTGCTCGGTAGCAGCACACACAGGGTGAGCTGCTACTGGAGCCAAGTGCTGATTGAAATCACTGACCCCCAGGTGTGCGGGTGAATAGGAGATATGTGCTGCCCTGGGCTGTGGGGATGGGGTGGAGGGTGTCAGGACAGCAGCAGGAGCTGCTGGGATTGTATGAGGTTCTACTCGGCTGTGCCCCGGTGTAACAGGCCAGACTAACCCCCCCGACCAGAATATACTCGGGGTTAAAGTGGCCTAGGCCAGATTATACCCCTCCGTATACCACAGCAGCTGTAGATCAGGGCTCCAAGCAACACATGGGGGCCCGAGGCAGCACAAAGTGGCCCCAGGCAGCAGAAAGTGGCCCTACGCAACATACAGGGGCCCCAGGCAGTGCTAGGGCCCCAGGCAGTGCTAGGGGCCCCAGGCAGCACAAAGTGGCCCCAAGCAGCACACAGGGGCCCCAGGCAGTACTAGGGGCCACAAGCTACACACAGGATGCCAGGCTACACACAGGGGCCCCATGCAGCATACAAGGACCCCAGGCAGTGCACGGGGCCCCAGGGAGTGCACGGGGCCCCAGGGAGTGCACGGGGCCCCAGGCAGTGCACAGACCCCAGGCAGTGCACAGGCCCCAGGCAGCACAAAGTGGCCCCAGGCAGCACAAAGTGGCCCCAGGCAGTACTAGGGGCCACAAGCTACACACAGGATCCCAGGCTACACACAGGGGCCCCATGCAGCATACAAGGACCCCAGGCAGTGCACGGGGCCCCAGGGAGTGCACGGGGCCCCAGGCAGTGCACGGGGCCCCAGGCAGTGCACAGGCCCCAGGCAGCACAAAGTGGCCCCAGGCAGCACAAAGTGGCCCCAGGCAACATACAGGGGCCCCAGGCAGTACCAGGGGCCCCAGGCAGCACAAAGTGACCACAGGCAATATACAGGGGCCCCAGGCAGTGGGCCACCTGGGGCCACTTTGTGCTGCCTGGGGCCCCTGTGTGCTGCCTCTGGCCCCCATGCGCTGCCTGGGACCCCTTTATACTGCCTGGGGCCCTTGTATGCTGCATGGGGCCCCTGTATGTAGCCTGGGACCCTGTGTGTAGCCTGGGGCCCCTGTATGTTGCCTGGGGCCCCTGTATGTTGCCTGGGGCCACTTTGTGCTGCCTGGGGCCACTTTGTGCTGCCTGGGTCCCCGTGCATCGCCTGGGGCCCCGTGCACTCCCTGGGGCCCCGTGCACTGCCTGGGGTCCTTGTATGCTGCATGGGGCCCCTGTGTGTAGCCTGGGATCCTGTGTGTAGCTTGTGGCCCCTAGTACTGCCTGGGGCCCCTGTGTGCTGCTTGGGGCCACTTTGTGCTGCCTGGGGCCCTGTGCACTGCCTGGGGCCCCTAGCACTGCCTGGGGCCCTAGCACTGCCTGGGGCCCCTGTATGTTGCGTAGGGCCACTTTCTGCTGCCTGGGGCCACTTTGTGCTGCCTCGGGCCCCCATGTGTTGCTTGGAGCCCTGATCTACAGCTGCTGTGGTATACGGAGGGGTATAATCTGGCCTAGGCCACTTTAACCCCGAGTATATTCTGGTCGGGGGGGTTAGTCTGGCCTGTTACACCGGGGCACAGCCGAGTAGAACCTCATACAATCCCAGCAGCTCCTGCTGCTGTCCTGACACACTCCACCCCCTCCCCACAGCCCAGGGCAGCACATATCATCTCCTATTCACCCGCACACCTGGGGTCAGTGATTTCAATCAGCACTTGGCTCCAGTAGCAGCTCACCCTGTGTGTGCTGCTACCGAGCAGAAGATACAATCTCCCATATGCTTTGTCTCAGTCAGGGGACACATCGAGGTCGCATCACCACAACATGATAGGTGTAAAGCAGGTGGGAGATTCCAAATGGAGGAGGCGGCGATGAAGAAAGAATAACGCCGCCCAGTGGGGCGTGTGCTGCTGCATGGAGGAGGGGCTGAATGGAGCCTGGCGCCGCCTTCTCAGTCCCCAGCCTCAGGGACTTCTGTAAGTTATAAGTTATTTTTCTGCAGTTTTATAGGGCGGATTTAGCTCAGAGAGGGATAGATAGGGAGCAGCTAGGAAGGTGCAGGGACAGGTAGTGATAGTGCAGGGGCTTAGATCCAGGTGACAGGTTCCCTTTAAGAATGGATCTAGTTGTTCCATTTACTAGGCACTGAATAAGGGGAAAACCACAATGAAACTCTGCGTAGTAATGAGCATGCTGGAGATTTATAAACTACACCATGCTATCACTTTTATTGAGTGGGATTTGAAGGATCCTTTTACTAGTATTTTACATGGTAAATTCCTGCAGTTTTGAGGTGCAAAACCTGTTCCGCAAATCTGCAACAGATCAGGTGATGTGTAAACTTGGCCTAATACTTCTTTACTTTGTGAGTTTCTTGGACCCTATATATAGTATGAGGGAGAAGGTGTCCCTTCATTGATATTAGTGGGAGTAATATTTGAATTGTCAGATCTTAAATGAGTTGAGGAGGTTGTCTCATAAAAAAAACAAAAAAAAACATTTTTTCAACTCTCCACAGAATAGGTGATAAATTTATATTTATTTACTTAAGGTACCGTCACACGGGGCAACATCGCAGGTAACTCAGGAGCATTTCCAAGTTGCGGCGACATCGCTGGAGAGTTGCCCTGTGTAACAGGGTGATTTCAACGGCGATAATTGCTTGAGCAACATCGCTAGGTTTCACAACAATGTCCTGAAAGCTGGCGATGTTGCTCAGGCGATCTGCCTAAATTGCCCTGTCTGACATCGCAACAGCGATGTTTCAAGCAACTTTCCCCATTGACTGCAATGTTAAGGGTTGCTGCTGCTGCCAGGGTTGAATTTAACCCTGGCAGCGATAGTTGCTTTCAACATCGCCGCTGCGTTGCCGGCAATGTCTCCTCGTCTGACAGCAGTACAGCGATCTTGGCCAGTGGCCAAAAATGTGCGCGCTCCCGTGAGTTGCCGGCGATGTGGAAGCGTGTAACGGGGCCTTAAGGGACTGTCTTCTGAGACCCTCAGTGATCCAAACAAAGTGGGCCAAAGTCCTCTGTATAAATAAACTGCTAATGAGAATAAGAATCTAATTGTCTATTCATTTTGTTTAATTCGAGGGATGAGCGAGTATAAACGCAAGTATTCAGTACTTGGCCAGTAATGCGGTACTCGCGGTATTCGAAACAGCAAATATTTCACTACTCGCCTCGCAATATTCGGATCTCCCACCCAGTATTAGCCAATCATAGTAATGCCACAGCCTTCTTGGTTGTGGCATTACTATGATTGGCTGGCTGCTCAGCATCATACATGAGTCATAGCCTTAGACTCTATATAAGGCCTGCCGCCACCACTTCTGCACATTGCATGCAGAAAACAGCTAGTGTAGGGAAAGTGTGAGCAGCTGATAGGGAGAGTTGTGCTCATGCAAATCGTACAGAAATCCTCTGTAAAACCCTAAAGCTCTTGTGAGAGCTACCAGTACTGTAGTACTAGGTGACTGTAGTGCAGGGAGACTGGCAGGAGCATAAGGCTAGGGTCTGACTTGCGTCAGCTCTCAGCCTGCCGGATCCTCTTAAAACTTACCCTCTGGCAGGCTTAGCGCATAGTGTCATCAGCATGTTACGCTATGCGCCGCCTGCCTATGCATTTCTTTGGCAACCTGATGCTTACCGCTGCCGACTGCTCCACAGAGAATCTCCGGATATGCGCTATTGCAGAGCGCACAGGAAGATGCTGCACACCATGTTTCCTGTGCGCTCTGCAATAGCGCATATCCGGGTGTTGTTTGTGGAGCCGGCGGGTGCGCGAAGTCTCAGGTTAACATAGTAATGCAGGCAGGTAGCGTATAGTGTTACATGCTGATAACGCTATTTGCTCAGCCTGCCAAAAACAAAGTTTTAAATGCATTCGGCAGGATGAGGGCAAGTCTGACCCTGCCTTAGAGTACCACATAGTACAATCAGCAATATTTCAGCTCTTCTCAGAGCTGAAAGTATAAGGTCAGGGAGTAGTGACAGTTTTCCCACCTATTTTTGAGGTCACATTTATCCCTGCAGGCCTATTATTATGTGCCATTGTGGTGCTGTGTTCATACCGAATAGCACGCACGGTACTACACAATTGACATGCAGCCAGCACCGCTGTCTTGTGTGGTGACTGGCGCACGTAATATCGCCTTTAACCTCAGGGCAATTTTTTGGTGCTGATGCGGTGCTGTGTTCATACCAAATAGCACGCACGGTACTACACAATTGACATGCAGCCAGCACCGCTGTCTTGTGTGGTGACTGGCGCACGTAATATCGCTTTTAACCTCAGGGCAATTTTTTGGTGCTGATGCGGTGCTGTGTTCATACCGAATAGCAAGCATGGTACTGCACAACTGACACGTAGCCAGCACCGCTGTCTTGTGTGGTGACTGATGCACGTAAGGCTAGGGTCACATTAGTGTCAGCCCTTAGGCTGATGGTTCCGTTAAAAACATAGAATTTCCCAGCCTGAGCGCATAGCTTTAATGAAATGTAATGCTGCGCTCAGGCTGTGTATTGATCCCTATGGTTACCGTTGTCATATCGCAAGCGGCAGCTTCACTCACAAGGGCCAGCAGACATGCGCTTTTGATCAGCACACAGGAAAATGCTGCAGACCGTGTTTCCTGTGCGCTGATCAAAAGAGCATAGACAGCCCTGAGGAAGGTGCCAGGAAGGGCGCCAAAACGCGTAGGAAGGAATAAAGAAGTATACTGCTACAACATCTTGCATCCCAGGTGATTTTGTGGACTCAGCAGCGCGGACCGTGGTACACCTTGCTTCCCATATTTTCTGGCTGTTTTTCCACATTGGAGTGGTCGGTGGAGGTCCTGCAGCAGCTGATACTGTGATATGCTGTTAAACCAGTTGTGGGTCTCACAACTGGAATAGGTGAGTGTAACTGCATTACACCACTCACATCTGAGTGTCACTAGTGATAGGGCACTATTGCGCCTCTTGTTCCCCCACCTTTTTTGTATTTAGACAGCCCTTGTCAGTAAAGCGTCCGGCTGCACTACGACAATGGTAACAATAGGGATCAATATGGACGTAGGCGTGGGGTTGTCAGTGGTGCCCGACAAGGCACAGAGTCTGGGAGACAGAAGAAGGTTGATGCATCTATGTTCCTGGTGAAATTTCCCAGTCTGGAATGTAAATGGGTCTGGAAGACAGAAGAGCAAGGGCAGATACTGTCTTGGATGGCTTATAAGGCCTGAAAGAAATTTTCTAGCAGCACCCAATCTTCCATGACCACACAGTCTCCTGTCCATACAGAGAACGCTGGGTCATCCTATTCTCAACCTGTTCCTAGTTCATCACCCCGTCAGGAGTCACAGGAAACATTTGACCCCAACCTTGACCACTCCGAGGATCTGTTTGGTCCATATCCTTTCGTTGCCTCTGGCCTCTCACCGCGCAACATTGAAGAGGAATACCAACACGGAAGGAGGATGACATGGACGACGAGGTGGTCGATGATGAGACACACATAGCCAGCACAGCAGCACAGAGGAAGAAGGTGGATACGTAGCACCAACAAAGGCACTAGGGGCTACTGGTTTGAGCAGAGTGTGAAGTGTGTCAACTGTTGCCAAGAGCAATCCCTCTGTGCCCCAAGTCAAGGCAAGGGTGCATTCAGCCGCTATCTAGAAATTTTTTTCAGGTAGTCCTTCTGAACCAAATGTTATCATCTGTAGCATCTGCCATATGAAGCTGAGCAGAGACCAGGGCAATGGCAACCAAAGCACCACCAGTATGCAGAAACACATGGTAGCCAAGCACCCTAGTCGGTTGGCGTAACAACAGGGTACCAAATTGGTGTCTACGGGTCAAACCACTGCCATGTCACCTGTGATCCGTCCTTCCCAATCTGCTGGGCAGGAATCAGGTGAGCATACCTTTTGCTCACTACTTGTTTGTCCCAGCCAAGCATCTAGTTGTCGGTGCCCCAGTTCTATGAAAGGAAGCTTAAAGGGGTTGTCCGGGCTTGTGACATATTCTCAGTGTATATCCAGCCAGCCTAATGCTGACAACCACTCATGTACTTTGTGTCAGTATTTTGCAGTGTTCCTGAGATACCAGTAACTGCTTCTGAAGAGACAGGACCAGAGGGTGTGTGCTGCCATGATAATGTTATCTGGTTGTGACATCCTACTCTACTCCAAGTCTGCCCTCCATAGCAGCAGGTCCTCCCCATCCACATGATCGAGCCCTCCGCACACATTACCAAATCCTCCCCCTACAGCTGCTGAGTGAAGTAAAGAGTCTGCAGTGACGAGGAATAATCCTCCTGCTGTTTGATTTCAAGAAGCGTTATCAGTGACTCCTTCCCTCACTGTGGAGCGACTGTGCAAGCCAGTGATGGCTGCCTGTAGCTTCTCATCTTCACAGGGGTTGGCAATCACACTGGCACACTGTAACAAAGTACTGCTGAGTGAATGAGACAGTTCATGTCTTCACACAGGGGCAGATTTGGTGCAGTGTAACAGTGTGAATACTGATTGAAGCAGCCTGTCCAATCAGTACCTGTTTGTATGGAGTATACTGTATTTGATACTAAGGATTCTGATACTAAAAATATAGGGCTTGTCTAGGGTTGTTGAGGAGCCCTTCCTTCCTTCTATCCTACCTTATTTCCTTCCTTCCTTCCTTCCTTCCTATCCTTCCTATCCCCTATCCTTCCTTCCTTCTATCCTTCCTTCCTTCCTTCCTATCCTGCCATCCTTCCTTCCTTCCTTCCTTCCTTCCTTCTTTACTTCCATGAACCTGTATCCTTCCTTCCATCCTTCCATCCTTCTGTGAACCTGTATCATTCCTTCCATCCTTCAGTGAACCTGTATTCTTTCCTTCCATCGTTCCATCCTTCTGTGAACCTGTATCCTTCCTTCCATCCTTCCTTCTGTGAACCTGTATCCTTCCATCCATCCTTCCTTCCTTCCATCCTCCCGTGAACCTGTATCCTTCCTTCCATCCTTCCTTCCTTCCTTCCATCCTTCTGTGAACCTGTATCCTTCCTTCCATCCTTCCTTCCTTCCTTCCATCCTTCCGTGAACCTGTATCCTTCCTTCCATCCTTCCGTCCTTCCATGAACCTGTATCATTCCTTCCATCCTTCCTTCCGTGAACCTATATTCTTTCCTTCCATCGTTCTATCCTTCCGTGAACCTGTATCCTTCTTTCCATCCTTCCGTGAACCTGCATCCTTTCTTCCATCCTTCCTTCCGTGAACCTGAATCACCAGGTTCACGGAAGAATGGAAGGAATGATACAGGTTCACAGAAGGACAGAAGGAATGATACAGGTTCACGGAAGGACGGAAGGATGGAAGGAAGGATACAGGTTCACGGAAGGAAGGATAGAAGGAAAGATATAGGTTCACGGAAGGATGGAAAGAAGGATACAGGTTCACGGAAGGATGAAAGGAAGGATACAGGTTCTAACACATGTTTTCAACTTCTGCTTCTGCTACATGTACCTCCTGGTCAATAAGCTAAAAACAATGTTCTGTTCATTAATATTTCCCATCGGAGGCACTTGTGATGAGACACTCCTTCCTTCATCATCCATAATACAGCCCCTTGGGCTTCTTTTTGCGGACACTATGGCTATGCCTTCACATTGGGTTCTGCAAGAACTATGCTAGTAGTCCTAGGCTAGCTTCATAATTGTTTGGCCCTTGAGACCTGCTTCCTTCATCAGCCATGGTACAGCCCTTTGGGCTAGTTTTCGGAGACACTATGGCTATGCCTGGACATTGGGCACTGCAACTACTGTGCTAGTAGTCCTACCTAGCTTCATAATTGTTTGGCCCTTGAGACCTGCTTCCTTCATCAACCATGATACAGCTCCTTGGGCTAATTTTTGGAGACACAATGAGTGCACATTGTGCAGTGGCAGTGGAACAACAAGGACAGTAGTCCAAGCTTTATAATTGTGAAGCCCTTGTGATGATGATGATGGGTGGCTTCTTCCTGTTCTAACCATCACATAGCCTCTAGGCAGATCACTCTCTATACACAACTTACATTCTGAGCTGTCAGAAGATCGCCTAAATCATCACTCGCTTTTACGGCACTTCTGATATATCACTGTGTAAGTGACGTATGAGTCCCGCTCTGCCGGCAAAAAACAACAGGATTTCAAATGGTATTTGCACATTCTAGTGAAGCAGTGGTGTAAAACCACTCGTGCAGACCACGGTGCCCCCATGTTACATACATTTGTTTACAGCATACTTTTTTTTAACATTTACACATTAAAGCTGCGCACACACACTGTGTGTTTCTAATGCATGCTTTTTTCTGCACTGTCGCCCTATTTTTGTGTCCATCCAGGTACAACGAGGCAGCTGGGGACTGGAATCCACAGCACACGGTGGCCAAAGCTTTTGGGCCCCCCCTGCTGCGAATTGCAGTCTGCAGCCACTCCAGAAAATGGCGCGTTCATAGAAGCACTATCTTCAGGTGCTGTATTCGACTCTTCTACGGCCCTGGTGCTGGGTGGCTTGCTGGATAATAATGGACTTAGGGCCAGCTTTGTATTATCAGTTCGCCCTAAGCCCGAAATTCATGATGTCATGCCAATATTAGACATGTCCACCATGAATTTCTATTAAATAGTTTAAAAAAACAACACAGAGAATTTTTTTAATTAAAAATAAAACAAAACTCAATTAGTAACTCCATCTTTATTGAAGAAAAAAACCTCCAACGTAGTCCAAACGATATCTTCTTCTTCAGCTCTGCTATATCTCTACCAGCACACACACTGAACTCAGATTAACTTTCTCACAGCACCGCAATCAGTGCCAGAAGTGAGGTGAGAGCAGCGCTCATGACTCACCGTAGCCGGGTTCTGCACATCGCAGGCGTTGACTCTCCACTTTTCACGGAACCGCGCCTGTGGCTGTGGGGCCCGGTGGTCCAGATCAATAGGGGGGATGGCTGAACAGTAGGGATTGATTGTCTTCGTGACGCCACCTGTGAGAGGTCCGGTAACTATACCGCCGCTGCGGGGCCTCCAGGGGATGTTATGCAGCAAGATGGGACGCTCCCCACAGGATGAGTGGGAGTCCCCGGGGCCAGGAGCTGCACAAGATTTTGTGAGGCAGGCAGCGGTAATACTGCTGTTAGGCCCAGGAGTCATACACAGACACACCAAAGTCTTTTAAGTACCTTTACTGATGGTTTTCAGGTACGCTCAGACCGAAAGGGGATGAAGTCAGCACTTCTGGAGGTTCACAGCAAGCAGTTAGTTTAGGCTTCCTTTCTCTTTCTTCTAAGGCTAAGGTCAGGTGGATATGGAATCCAGCCGGACCGGGCAGTGTGTTCGATGGAACTTGATTTACCTGGATGGCAGCACTGAGGGCACTGTAAAAGGGTCTGAGCAGGATCAGTACTCTTCCCTGGGCTCTTGTAGGTAGGTGCTTCAGGTGGAACAGGTGGCTAAACCTCCTGTTAGATGGTCTGGTTCTCTGTGGTGGCTGAGTGGCTCCAGTAACCGGTTGGTAAGGAAAGAGTCAGAATAACTCTGTTTTCCTTGAGAGGTGTTCTCCTTCTTCCTCTGACCCCAATTGCAAGGGTCTCCTCACTGGCTAAATGGCTGGTTGGGCCTAGTGTGTCCCTCATAAGATGGAGGTTACACACTGCCTGCAGCTCTTGTAGCGTCTGCACACACTCTGGTGTTTCTCCCTCCAAGACCTTATTTATAGGGGGAACTGGCTCAAAGTGACCAGTGGAGCTCCCCCTAGAGGCTTGGGGTGAAACCAGGTGTTCTAAGGTGTTGTAAGTGTTGTTAAGTATTTGTGAGTGTTGCTTTGCTGTTAGCTCCATTCATGCCCCAAGGAGTTCTGTGGTGCCCAACAAGGTGCCAGGGTGCCACACTCACTTCAGGCAGTGTTGGCAGTGATGTCAGAGTCGGGGTACTGCTGGCTATTTCAAACAAACAGCTGATGCATCAGCTGTTCATTTGAAATAGCAAATAGCCAGCGGTCTTTTTGAAAAAGCCGGCTATTGCACATAGCCGGCTATTTCAAAGCACATTTCACCACCGGCGATTTTCAAGCGAACAGCATCAGCAGATCGTGCCATGCCACATAATGTGGTCTAAGCCATCATGTGGAGCTGTCATCAATGTGCATCTGCATGTTGGTTACACTGCAACATGAAGGTGTATGAAACACTCATTTGTCATCCAAATGGTGACGGCTATAGGGGTCCTTGACCTGTGTGGTAGCAAAAATAGTTGGGTCCTGACTGCAAAGGTGACAACAACATATTAATGCGATGATCCACAACCACTTGACACCTTGCAGCACATATGTGTGACCTGTGACACATTCAATTTTGCTACACAATGATCACAATACAGAACACTGAATACAATCTCACTACTATGTGTTGGCCCCCATGGTGCGAACACCTGATGCTTACTGGCTGCTCTTGTGTTCAAGATTCAAATACCTACCATGCTAAGTGAAGGGTTATCTAACATTCAAAATATGTGGGCACTGTTGTTGGACTCATGTCCCAAACCAGAGTGGGCCCCCACCATAGGGTAGCTGCCGACCATAACCTTTTACCGTACAATTCACGCCGTCATGACATTCATACACACACAAGGTGTTTTCACTATGTTGTGTGCCTTGTCTTAAATTGCTCTGTTTTCATGTTTGATATTCCAAATGACGAGGACTCAGTGTCTGGGGACGCTCCACAGTCCCCAACAGCACCCGGGACACCCCCACCACCTTCCCCAGAGGGCCCAGCCACTCCCTCCCCACCTGGTTCTGTGAAACATTGTGTGGTAATATGCAGTACACAGGGTCAACCCTTTGGGCCACAGTGTATGGCACAACTGTCTGTACATATCCATTGTGATGTGTTGTGCCCACAGGGGCACATGTCCACACTCATTGAGCAAGCAATGGTGTTTGTGGGAGATGTAGGTACAGTCCATTACACACACAAACATGTGTACACAAACATAGTTCAGTTGTGCCATGGCAGCTGTGCCATGGCATGGACCAATGTAGGCACATATGGCCATAGTGTTGTGTGTATGTTCCCACCATCAGCTACAGACGCACACATAGCAAACCATTGTGTATTGTAAGCCACTATCCTGTTCAAAACCGCTCCTGTGTGACGCTTGAGCTGCTTGAAAGTGTGTTGCAGCAGACACTTTCTACGGCACGAGCGTGTATTCATTCCAAACTCCAAGACAATGGCGTCACGTATTAGCCAGCCTTCCAGCGCAGGCTGGCCAATCAGAACGCGATTGCGTTGTCCAATTAGCGTGTTTGGGGCGCGGTGTCAAACAATTTGGCACGCCTATGTTTTCGCCGCGCTGAACATGTACACCCACATTCCCTTGGGGATTGCGGTGTGTGAAGCGGCCACGGGAGTCTACCGGATGTTTTCCGCTGTTGGTGTGGCAACTTCCAGGGCGACACGTCGCCTTAGGATGAGGCTGAAATTGCGGCGTGTAAAAGCGCCATCGGCGATCTCAGGCAACCATGAAAAACGTGCAAGCGCACGTTAGATTGACTCCTATCGCCACCAAAAATTGCGGCGTGTAAAGGTACCTTCACACACAGCAATATTGCTAGGCAATTTCACTGGCAATTTGCTGGTTGCAGTGAAATGATGGACACATTGTTACATTTGTACACAGCAACAAAATAGAACAATATGTCCATGATTTCACAGCAACCAGCAAATTGCCAGTAAAATTGCCTAGCAAAATTGCTGTGTGTGAAGGTACCTTTTGGGTATCTTTACACGCCACAACCACGGCGAGAAATGTGGCAGCGATATTGCGACCTGGAAATATCGCTGCCACATTTCCTCCCAATTGCCTCCTTATTGCGGCGTGTAAATCTGGAATTTGGCGGCGATAAAACAAATGCCGCCTGGTTTCGATTTTGGAGCACTGTGATAATTCCAGCGAGAAATATCGCCTCCAAAAATGTCTCCTTTGGTTGTGGCGTGTAAAGGTGCCCTAATGGTACCGTCACACGTTATGATATCGTTAACGAAATTGTTAGCTATGTCACGTGACCGTGATCGTTTCAACATCGTTAGTGCGTTGTCACATGCTATGATATCGATAACGATCTTACATTTGGCAACGCTCCAGCTACTTGGAGAACAACGAGTGAACGATATTTCCAAAGCGGCAGGAATAGGAGAATTGTAAACGACATCGTTCAAAAAGGTGTCACACTGAACGATGTTGCTGCTTCCCAGAACGTTCATTGGACGACGAACGATAGATTTGAGTTCTGGATCTCAAATTTCTGATGAACGATCCAACGATTTTTCCTTCCAATATCGTTTGTTTATACGCAACGACGCACAAACGATATAGTTTGAACGATCAAAAATCTGTTAACGATATCCTAGTGTGTGACGGTACCATTATGGTCAGATATTCAGCAATCATACATTTATCACCAATCGTGGGGATAAGTGATATATGTCGTATGGGACAACCCTTTAAAACCTTTAAAAGTCTATGGTGTAACTTGTCTTCATATTTCATTTGAATTTTATAGTAAAATATATTGTAATGCAAAATATCTTCTATTGAATGCTATGAAACAGAAAAGATTATTGATGTTTATTAAGTACTCTGTATTGTGCTAATGGGTGATATCAATAATATATGCTACACTAGATAAGTGTTGTTTTGTTCTAATTGTATTACATTAAAAATCAATCTTTCAAAGAGCACACTCACAAAATTTTTAGCCCTTAAATCTACAGTATGTACGTTTGTATTTAATGTAGTGTAAGTGCTTTAAAGTTGTTCTACAATAAAATGGCCAGTCTGTCCTAGTCACATGCCATAATGGGCTGCTGTCTGAATTAAACCAGCTCCCAACATCTGTGTCTCAACTGACAGAGGAGCATAATCATCATAGGTAAGTTGGTGATCTGCAGCAGATAGGCTGTGACATCAGAAGAAATAAACCTTCTCCTAGGCTGACTGACAACTAAGGATTTTTTTCTCTCCAGCCCCAGGTCCTCTCTGCTCAGTCAGCTGGGGAGTAGATTTATTTGGTGCCATATCATAGCCCTTCTCTTCAGCTCACAGAGGTATGTATGTTTTCAATACAGATCTTATGACAGTTGAGAAAATGGTCTTGGGAGCTGGGATTCTTCAGATTGCAGCATGATTTATAACTAGGACAGATCGCCATTTGAATTACTTGTGGGGGCCATTTTATTACAATATTGGAGATCCCCTTTAACATACGGTACTCACCAATCGCTGTCTTCCCTAGCTTCCAGTACCAGTTCAGTCCTCTTCTCACTCACTTGCCTGAAATTCAGACTTAGGAATACACCAGGCTTCTGGTAGACACATAAACGCCAGTGTGATCATTATTCATTGATGTTATTTATCAAAGGAATATTAAGTTTATTAGGCTGCTTTCACATCGGCGGTAAGAGTAATTTGCAGCAGATCCGGCAGATGTTGACACAACTGTTGGATCTGCCGACTTGGGGCACCAATCCGGCAAGCCCCATTCATTCTCTATGGGGCGTCTGGTCAGGTGTGACAAGTGCGGTTTTGCCGGATTTCTGGCAGATCCGACACTTGCGGCCGCACAAAATACACTCTGCTAGCAGCGTTTTTTTGCGGCTCCGCAAGTGCCAAAACTGCACTTGCCGCACCGGACCACAAGCCCCATAGAGAATGAATGGGACTTGCTGGATCGGTGCCTCCAGTTGTTACATGGCAGATTCAGCAGGTGCGGCGACATCTGCCAAATTACATTTACCGATGATGTGAAAGCAGCCTTAAAAATGTATTACTTTTTAGTCTTATATAGTCCAAAAATGTTGCATGCAATGTTTTTGGATCCGGCAGAAAAATCCCACTTCTCCCGGATTCATCTGGCGAGATGGCAGCCGGATGGCAGATAACTGCCATACGGCTCCATCCGGCCCCATAGGATACTATGGGGCCAAAATCTGGTCCGGGGCTGTCAACCCTGACAGCCCCGGACCAGACCTCACCGCAATGTGAAGCCAGCCTTACACACTGCTGACAGGGAGTGACCTCTGGAGCCTCGCTCTGAGAATATTCTGACAACAAAACTCCATGGGAATCGATGAGCATCATGGGATATGACACTTAGGATTATGTAAGAACTTCCAGTATTTATTTCAAAGTACCGTAATAAATTGATGAATGAGGGCAGGTTTTTTTCGCGGCTGCAAGTGCCGCATCTGCCGCAACCGGCAAAACCGCACTTGCTGCACCCGACCGCAAGCCCCATATTCAATGCATGGGGCTTGCCGAAACGGCGGCACACGTGCGGCCATTAGGCGGCAGGTGCAGCAGATGCAGTAAATCTGCCGGATCTGCCGCATTTTTAAAAAACGCCAATGTGAAAACAGCCTTAAAAAAACAGACCCCAAAACACACAGAAATCGAAGTGTTAATAAAAAAAAGCCACAAAAACCATGTTTGTATTAGGTACAGACAAAATCTAGGCACTGGATTTTTTGCTACACAGAATGCTGCATTTCTTTTTTCCAGAATGGATTGTGTGTAAAAACCTTCTTTTTTCACCATGTAGCAAATACCCAAATTACAAAAAACAATAATTATTTTATGGTTGAATTATTAAAAATATATTTTTAAACATTAAATGCGTTTTCCCATGAGCAAAGGTAATTTTAAAGTTTATTTTAAATTACGGTAATAGATCTTATAATAATGATAATAATAATCTCCACAATTGGATGTGTTTAAAATAATGTTTCTGTGCTGATATAACCTTATATATGTGTCCCTGCCATTACACAGTACATAGCAAGGACACATATATAAGATTATCTCAGCACAGGAGATGTGGTATGATCAGACCTAATGCCTGTACAGTCAGACACATCCATTACACAGTACATAGCAGGGACACATATATAAGATTATCTCAGCACAGGAGATGTGGTATGATCAGACCATGTTCCTGTATGGTCAGACACAGCCATTACACAGTACATAGCAAGGACACATATATAAGATTATCTCAGCACAGGAGATGTGGTATGATCAGACCGTGTCCCTGTACAGTCAGACACATCCATTACACAGTACATAGCAGGGATACATATATAAGATTATCTCAGCACAGGAGATGTGGTATGATTAGACCATGTCCCTGTATGGTCAGACACAGCCATTACACAGTACATAGCAGGGACACATATATAAGATTATCTCAGCACAGGAGATGTGGTATGATTAGACCATGTCCCTGTATGGTCAGACACAGCCATTACACAGTACATAGCAGGGACACATATATAAGATTATCTCAGCACAGGAGATGTGGTATGATCAGACTATGTCCCTGTATGGTCAGACACATCCATTACACAGTACATAGCAGGGACACATGTATAAGATTATCTCATTACATTCCAATTGTGGAATTTATTAATCCAAGATCTATTAATTAAAATTAACTTTGTCAGACAAATTTAAAATAACTTTTAGAAAGTGAAATTACAAACAAATACTGGCATAAGTCTAAAAATCACAATTAGTCTGATATGAAAAAGGAGTGGGATAGTTTGCCCTGGAAGTCCTGAAGGCACAAATATTCTAATCCCTGGTGAGTTAGCGGAAGGGTGAGACTTTTTGTGCGTTCTTGCTGAGTATGTGTTATATGTCTTTGACTGTTGGGGATCCAATAAATTCTAACCATTGTGTTGTTCCCTCACCCTTTGTTGTCTGAGTAGTGTTCTGCCCACCGGTAAGGAGCTCAGGCATTCAGGGGGATGACCATTATCCATGCAGTCTTTCTAAAGGCTGCTGGGCCAGCGGACGAGAGCATCCACTGACTCCAATGTCTCCATAGTCACAATCTAACAGTGCAAGCAGCTAGATAGAGCACATAGAAATTACAAACTTATAACGTCACAATAAGCTTCACCTCAGGTCAGTTAGAGAAACGTGACTAAGCTCTGACCTGAGGTGAACCTAACTGTGACATTTCCCCGGTTGCAGTGGCAGCCAAAAATCAGTCAGTTTCTGCTCTCACATGATAGAAGTTCGCAGAGGATCATGGATAGTTTCTGTGGGAGTAATAAAGATGGCAACAAGGATAGTAATTGTGTTCTTTTTCTAAATAAATTATTTTTCACAGTGTGGTGTATTATTTACTATTTACTTAGAGGTTCCTAATGACTTTGTCTTGCATTGGCCCGATATTATGAACTTCAGGTTTAGCTTGCAATGCATAACTGGCATTAACCCCTTGATTACCCAGTTTGCCACTGGCATGAGGGCAACTGGAAAAGTCTGGTACAGCGCCATAAAATGGCACTTCTAAGAATGTGCCATTTTCTGGGGTGGCTGCAGGCTGCAATTCACAGCATTGCGCACCTGGAACACTTGCAAACTCCAGAAAGCTTAAATAAATTATTTTAAAGGTGCACAAAATTCAACAGTTTAACACAAGCCAGTAGACCAGATGGCTGGGAACACTCTTAACTGTAAGGTTAGATGTTGTTCCCAGCTAGCGGGTCTACTGGCTAGTGTTAAGCTGTAGGACTTTTTGGATCCAAAACATTCAGGGAAAGTTTTAGGGCCATTTTAAATTTAAAACGTTTTCCAGAGGAAAGCCAGGTTGGCCAATTTTTTTTTGTAAATTGCTTGGGTTTCTGATTGCATATTGAAACTTCAATGTGCGTGCCAATTTTGAAATTGGCGAACATGTTTAGAAAAAGTTTGCTCCTCTCAACTCATCATCCTGTGTATTTAATGGTGATGGCAAGGTGTTGACTAACCGGCGTGGGATTATGCTCTTTTTATAACCTATAAATTATAACGAAGGTTGAGCGCTGGACTAAGTGAGAGTAGATAAATTAACACTTGTAAGCACACCCCACATCATGTGCTGAGAAGTGTGCATGTGACAATGCCGTTATTACATTCTATATGATCAGTGGAGGTCCAACTTTCAAAAACACCAACATATTGAAGGCAGAAGACACCAGAGGCCCTTTCAAGCTATAAGGGTGGTTTCACATTTGCGCATGATGCTCAGCGGATCTGAGCGCAGCAAAACTAAGGCACTACGCGCTCCTATGTTTAACATGGGAATGCATAGTGCCTGTTTGTGGCTGCGTTCAGCTGCATTTGCATTCGGCTGCGCATAATTTTTGCGCAGCCGAACGCAAAATGTTGGATTTTTTGTGCGTAGCTATGTGCTTGCTTTATACGCAAGCAGACAGCTGCACACAAAAAAAGGAATAGGATTACATTTTTGTGCATTGCCATCTGCTGGCAAACACACAGACGCTGTGGAAGATTACCTCCTCTGAGGTCATCTGCAGGTGAATCCTGTCCCGCAGTTCTCTTCTTCTTTCTTCTTCTTTCTTCTTCTTTCTTCTACCTCTTCTTTCTTCTTCTTCTTTCTTCTTCTTCTTTCTTCTTCTTCTTTCTTCTTCTTCTCTCTCCCTACCGCCGCTGGTTCATTTAAGGTAAGGTCGACTTTTCCGCCCTGCTATTTCAAATGAACAGCTGATGAAGTCAGTTGTTCATCAGCTGTTCATTTGAAATAGCGGGACGGGAAAGCAAACTCCGCTGCCGGCTTTCCCGCCGGCTATTTTAAATGAACCAGTGGCGGCAGGGAGATCAGCGGCGGCGGCCGGGAGGAAGAGATCAGTGGCAGCTGCCTGGATCTTCACCTCTGATCTCCGCCTCCCGGCCGCCACCACTGATTGGGTGGCCGAACAGCCTCACTGACATTTTCATGTGAACGCATGTGGACAATCTCCACTGCGCTCACATGAAAATGTTTGCGTTCGGCACTGCGTATGCGCTCCATATGCTGCAGTGCTGAACGCAAAAGTGAACCCAGCCTAACTGTTCCTTGAATATCAGCTCAGCCTATTCATGTGAACGATGCTGAACCGAGCTGCCCCACCACAGTCTGCCGTGCTGTCACTCTCTTATGAATGTTACTGTGTGGTATAATGCTTTTTTCTGCAATTGGTAGAGGTATCAGAGTCAGATTCCTACAAGTGCATCATAATAAAATCTTTTCATGACTAACTGATATTTTTCTGTATTTTTCAGAGACAGTATATGATGGCATAAAATATGGCTCTGTTTTATTATAAAAGTAAAGTCAGCAATGCAAATTTCCAAGATCGGATTCCCCTCCGCGTTGTACGCTCAGAGTCTGACCTCTCCCCTTATGAGAAAGCCTACCTAAATTCGGTGGAGAAAGGAGATTACGCCAGTGTGAAGCAATCACTTGAAGAAGCCGAAATTTATTTCAGGATCAATATTAATTGCATTGACACCTTGGGAAGAACAGCGCTATTAATTGCTATTGAAAATGAAAACCTTGAACTGATCGAGCTATTGCTAAGTTTTAATGTCTATGTTGGAGATGCTTTACTACACGCCATAAGGAAAGAAGTGGTTGGAGCAGTTGAGCTGTTATTAAACTACAAAAAGCCAAGCGGAGAAAAGCAGGTAGGATAATTAATGTTGTTATTGATTAGTGTTACAGAAGTATATTTCTTTAATTTTCTTTCTGAGATATAGGAAAATATACTTACTGTATATGATGTAAAAATTCCTTTACTAATTTTTGCAGTTTCTGCTTACAACTGAGGAACGTAAAAGCTCAGAAAAAACAGTTAATCTTTGCAAGGCCAGGGCCACATCATGTTTTTGCCACATATTAGTAGTTCCATTGTGACTCCAGACTGAAGCCCTGAAAAACGTGATTTAGGCAAATCCGCTGGCGGTACCTATCACTTTAATAAAACAGACTGAGTTACGCTCTGTTCACACATACCAAACCGTTTTTTTAGCTATTAGAAAAACTGATCAGTTTTTCTAACGGTGCCAAATGCTCTGAACTGTGCCATGCGTTAACGCATGCGTTTCCCATAGGGCCCCATGTTAAAAAAACGCACGCGTTTTTTTAAACAACCCATACATTTTTTTACGGCACCCAAAAAACAATGCATGCAGTGTTTTTTGGAATGGTGAAAAAAAAAGCTACACTCAAGTGCACCTGCGTTTTTTATAAACAGCTAAAAAAACGCAGAGAATGCCAAAAACGCAGGTATGTGTAAATGACTCACCGTAACCAGGTCTTCAGGTCTCGGGCGTTGCTTCTCCCGTCACGGTTTCGTGCCCGGGGCTGTGGGGCCCGGTGGTCCAGATCAAAAGGGGTTGTGTGAACGGATACGGGTTAATTCTTAGTTGTCGTGACGCCACCTGCGGGAATTCTCGTGATTTCACTGGCGCTGCTTGGGCCTCTGGGGGATGTACGTCAGCAAGATGGGACGCTCCCCACAGGACGAGCGGGAGTTCCCGGGGCCAGGAGCTGCACTTGGTGCTGTATGGCAGCTTTGTAGTGCTGCGTGTTATATCCAGGAATAATGCACTGACACACACAAAGTTTTAAGGTACCTTTACTGGTGGCATCAGGTACACTCAGACCGGGTGATGAGGTTGACACTCCTGCAGTTTCCACAGCAAGCAGTGTGTAGGCTTCCTCCTCTATTGTTCTGGTGGGGTAGGGTGGATATGGAATCCTGCCGGACCGGGTTGTACGTTCGGCGGAACGTGATTCACCTGGGTTAACTGCACTGAGGGCGCTATCAAAGGGATTAAGACATATTCTCTTCTTCCCTAGGCTCTCATCAGGTGGTGCTTCAGGCGTTCAGGGGGCTAGACTCCCTGGTTGTGGTGCTGGTTTCTATGTGGTTTACATGGTAATCCCCACAGCTCGGTTCCAGTAACCGAATTGTTGGGAGAGTTAGGATAACTCTTTCGTCCCTGAGAGGTGCTTTTCTCCTGTCCTATGACCCCAGTTGCAAGGGTCTCTCACTCGCTGGGTGTGCTGGTTTGGGCCTAGTATAGCTGCAGAACCAGTGGTTGCACACTTCCTGCAGCTGTCCTAGCGTCTTCACACTCTGATGTTTCTCCCTCCAGGACCCGGTTTTATAGGGGGAACTGGCTCAAGGTGACCAGTGGAGCTCCCCCTAGAGGCCTGGGGTGAAACTGGGTGTTAAAGGTGTTTTGTTTGTTGTGAGTGCTGCTTGCTGTTTCCACTCCATTTGTTTACCAGGAGTTCTGTGGTGCCCCAACCAGGGTCCCACATAAACAAGGCCTTACTTTGTGCTCTGTTTGACTTCCTTTTCAAGGCAGGCAGCCCCCCTGTAAGCTTTCAAAAAAGACATTAGAAAACTTACAGATAAGTAGTTTAATGGGTGGTATCTTATTAATAGGTCTTGACTGCTGGCACAATCCTCCCACCTCCTCCTTGTGTGTTCCGCCCCCTTTTATGTCTCTGTGCCGCCTCCTGTTCTGCTGGCTCTGCCCTCCTCCTTTCCTGCTCTCTGAATAAAGCATAAACAGGGCAAGAATCTGGCGCTGACGACAGGCCAAATGCTTTGACCAAGCTGTGCGCGG
This sequence comes from Allobates femoralis, assembly GCA_033576535.1. Classification (NCBI taxonomy): domain Eukaryota; kingdom Metazoa; phylum Chordata; class Amphibia; order Anura; family Aromobatidae; genus Allobates; species Allobates femoralis. Next base: position 667,031,338 of record JARQOC010000002.1, on the reverse strand, counting down.
CTGGTTTAGTGGCAGAGAGCAGGAGAGGAAGAGGAGGAGGGCAGAGCCAGCAGAACAGGAGGCGGTGCAGAGACGTAGAGGGAGTGGAATACACAAGGAGGAGGCTGGAAGACTGTGCAAGCAGTGAAGACCTCTTAATAAGATCCCACCCATTAGACTTCTTATATGTAAGTTTTCTAATGTCTTTTTTAAAGCTAACAGGGAAATAGAGACATGGGGGAGCCATTCCCTGAATGCAGCAGACATGCTGCATTCAGTGCTGCATTTAGTTTGCCATGCACCAGGGGGTGACAAGTCCTCTTTAAGATTGAAGTCATGATGTAGCCATTGATGTGTGGCAAGGTAGGACTTGATTTGAGTATGTAGTATACTATTTAGCTTGCACTTGGTAAAATTGTGTGCAAATTCAAAAACTTGACAGCTTCCTATTATGAAACCATAATTTCCCCAGTCAAGAAAAAGGAAATGTAACCCCTAATGTTAGAATTCTGAGCAGTGTCACTTTATGAGTTTATAACTAGATGAGAGCAAACTTTTCCCAAACATGTTTACCAATTTAAAAATCAGAGTGGGGAGAGGTCAGAGGAGAGTCAGACGCCATTTATTATTTTCCCGGCATTTACTGTGTGATGTTCTGGCATGGAAGCCAATCAGTGCGTATAAATAATCCAAAACTTGCTGACACAAAAGCTGTTATCTCACATGTCCTTTAGGATTAGTGATGAGTTTATCGTTTGAAGTTGGGGTTCGGCGCGCCAAACTTCAAGCAGTTCGACGAATATATTGGCGAACAGTTCGCCGAATATATTGGCGAACAGTTCGCCGAACTTCTGAAGCCCATTCAAATCAATGGCAGACAAAATCAAAGGCATAGAAAAAAGCTTCAAAGGAGCTCAAAAGCTGCTAAACACCAGCTCAAACCATCTTACAGCAGAGCCCCGCTGTTTTGGCACAGCTATTGGCTTTCTAGATTATTTCCCTTTAGATATATTCACTGCTTTTCCCCCCCCGTGATTAGTTAAACACTTAGCCCTGCCCACCCTCTCTGACGATGTCTGTGATTGGTTGCCAGTATGGCAAACAATCTGACATCAGATTACTGTAAAAATAAATAAAACATTGCGCGTGTTCCCCCCAATTTTGATACCAGCCAAGATAAAGCATACGGCTTGGGGTTGGTACCCTGGGTAGGCTCATAATTATTGCCCTCCCACAGGGTAAGAATAGCAGCCTGCTGCTGCTCCAGAATATGGTGCATTCATTAGAAGCACCATACCTTGGGGTTTCATCCTGGCTCTTTCCAGTGCCCTGGTGCAGTGCCAAATGGATTAATAGAAGAGAGTAATAACAAATGAGTATTAACAGCTGTCATCAACCCCTGGATTCATAATGGTAAGGCATCTATGATACCCCCACTTTACCAATCCGTTGAGTAAAAAAGTTAAACAGACAAAGAGGAAAATCCTATACTAGAAATAAAACACATACATGAAAATTCTTTATTGTAAATAAAACACACAGACAACCCGCTTTCACCAATTTCTCCAGTATCTCCTGGCCAAACTACCCAATAGGATTGTCATGTCTCTCCAAATATTGGCTAACAAATATATTTGGGCTCATAAAAGACCTAGGGCGGGCGGTGATTAAATCTACCAAATGTCACTCTGCCCCTGGACGCGACCGTTTCCCCAACGAGTATTTCCGGGCATTTCCCCATATTATAGCCCCTTTCCTCTCCAGATCTTTCACACAGTGGCAAACCTGTGAGGCTATTCCCCCTCTTAACCTCGAGGCCCCCATGAATTTTCAATTCCAAAACCTGGCAAGCCCCCTGAGTCCCCGGGTAGCTACCGTCCTTTCTCTCTCCTCAACTGTGACATAAAAGTTTTTTCTAAAGCCTTTGCCAACCGGTTGCTTGAGGTTATCCCAACGCTGGTAAACCAAGTGGGCTTCGTGGCGGGACACAAAGCTAAGCATGGAGTGAGGGGAATCTTTGACCTAATCCGCGTGGTGGAGTTGAGGGGGGCCCCAAATGTATTCCTCTCCCTGGATGCTGAAAAAGCATTTGATATGGTGCACTGGGGTTACCTCCGACAGGTGTTGGGTTCGGGTTCTCTGGCCCATTCCTCTCGGCGGTCCTGTCGCTATACTCCAACCCTAATTTGAGGGTCCTCTCCTCAGGCTTTTTCTCGCACAGCTTCCCGATCACCAACGGGACCAGAAAAGGGTGCCCGCTCTTTCGAATTATTTACGCCCTTGCTGTTAAGCCCTTTACTGTATCGATCCGATCCAACCAGGACATCTCAGGTACTCGGGTTGGCTCCAAGAATCATATTATTGGCCTGTACGCCGACGACATTATAATAACCTGCACAAACATTTCTCCTTCCGTTTCGGCGGCCCTATCTGCCCTGACCACCTACTCCACTGTCTCATATTATAAACTTAATGCCTCTATGATTCTCCCAATCCTGGTCCCCCAACTTACTATTGACAACCTTCAGACGAAATTCCCTTTCAGGTGGGAGGCGGGATCACCTATTTGGGTATAACTCTGACTCCCTCGCATCAAACCATAGATTGTAACTTTGGCCACCTCATGTCTACCCTTGGGAGGGTGATCTCCTTGCACCTTCTATCTTTCTTGTCTTGGGTTGCAAGGATTCACTCATTCAAAATGTTATTCCTCCCGAAAATCTTATATTACTTCAAGTGTATTCCGATTGCCATCCCTAGGAGAACTTTGCTCAAACTACAAAACCTAGTCTCAAGGTATGTGTGGGCTAATAAAAAACTGAGGGTTGCTAGACAGGTCCTCTTTCTTCCATTCTGCTCTTGATACATGGGGTCCCAGACTTGTCAGGGTACCATTCAGCGGCTATACTGGAGGAAGCCAAAAATTGGTGGCATCCCTCCTACTCCCTGGGTTGGGTACAAATTGAATCCTCTTTTTCGGGGGGAACCTCCCTCAGGGACCTGCTAGCTTCGGAAAAGTTCAGACCCACTGGACTTCATCTCCCAATGCCCACCATGTGCACCCTGCTCTCTGGTTGGAGGCATGCGGTGGAAAGATGGATTCTCCTTCCCCTTGAGAAGATCCCCCTCCTGGCCCTTCATCTCCACATCCCTTTTCTGGATTTGAGGAGTCTGGAGGAGTTGGGGATGTCCTCCCTTGGTGACCTCATTCTAAAATAGGAGTTTCTCCCTCCTGAGCTCCTGGGCTCTGAGTTTCCAGGGGCGAACAGATAACTACCAAATAATTCAAATTAAGCACTTCCTAGCCTCCACCTCATACATGAAAGATTTGAGGCCCCCGCGTACTTCCTCTTTGCTCCAAAGATTTCTCCTGTCTGACCCCCGACGAACTAAAGGCCTCTCAGGCATTTATAGAGAATTTCTCTCCTCAGACATTCCCCTCAAATTAAACTACATGCAAAGGTGGGAGATGAACCTTGGTTTCACAGCCTCTTATGAAGACTGGCAGGCGGCTCTGTCAGGAATTCACAGGGCCACGCGGTGTGTCAATCATCTGGAAAATCTGAAAAAGATTCACCTCCGGTGTACATGTCTCCCTCCTGTCTGACTCGCTTCTCCCTGGCCAGTCTGTGCTGTGCTGGAGACAGTGTGGGCTTGAGGGTACCTTGACACATATGTGGTAGTCCTGCCCAAGGATTGCCCCCTTTTGGACAGTAATTGCTAGTCTGATCGGATCCCTCTCTGGTAGTTCTATTGATCTTACCCCACAACTGGCGATTTTGAATTTTGGTATAGATCTGTTCCCCCTGATCTCTGGGGAGTGATCTCTTATGTCCTAATAGCAGCCAGGTTGTGTCTGGTGGCTAGATGGAAGTCTCACCTACCCCCTACATTCAAGGAGGTGATTGAAAAAAACAACTCCATCTTTCAGCACAAATTTTTTTCTATCCTTAGATAAGGACGCCAAACAGAGGGTCTTGAAAGGATGTGTTATATGGGAACAGCACCCGCTGGCAGCCCCAATTTCACATTAACTACTTGATACTTACTCACTTTGATATTGCTTATATTTGTTTGCAATTTATTGTATTCTGCTTCGCGATGGCTCCCTTTATGCCTGGTTTTATCCCAATCCCCACCCCTTTGGTCCAGCTAAACCCCTGTATTCCTTCTGTTATGTGATTGTTATCACTGAAAGCTCAATAAAAATGTATTGAAACCATAAGACCGAGGGTGGCTAATAAGTTGATGTACTACTCATATGATTTAGGGGGTATGGGAATGCCTAATTTATTGGCGTGTCATAGAGCGACAGTCCTTATGGGGCTTAGAGATTGGTGGTTTATGGATAAGGACCATAGGTGGCTTGAAATCAATGCATTTTATGCAAGTAATTGCTCCACCCGTCTGGTTTTAGAGACTGAGACGATTAAAACGAGCCCATATATCCCTAGCCTGCCCACGATTATATTATTGGAGACGCTTTGCCCCGAAACTATTAAAGATTCTTATGACCAATGTGTCCCTGAAAGCCCTTGAACCACATATCCCTTATATTAATCTCCAAAATTGGATAAAAGCAGGGGTTAAGACCTTACTCAACTTGAAGGACGGGTCTAGGGTCATTCCTTTTGATCAATTAACCTTAAAATATCCAGGAAAACACCATTTCTTTTATCAATACTTGCAAATCTGGCATCTGATTCATACCTCACTGGGATCACCCTTTTTGAATCCCCATTAGACGATAGAGCTAATGGGTATATTCTTAGACCTTAATCCGGACAAGGTGGAGTTTCAATTTTGTACAAAGCCATTAATGACCTGAATATTGATGATAAATTACCATACATGATTCATTTGGAGCAGGATCTAGGGGTGCCTCTTGAGCCGGAGGTCTGGAGGGAGGGTTTAAGAGAGGTACAGCGAGTGTCATCTTGCTTGAAACATCTTGAACAAGTAAAAAAAACCATCTGAGGTGGTAACAGTATCCGGTACAGGTGGCCCATTTTGGCTCTAATCAATCACCACTGTGCTAAAGAGGTTATGGCATGAAGGGGACGTTAGAGCATATGTGCTGGTCTTGTCCAAAGGTAGCTGTTTACTGGGATAATATTAAGAAGCTGATTTACGAAGTGTTGGGGATACATCTAGATATGGGGCCTAGTATTGGAGTCCTGCATATAGGGGTTGATAACATTCCACATGTGATAAGAGGTACCCTATCGCATATCCTAATTGCTGCTAGATTAGCCTTAGCGGCCAAATGGAAGGGGGACACAATGCCTACCATTAAAGAGGTGGTGAAGAAAGTTAATGTTCACTGTCAACATGAACTAGCCTTAGCACATTCTGCCTCTGCAAAGAAGCAAATTCAACGTAACTGAGACCCTTGGTTGTGTAGCCAGCTGTCTGTCGCCATGCGCTGATATGGGGGCGGTAGATATTTAAGCCTATTTACTATTTGGTTTTGGTTGCAAGTTAGGCTAGGGCCACACTTAGCAGGTGCCCCATGTTAACCGGATCCAGTTACTGCAGAGCCCAGCCTGCACTAACGCACACTGGTAACGTTGGGGGCGGCCTGCGAATGCTTTCCTTGGTAACCCGATGTTTACCATGGAGGCAGGCACACAGGAAGCCCCAGGAACTGCGCTTTAGCAGAGCGCACAGGAAAACATTGCTGACAACGTTTTCCTGTGCGTTTTGCTAAAGCGCAGCACATGGGGATCCTGTGTGTCTGCATTCATGGTAAACAGCGGATTACTATGGAGCAGCGTTCACAGGAAGCACCCGATATTACCACTGTGCGTTCCTGCAGACTCGGCTGTGCAGTTACTGTATCCGGGAAACGTAAGTATCATTCTAAGTTTGGCCCTAGCCTTACAAGTCTCATATTTTTTACCTTACCGCTTCTTGCAGTATTTCCTCCTTTGCATTCACCTTACTCAATGCATCTGGTCTTGAGATGACAGTAGACTGTTTTGAGGGGTTAAGTAGTGGGATATGTACCCCTGGATCGAATACAATATATTAAGTTCAATGATGGCACATGTTGCCTTTGACTGCCTCTTTATTCTCTTTTTATTTGTGAGAATGATGTTTTGTTTATGCTCTTTTCGCCCGGTCTGTTGGTGGGCAAATGTTATACTATTAATGTATAAATGCCTTTTTGAAAATTCAATAAAAAAGATTGAATTTATAAAAAAAAAAATAAAAAGTGATTGCAGAATTTTTGTGTTTCCTCAAAAAGGCTTTTTTGGCCTCAAACAGATGTTTGCTAAATCTTTGTGTTTCACCAAAAAGTCTTCTTTTTGTCCTCAAACAAGTGATTACCAAATCTTTGTGTTTCCCCTATAAGCCAGTCTTTTTTGGCCTCAAATAAGTGAATGGCAAATCATTGTGCTTCCCCTAAAACATTTTTTGGTCTCAAACAAGTAATTGCCAAATTTTAGTGTTTTCCCTAAAAGGCTATTTTTGGCCCCTAACAAGTGATTATCAAATCTTTGTGTTTACACTGAAAGGCTTTTATTGCCTCAAACAAGTGGTTGCCAAATCTTTATGTTTCTCCTAAAGTTTTTATTGGCTTCACACAAGTGATTGACAAATTTACGTCACACGCCGCAATCTCGCCTGGCGATATGTGGCGATATGACGTGTGCACTCACATTTTTCGTACCCGCCTCAGATCGTCGATGGCGGCTTCACACGCCGCAATATTGCCCTGAATCTAAGGCGATGTGTCGCTCCGGAAATCACCTCACCTACAGCGGAAGCAATGTTGTGCCATTCCCTCTCCGCTTCACACGCTGCAATCCCAAAGGTAATGTGGGCGTACATGTTCAGCACGGCGAGGAGATAGGCGTGCCACAGTGCTTTACACCGCGCTCCATAAACGCTCATTGGACAACGCAACTGCGTTACAATTGGTCAGCCTGCTCTGGAAGGCTGGCTAATACATGACGCAATTGTCTCTCGGAGTTAGTCACAAATACACATTCGTGTCGTCAATCGTGGCTCCTGCAACACACTTTCGAGGCGCCAAAGTAGGGTGATTGTAGTGCGTGGCCCATGCACCCATCTACGATGTGTAGGCTAACATCTGAGTAAACAGAAGAAAAGTGCTGTGTATGAACAACTGGGATCAGGCCGGAATATTGGTGAAAAAATATATAAAGTCAATTTATTCAAGTTTTCATTACAGACAAGTGCATACAAGTTACATTAAAAACAATTAAAATTGTGCAACCACAAAAAATTGCAGACCAACCATAGCCATATTATAAATAAGACAGTGAACAATCACAAGTCAATTCATATGCAGTGTGGACTGTGGAGCTGTTTATAAGGGTAATGGGGTAACCCAATTCAAGGGAAAAATAACAATGGCAGCAAGTTTTCAAAGTAAACATAGGCTGTCTGGTTACCCTAGCCTTATTGAGCTCGCATAATTAAATGTGAATTCACGGAATGGATCGCCTAGTTTACAGGTGTATAAAGCAATCCTTAGATATAAACCACTGGTCAGATCTCGCTAAAATGCCTGTGAGAAATCTCATAAGAGGAAAAGGAGACAGTAAATACAACCTGTATCTGGCAGACCCGATCAGTTGCCGTGAATGTGTGTCCACCTGCTGAGGCTACGGGATGTGAGGCCCGTGTCACCCGTGTCTTATTCACAGGTCAGACTCCCCTTGCCCTGCCTGTTACATTCCGGTTCCCCTTATCTAGGGAATCCTCCATTCTATCTCTCCATTCCTCAACTAGGGGAAAATGAGATTTCTCACAGGCATTTTAGCGAGATCTGACCAGTGGTTTATATCTAAGGATTGCTTTATACACCTGTAAACTAGGCGATCCATTCCGTGAATTCACATTTAATTATGCGAGCTCAATAAGGCTAGGGTAACCAGACAGCCTATGTTTACTTTGAAAACTTGCTGCCATTGTTATTTTTCCCTTGAATTGGGTTACCCCATTACCCTTATAAACAGCTCCACAGTCCACACTGCATATGAATTGACTTATTCTTATTTATAATATGGCTATGGTTGGTCTGCAATTTTTTGTGGTTGCACAATTTTAATTGTTTTTAATGTAACTTGTATGCACTTGTCTGTAATGAAAACTTGAATAAATTGACTTTATATATTTTTTCACCAATATTCCGGCCTGATCCCAGTTGTTCATACACAGCACTTTTCTTCTGTTTACACGTTTAATATATCTGTGTAACTGGTGATCCCACCATTGTGACACCCGCAATTTTAAAATAGGCTAACATCTGAGCTGTCATGTGTGGCACTTTACTCCACACAGCGCAACTGAATACACGTGGACAACATAGCTTGCGGTATTCAATGGCATGCGTAATTGCACTGACTTTGCAGACGGTTGTGTAGCAGAAGATGTGTCTGATGCTGAACAGACAGCTCTTCAAATATGGTGCGGTGTCAACTGACAGCCAATGGGAACACAGTAGCCCACACCAATCATCTCAGACAGGGCACGGACTACAGCACACTGAGGCATGCCTACGGGAAATCACGGAAATCACTCTTTCTATCACTATCGCCCTATCACACGGCAAAACCCGACAAAATCACCTTGCCGAAATCACCTGATTACTGAGCACTGTTCAGCAATCAGACGACGGCCAAAGGGCGATTTATTGCCGTGAAATTTATTTATTTATTTATTATTATTTATTTATATAGCGCCATTGGGTTCCATGGCGCTTTACATGAGGATGAGGGAGACAAGAACAAGTACACTAAATCTAGGCGATCAGGACGTACAGGTACAGGAGGGGCAGGGACCCTGTCCACGAGGGCTCACAGTCTATGAGGGGTGGGTTAGGATACAGTAGGATGGGGGAATGTCAGGTATGGGGCGTTCGCCTGGGTCTCATGGCAGGTTGTAGGCTTCACGGAACAGGTGAGTCTTCAGGTGACACTTGAAGTTACTCAGGGTAGGAGAGTGTCTGACGTGTTCGGGTAGGGAGTTCCAGAGTAAGGCAGATGCCCGGGAGAAGTCCTGAACTCGGTTGTGTGAAGAGGTGATGAGGGGGGAGCAGAGGAGGAGTTCTTGGGAGGAGCGGAGGTTGCGTGAGGGTAGGTATCGGGAGACCAGGTCGGAGATGTATGGTGGGGCCAGGTTGTGTATGGCTTTGTACGTCATGGTTAGTGTTTTGAATTGGGATCTCTTGGAGACGGGGAGCCAGTGAAGGGCTTGGCAAAGGGGGGAGACAGGGGAGTAGCGGGAGGACATATAGATGAGTCGGGCAGCGGAGTTGAGGATAGACTGGAGAGGTGTGAGGGAGTTAGCCGGGAGGCCATTGAGAAGGAGGTTGCAGTAGTCAAGGCGGGAGATGATAAGAGCATGGATGAGTGTTTTAGCGGTGTCGTGGGTGAGGAAGGAGCGGATCCGTGAGATGTTCTTGAGCTGGAGCCGGAGGGATGTGGTGAGGGCCTCGATGTGGGGTTTGAAGGATAGGGAGGAGTCGAGGATTACCCCGAGGCACTTGGCTTGGGGGACTGGGGAGAGGGCGCAGTCGTTGATGCAGATGGATAGGTTGGGAGGTGGGGTGGAATTTCTTGGGGGGAAGACTATGAATTCAGTTTTGTCCATGTTGAGTTTAAGGAAGCGGGCAGAGAAGAAGGATGAGATGGCGGAAAGGCATTGAGGGATTTTCGAGAGTAGGGAGGTGATGTCAGGGCCAATCACCCAATCACACCCCGCAACTGTGAGGCAATTTCACGGCGATTTTGCCGGGGCGACACATCGCTTTTCAAATCGCCAGGCGAGATTGCGGTGTGTGATGGTACCATAAAAGGCTTTTTTTGGCCTCAAACAAGTGATTACCAAATTTTGTTTCCCCTAAAAAAATTTTTTTGTGTGGCCTCAAACAAACTATTACCAAATCTTTGTGTTTCCCATAAGGTTTTTTTTTGTGGCTTTAAACAAGTGATTGCCAAATTATTGTGTTTCCCCTAAAAGTCTTATTTTGGCCTCAAACAAGTGATTGCCGAATCTTTGTTAATTCCCCTAAAAGGCTTTTTTTAGCCTAAAAAAAGTGAGCGCCAAATCTTTGTGTTTCCCCTGAAAGTCCCCTTTGGCTCCAAACAAGCGATTGAAATATTTGTGGTTCCCCTAAAACGTTTCCTTTTGGCCTCAAATATGTGATTGCCAAATCTTTATCAAACATGAGTGAGAAATGCCTTGGTCATGTTGGAAAGGGGAATAGGTGTGGTGTAAGGGAGAATATGCTTGATGTTTGAGGTGTATGTGGGGTAGGTGCTACTGCTTATATTACAATTGCTACAGCTGAGGGCAAGTGCCTGCATCAAGTGGCCTCTCCTCTTCTTCCTCCACCTCAACATGTATTGTGCTATCAAGGCAGGAAGAGGAGGAGGGTGGCTCTCAGGGTAAGGAATGGGACAACAGAGAGAATGATGATGAGCTTGAAGAACCAACTTGGAATCAACCCAGAAATGTCAGTCACACAGCAGAAGACTTGTGCACAGCTATGCAGGCCACGTTTGACCAATGGCTGTCCCCGGTGAACCTGAAGCCAGGAAAGGGCATGTGTGTTAACAGTGTGAACCTGGTGGCGGCTCTACACCTGGGAAAACTTACCCATGTGCCTTGTATGACCAATTTTTTAAACCAACTGTCCACCAGCAGAACTTAATATAAGTCTACAAATAGTGAGCAACTTTAGATTGTCAGGAGTATCTTGAGCTCCATATCCATGCCATCAGAGGGGTTGGACCCTCACCAGTCCTGCCTTGGAGGTTTTGTCAAGCTCATCAGCCAGCATTCTCTCAGAAAGTGTATTCAGTGCTGCTGGGGGTGTCCTGATGGACAACCACGTCCAGCTGTCCCCTGAAAGTGTATAACACCTTACTTTCATCAAGAATCTCCAAGAACTTTTTCACCCTAGTCACAGACTGGGCAGACTAGCCGATGATGTTATACTTATCTTGCCATTATACAATTTTTATTCTGGGTCAAATGATGCCACTTTTGTGGCATCTGTCCCTATTTTTTTTTTTAAATGTGGAGACCTTTCTTGGGGTCTCTTTGTTGTCTGTTTCCTGAATTTAGCAAGGCACTCTGAACACAATGACTACACCTGTCCCTCTTCTCACTGTTTTTTTTTTATCAAGGTCTAACTTTAAAATGCTAGGCCAGTCCCTGTTCCAGACTTTGTGCCATGCATGTAGGCCACGCCATCATACAATTTTTATTCTTGGTCAATTGATGCCACTTTTGTAGTGTCTGGCTCTATTTTTTTGAACTGTAGAATCTCTTCTTGAGGTCTATTTGTTATGTGTTTCCTGAATTTAGTAGGGCTTTCTAAGCATGATGTTTTTACCTGTCCCTCATCAAATCAAGCAATCTGGGTTTATTTTAGGGATCGTTAGTTCTAATGATTTTTCCTAAGGGGATTTTCCAGTCTAGAATGAAAAGTCTGCAGTCACTTTGTGTTACTGAAGACTTATGAATCCTCTCAGTTGAAGTGGTGTGCGCTGAAAGGATTCACTGCTGTCAGAACTGTGAACAGCAGTCACGTGATCACAAGTATACAAAAAAATACTCCCAGCCACAACTCGACTAGTAGGCGCAGTACAAGGCCATGCCAATATAACAGGGCACAGTTTCTGGCCAGGAGTATGCACACCGCATACTTGACTCTGTACCTGGTTCTGATGGGAAATCCACGTAGCACACAGATTGACTCTAGGCTTTTCCATCTATGTCAGATTTTCTTTTAAGATGCAAGAGGATAGCCTATTAGTGCTTCCAAATTTCAAGCTGGTTATTCCTAAAAGGCCCAAAAAATTCATAATATGTTTTTTGAAACTCACGGTGACGTCCAATGAGTTTTTTCCTCCCAAAAAGACAAAGGCAAACATTAAAAGCATTTTCTAAGCTTTAAAAAATGGATGATCTATCTATAAGTTCAATATCACAGGTCATTGTTATCAGATTGGTGTGGGACTGACACTCATATACCCCACTGATCAGCTGTTTTGAGCTCTGGCAATGACAAGATGTAAAACTGTATTGAGGCAGAACAGCACAGCTCCGTTTACTGTGTAATGGCTCCAGTTCAGCTCCTATTCAATGCATCAAGTTGCCAATGCAGCGGAAAACAGCTGATCTGATATTAATGACTTTCCCAAGGATAGGTCGTCAACATAGTAAGCCTTCAAACTCACTTTAAACTTTATATTTTCAGAAATTCTGTAATAATTAATATGTAATATAATGTAATGTATTTTACATTTTATTTTCAAATAGATTCCTAAAATCCTTTTGGATCAGCAGGCTTCCGAATTCACTCCAGATATCACCCCAATCATTTTGGCGGCTCATACAAACAATTATGAAATTATAAAGTATCTTGTTCAAAAAGGAGTCTCCATCCCCAGACCACATGAGGTGCGCTGTAAATGTGTGGAATGTGTTAATGGATCTGGTGTGGACAGTTTACGGCACTCTCGATCAAGACTTAACATCTACAAGGCATTGGCGAGTCCTTCTTTAATAGTACTGTCAAGCGAAGATCCTTTCCTCACGGCATTCCATCTGAGTTGGGAGCTAAAGGAATTAAGCAAATTAGAAATTGAATTTAAATCCGAATACGAGGAGCTATCAAAGCAATGTAAGCAATTTACTAAGGACTTACTTGATCAGACAAGGAGCTCAACAGAAGTGGAAATTATCCTCAATTACAAGGATGATGGTGTCATATTGGAAGAGCAGAGCGGTAATGACCTTGCCCGATTAAAATTGGCAATAAAGTATCATCAAAAAGAGGTAAGCATTCAATAATTCCATAATATTATTTTGCTATCTGCATATTAAGTTTTTTATTGCAATGAAAAAAAAATGTGCTGTGCTTTTTACATAATTTTAGCACACATGGGTTTTCTTAAAGAGAACCTGTCACCTACTTAAAGCCCCCCAGGCTATCACTACCTGTCCCTGCATCTCCCTATTATTAGTGATGGGCGAGTCCTAAATTACTCGGAATCGCTTGACTCTAGCGAGTCCGAGCCCGGGACTCGCTACTCGTTGCGAGTCTAGCGAGTCCAATGTTAATGAATGGGGAAGCGAGTAATAGCGAGTAATGTGCGATTTACAAATCGCAGATGTGTCTCGGAAAGCGCTCGCATTGCCGTTTTGGAAACCCGACTCGCAACAGTTTTTTGTTGCTGTGTTCGAGGCCAAACTCGCATGTGTTTGTCTTATTTGCAGGTAGGAGAGCAGCAACGCACTGGTCTGCCACAGAGAAAATAAAGCTGAAGGGGTTATTATGACCCAAAATCTATCAGGTGCAAAAAAATAAGAAATAGTACCTCAGCTAAGCCTCTGACTTCAGCTATTAGGAAAGTTGAGTGAGTAAGCTAAGGCTGCCTTCACATTTGCAGATGCCTCCGCAGCGTTCTGCGGAGGCATCTGCAAGCCTCTGCATGCAGACCGCAGCCCCTATCTTTATAATGAAGCGCACGGTGTCTGCAGATACTTGCAGACCGCCGTGCGCTCCCATTGCCCGCCATTAGTGATCTGTGTGCAGGCGGAAGCCTGCGCACAAATCACACACTCTCGCCCGCACCAGGGACGCAACATGTCGCGTCCCTGGTGCGGACGAGAGTGTGTGATCTGTACGCAGGCATCCGCCTGTGCACAGATCACATATAGGAGTGAATGGGTGCACATGGTCATGCGCTGTCAAGCGCAGCACCGTGCGCTCCCATTATAAAGATAGGAGCTGGCGGCCGCTGCGCACATATTGCGGATCCCCTCCGCAGAACGCTGCGGAAGGGAACGCTAATGTGAAGCCAGCCTAAGCTATGAGGTCAGTCCTGTGTGCACTGTAAGGCTGCTCCTCCCTGCCTGCCAGCCTGCCTACAGTCCTCTACACAGTACTCCTCTGTCCTCCTGGTAGCTCTCAGAAGAGCTGTTTGGGTTAAATATAAGGAATCCTGAAGTTTCCCTACACTGACTGACACTCCCTATGATCTGCTCCAGCATCTATTTCACCCTGCACTAGGCTCAGATCGTCACTGGAATGTGGAGGAAATGGCGGTGGCAAGGCCATATACAGCCTCGCCTCTCATACATGACATAGGCATCACGATGGACAGAAGCCAATCATAGTCCTGCCACAACCAACATAGCTGTGGCATTACTGAATATGATTGGCTAACATGCTTGTCCATCTTCACAAGTTTTCTGACCTAACACGCTAGGCTGTCTTGGAAGCTTTGTCGGAACATAACAGATTCTGTATTCGCGAGTCCCGAATACAGTATTCAGGACTCGGATTCGTAGACTCGCTCAGACTCGCTCAGACTCGCTGCTGACAGCGGGTATCCGTGAAGCGGTGCGATTGTTTAAACGATTTGGGGAGATTCAAGCTACATAGCGATGTGATATAGCGAGTCTAGCGAGTGAGAAAAAGTAAACTCTGACAAAACTAGGATTGCCATTGACTTGCATTGGACTCGTTACTGTGCGAGTAATCGCTGGGAAACTCGCAGAGTACCGAGTCCTGCGAGTCCCTTACTACTCGCCGAGTAACGAGTCCTAGCGAGTAGACTCGCCCATCCCTACCTATTATTACTCTAACTATCCCTTTCTGTCCTAACTCTGACCTGTGACTGTGTAAGAAAAGGGTTTTAATACCTATGATAATGATCCAGGGGGCTACCGTTGCTACCCCCTGGGCATCTTCTCCGTGTCCCGTGGCCGCCTTTCTTGTGTATCACACTCCGATGGGCGTGATCTAGGCTTCCCAATGCGCGCTCCCCCCTCCTGGCTCATCCATCAGTATAGTTCCGATTATGATGCTGAATGCGTCATTTCCGGTACTCCGCAGGGCCGACCTTAGGCTGAGCAGTGTGCGTCACTCTGGGGATGCACGTACTGTGCCCCATGGAGTAGTACTGCTCAGCCTGAAGTAGGCCCTGTGGAGTACCATAAATGATGCGTTCGGCGTCATACCTCGAACTCTGCCGACGGACGAGCCAGGCGGGGAAACACGCATTGGGAAGCCTATATCAAGTCCATCGCATCGGGCTGTGATACACAAGAAAGGAGGCGGCCACGGGAAATGGAGAGGATGCCCAGGGGGCTAGCACCCCAGATCATTATTATAGGTATTAAAACCCTTTTCTTACACAGTCACAGGTCAGAGTTAGGACAGAAAGAGATAGTTAGAGTAGTAATAGGAAGATGCAGGGACAGGTGGTGATAGCCTGGGGGACTTTAGGTTCCCTTTAAAAAAAACAAAATAACATCTGCAACATTTTCTAGCTTCAAACTTATTGAATTATTTAAACTAATCTTGGTCATACCCTTTTTCATTATATATCATTGTCCCACCACTTTTAAAAATTATCCAGGCACACTTTTATTATGATTAAATGGTTTATTCATATGAAGAAAAGATTAATGTTTTCTTTTAAAACTGAGGTGAGGAACTCCAGGCCTCGAGGGCCACCAATAGTGCAGGTTTTCAGGGTTTCCTTAGCATTACACAGGGATTGGAATCATCACCTGTGCAGGTGATTCTATAATAACCTGTGCAATACTAAGCAAATCCTAAAAACCTGCACTATTGGTGGCTCTCGAAGTCTGGAGTTCGCCACAAATGCTTTGAAACATGGTGGAAGCAAGGGTTGCAGGAGGCTAAGTACTACCTATGAGAACTCAATATCTGCCCCTTTAACGAGTTTTGTAACATGACCAAGGATAAATAATAAATCTCAAAATGGTTGGACACTAGTTTTTAGCATATTGCAAAATTTTCCTTCTGCAAATAAGCTAGTTTGCATGCTTTTCCATTGATTATAAGACTCCAAAAGCTGCTATCTTTAATCGTACCTTTACACGCCGCTACAGAAGGTTGGAAACAACCGGGTTTCGGAGACAAATGTATCTTGCACCGTCAAATCAACCCGAGGTAGCGGCGTGTAAAGTAGGTTGTTGCCACCCGTCACTTTCGGCACCTGTTTCAGAGCAGTGCTCTAAAACAGGTTGATTTCAACCCGATGGTAGCGGCATCTAAATAAAGTACGGTAAGGTTTTTTTCGCCACCTAGTTAACTCCCCGGGGCGTGACACAGCCTCCGGGAAACCGCCCCCCTTCAGCGATCATTGGTGGAAGCTCCTGCGTTACGATAGGTTGTCTCTGCATAGGGCGGCATATTTAAGGAGCTCACCAGTCACACTACACAATTGCAATAGCATCATGTATTAGCCAGCCTTCCTGCGCTGGCTGGCCAATCATGATACTATTGCATTGTCCAATCATCGTACGAGCATCTCGTAATCCACAATTCTGGCACGCATATGTGTTGTCCCTGCTGCACCAGGTCCTTCCATATTACCTTCTGTAGCGGCGTGTAAATGAGGGACGGTGCTCTACAGAAGGTAACTTGTGGCACCCGGCGGTGCTTCCAGGGATAGATTAAACCTTCTTTAGAGCACCTTGTAGCGGCGTGTAAAGGCGGTATAGGGTACCGTTTGCAACTGTTGGTACATGCTCGTGAACGTGAGACACCCGGTTGTTTCCAACCTTCTGTAGCGGCGTGTAAAGGTACCATAAAGGTACCGTTACATGCTTCAATGTTGTAACAACCTCAAGAACAATCTCGGGGGCGCGCGGTCGTTTAGGACATCGTTCGGACATCGTTAGTGAGATGTCACATGTATAGATATCGTGCATGACGCACCAGCGATGTTGCGCGCAGCCATCGTTCACACAACCCAACTGATGATCCGTGTTCATTGTGGTGAGTGGGCGAAGTCGTTCAACACATCGTTATCGCGGTGTCACACTGCACGATGCAGCAGGTTTGCTGATCGCCGATCGTCTGATTTATGAACATGTTCTCAAATCTGCGATCAGCGATCCAATGATTTATCGCAGTCATATCTCAGTGTCACACGCAACGACGTCCTAACAATGTCGTTTGAGCAACTCCAAACCCGTGACGCTTCAGCGATATCGCTTATGATATTGTTGTGTGTTACAGTACCTTTAGAAATACTAAAATATCCCTATGTTGTTTTTAAGGGGTTGTCCTGGCTGGGTAATCTAAATCTTCAGTTACACAGTCACGTGTAATTACATCCTTCAGAATCCTGACAGTGTGCAATGCACTGGTAAGGACAGGGTCACACATAAGCCCTGGATCCGTTTTTGGCATCATTTTTTTCACTTTTTTTTTCTAAGTCCAAAAACTGATGCTAGAAATGGATCCTGGACTTAAGTGTGACATGCATTTGTAAAAAAAAAAAGCATGCTTTTTTTTACATGGGCCCTATGGAAAATGCATGCGTTAATGTATGGTACATATAGGTATCATGCATTAACGCATGCGTTTTTGCATGTGTTTTTAAGAAAAAATTACTAAGGCTAGGGTCACAGTTGTGGGGTGGATGCGATTTTCCATGCAATTTTCACACTTGTCTTTTGTGAAAAACGCATGGAAAAAACATATCCATAGGCCTCCATGCAAAAAACAAATGCACCAGTTTCCAAAACGCATGGCTAAAGTGCCATGCGTTTTTGGGATGCGTTTTTGGCTCAGCACCAAAAAAGTCTCTTGAGATGTTTTTTTTGGTGCTTTTTCAAAAACGCATGCGTTTTTTTAACATGGGGCCCTATGGGAAACACATGCGAAAACACACGACACTAAATGTACCATGCATTTTCACATGCTGCTGCAGACCTACCAGCAAAAATGCAGCCCAAAAACGCAGGCTGCCAAAAACAACCTTAAAAAAGCATGCAAGTGTGGCCCTAGCCTAAGTCCCAAAACCGTTCAGGGGCACAGGAGGCACAAAATGCAGCCTAGGAAAAACGGATTTGGCATGGAAAACACTTCCAAAAATGGATTGCCATGTGTGACCCTGGCCTAAGAGCAGACAGTTATATGACCATAAACAAGTGGTTTGCATACCCCTACATTAACAATTCAATCTGATGTGTTCATCCTCTCTCAGTGGACTTCTATTTAGAGAGGACAAGCATGTCTATTTGGCCCATGTCCGTAAGAGTGGAAATCACAGACTAACCTCCCACTCTCACTGATGACTCTGGCCTGGGTCACACATACCATCCATTTTTGCCTTAAATCCGTTTTTGGGATCATTTTAGGCATTATTTTTCTAAGTCCAAAAACGCATATGCGTTAACACATGGTGCACTAAAGTGTGTTTGCGTTTTTCTTAAGCGCAAATCTATTTTTCCTGGGGTCTAATTATGCAGCATTTTTGGGTGTTGGAAAAAAACGGATTCCATTTTTTAACATGGGGCTCCATGGGAAACGCATGCGTTAACGCATGGTACATATAGGCACCATGCGTTAACGCATATGCATTTTTGGTGAAAAAATGAAGTCCAAAAAACGGACATGAGCTCAGGAGACACTATTGGCACCTTAAAAAAAACGGAATTGGCTTGGGAAACCCTATAAATAACGGATTTCTATGTGTGACCCTGGCCTCTGGGGAGTTCTGCCAGTGTGCGCATAGCATGTTGTCAGGATTCAGAAGTCTGCAGTCACACATAGTAACTTTCACAAGCCCTGATATCACCATTAGGCGGCCGTCACACGTAAAGATTTAGCTAACGATGTCGTAGACGATTTCAAATTTGCATATCGTCCGAACGATGCGCAAAATCGCTCATCATAACGCTACACCCACAGACATCGCTCAGACGATTCCCCGATCCACCCATCCAGCGATCATCTGAGCGATGCACTTATCATCAGTGGACATCGTTCATCAAAGAGTCACACAGAAATCTCCTAAACGATGTGGGAGCAAATGTGGGCGTCATTGGAGCCCATAGGCGTGGTACATGGTCTCCAAGCTGCGCCCCTCACAACACCATTGGTGCTCAGTACTGCGTCCTCATTGGGTCAGATGTCCTTCGAAACATGGCGGCCTCATCTCCAGAATGTCCTGTGATGTTGGTCGCAATGTATATGTGTGCTGTACCACATAACTAACTTTGAATGTGGAAAAGGTACAGAACGCCATCCCCCGTGTTGCGTTGTGCAGAATTTGCTCGCTTATGCGTTGCGCAATTAGTGTAGTGTAAAGATGCGTTAATTAATCATCCTGTAGCGAGATGTGTGTGTGTCATGAGTGGATATTTCCTAACGCCTGTGAAACGCATGTGTGTTTGCTGTGTGCTCTTGTTGATGCTTGATTTAGTGTGTGAGAAAGCGCATGTGTTAATCAAGCGGGATTGTGGGGAAAATGTATGACAACGCAAAGGAGACAAAGCGTCTCGGAACATTCATTGTTCCTGGTGGCCTAATGTTTGTGTCCTTCTCGACTGTGCTTTGCAACACGTGTGTCGTAACCACCATATATGTGGTCCAACATATGCGTGTTTGTATGTAATCCGGTGTCGTACACAAACAATGTACCAAATAACAAGTGCTGTGACACAAATCAGGGCCTTTTGGTTTATACGTTTTTGCCAAAAAACGCACATTAAGCTGCCTCACCAACTTCACGGTAGGCCCTGGTCGAGACAGTCCTAACTCTGTCCCTAGGTGCTAGAAAACAAAAATGTGACCACTGTCACAAGGGCCTTTGGGGAGGTATGTGGGTCCTGGTCCCGCCCATCTCTCACAGGACCCATAAGCCGGGCCCTTCAACACAAATTACCAAAGTAGTGCCAACAAGCACCATGAAGCCAAATCCCTGGCTCATGTCACAGACAACAGGTATGTCTGCAACACACATCTCCCCTCCAATGGGCAAGGGCTGTCCCTCTTCAAAACATAAACTGAAATATCCCTAAATCTGGGTATGTTAAAAAAAAAAAAAACCTCTTCTGCAAAAATAAAAAGGAACACATGTCCTGCCTCCAAGCCGGAGCTGCAGGACACAGTCAAACAGTGCAATGGCTAATTCCCCATGGCACCCTAATAATTAGGGGAGGTTGTGCTGCCAGCTCACAGCCCCTGTACCATTAAAGTACTGGCAGTACCGGTCCCTCATCTCCTGTGCCTCTTGCCGGCTGCTCCCACCACCTAATGGCTGGAGTCCTGCCATCTGTGGGGCATCAGCACGCCAGCCCCCCAACACCACCTCCCCATTGCTGGAGTCTATGCGGTCCTCAAAGTTTGGGGGAGTGTAGGCCTGGCGATCCCGGCGTCTCAGAAAATTGTGGAGGACACAACAGGCCATAACTACAAGGTCAATAGATTCGAGTCGCATATTAATGGCCGTGTGGAATATGCGGAAACGGCTAGCCATGATGCCAAAGGCATTCTCCACCACTCGTCGTGCCCGGGAAAGCCTATAATTGAAAATGCGTTGTTGCGCATTTAGGTGTCTCTGGGGGTATGGCTTCATCAAATTAGGATGGAGCGGAAACGCCTCATCTGCCAGGAAAACAAAGTTCATGTTTCCACAGGTGCGATTGGTGGTTGGTAAATTGAGACTTCCATTCTTCAATTTTTGGCCAAACGAGGATTGGTCAAAAACCCCGCCATCTGAAACCCTACCATTTGTGCCCACGAACACTGACACAAATTCATAATTGGCGTTAACCACTGCCATCAATACTATACTAAAATATGATTTATAATTGTAAAAAAATGAACCACTGTGGTGGGGTTGTGTGATCCTCACATGCTTCCCATCAATGGCACCTCCACAGTTGGGAAATTGCCATTTCTGGCTGAATTCATCGGCAGTGGCCAGCCATTCCTCGGGGTTTTGCGGCAATCGCATGTAAGTCGGAGCTAGAGCCCGCAGTATCGCCTCACAGGTCTCCGGAATGAGTTGGCTAAGGAGGGGACGTGATATTGCAGATGAGTAGACCAAGTCCTGCATAGTGCGACCTGTTGCGAGAAACCGCAGTGTGGCGGCCAACCTCTCCTCCGCAGGCACTGCTGGACGCATTACTGTATCCTGGCTTCTGATGAGCGGGCACACTGCTGCCAACAAGATCTGAAAGGTCTCATCTGTCATCCGGAGGAAATTTTGGAAGTCCCGTGGGAAGTCGTCATGAAGTTGGTGCAGAAGGCGAATGTGGGAATGCTGATCGCGCTGCTGCAGCCACTCCCTGGCCCAGATGCGTCGGGGTCTCCTCCTGCGTCTCTCCACCCTCTCATCCTCCACACGTGCTGCCTGCACCAGCAAACCAGCCCCCACCACGGCACGTTGATCTGGATTCATGCTGTTTAGAGGCAAACATATGTTTACTATGCTGCCTAC
The DNA here is from genome assembly GCA_033576535.1 of Allobates femoralis. NCBI lineage: Eukaryota > Metazoa > Chordata > Amphibia > Anura > Aromobatidae > Allobates > Allobates femoralis. Next base: position 667,010,093 of record JARQOC010000002.1, on the reverse strand, counting down.
GCACAAAGGTGCTTTGACCACAATGTGATCATCAAAACTGAAATGACTAAAGGAGCACAACATTGCAAATATATGTACCGGTGCACTCCACATGTCGAAAACAGGTACAAAAAACATACAACACCTACAGTATGAATGAAGGTGTTGAGGAAGGCCACATGTGTTGACACGGCTAAATGCCTTGGCCCAAAAAATACAATACCCACAAAACCCTACACACAGTGAGATCCCAACCAACATCACTACTCCTACATCAGGAACAACGCTTAACAACATGAATATCCGACACACGGTGGACCAATATGTAGGCCAAAAGGTCCACTAAACACACACAATAATTACTCACATGCAGTGGTCGTTGAGATTGGTTTCACTCCAATATCAAGTCATCAAAATAACGAACTATGTCCCGATGACTCCAATGCAGCAAGGCAATGCTTCAGTCCTTGTATGTTGCTAAATAACGGCCAATGTAAACCCCCAAAAAAACAAAAAACAAAACGTAAACCACAGAGGTGGGGCAAGAAAACAAACCCCGTCATATGTATTTTGACAACGCTATAGTTACCCCCCTTCACAAAGTTTCACATGCTGACTCCCCACGTACATACCGGCAGTAACTCCGCAGCAAAGTCATTGTGCACGTCCCTGAAACGCTCTATATACACGGGCGAGCCAATGACAAGGCGAGACGTCCCCTTACCCAGGCGTGTCTCCTCAACGACAAACCACACACCCACACGCTGTTACGCCCTCCAAAAAAAAGCGTGGCGAACCAGAGCATCACACAACGCCGGGGCCATGTTCAAAGGCAGGCGTGGCAGAAACCGGACGGACACACCCAACGCAGCAGATACGTCCTGTTCCGGGCGTGGTAATTGCGATGTCTATGCCTATCGCACCTGTCATGTCCAACAGCTGTCTGATCAATTTGGATAAATAGTGCACTGTGTACATGTGTGTTGTACCTGCTGTTTTGTGTGTCTTGGGAGACAAGTGGGAGAGACAGCAGCCAGGCCGGTCGCCAGCATATCTTTTGTCTACCATAAGTGTCACATTTTTACACACTGTGTTGGATTCAGGAAAGGTATGTTCACATCATATGAGGAGACTGACCCATCTAAAGTTCTGGTCATTATATTGTACTCCAGGCACAAAGTTTGGACTGTCCCTGTAAAAACAGCACACATCCCAGTTCCTTGACCAACATTCTTGGTTTAAGCAAGTGTGGTGTTGTGTTATTGAGCGGGGGATTTTCACATTGATCATGGCAGGTGACTTTTCCTCCTGTGGCTGCCATTGTACACATGGCTTGGACCATGTGCCACAGTGATTGTTACCGATTGGATTTCTTGTTTTTTCTACAGATGCCCCGGCCAAATAGGGAGTTCATCAGTGCCCTGATTGCCGCCTACAAGGAAAACCCCTGCCTGTGGCAAACTCGGGCTCAAGGCTACACGAACAGGGCCGTCCGTAATGCCGCTTATGACAGGCTCCTGGCGGTGGCCCGCCAATTTCACCCAGACCAGGACCTCGACCGGGAGGCCTTCAAGACCAAAATTCAGTACCTCCGTACGGTTTTCGGCAAGGAGCATAAAAAAGTGACCCAGTCCCGCCGGTCAGGCATGGCAGCGGGGGCTTTATATACACCCACGTTGTGGTATTATGAGCAGCTCCTTTACACCACGGAGCAGCAGGAGCCACGCCAACCACTTGACAGCAGCGAGTTTTCAGAGCCCCAAGAGCCCAATGTTGGGGATGCCGTGGAGGGGGCTAATGTAAGTCGCTCACCTAGACCAATGTTTCAAAATGATCACACAATAAACATTCTTTGCCCCCATCTCAGCCAAGTTTGCAATGTACAGAAGCCAACCATAGACCTGAAGGGCCTCCCATCTTGATTAAGGTGTCTTCAAACCCCTCCAATTTTAGGAATATATCGATTAGCACACAAGTAGGGAGTGTTTTGTTCCTTGGCTAAGCTGTAAGGCCCTATCATGGACTTTGCTCGGACATCATGCACAATGTGGGTTATTGACATACATGTAACTTGATCCTTTCCGGCCAAATGACCACCTAAACTGTAATGGCATGTGTGCTCATGTGTTATTCCTTTAATCTTTTTAGGATCCGCTTGAAGGTCCCTCTTCGGGGTTGTTGTCAGAGTCGCCGGACCAGCCGACATCTCACGAGCAGGAAGACGTTGCGGCAGCGCCCAGCCAGCCCCCTCTGCCTTTAACACGTGCCAGGGCCCGGACACGACAGGCACCAGCAAGCTCAGGGCCGGACCTGGTCTTACTGGCCCAGCAAGTCCTGACCCAGCAGGTGCGTGAGCCACAATGCCCCTTTGCTACGGTGGTTGCGGAGCGTCTCCCCACGTTTACCCAGGAGCAAAGGGAGCATTGTGAGCGCGTCATCCTGCTGGTGATGGACCAGGCCCGATTGGGCAACCTGACCCCCGATTCAACCTTCCCTGCTCCCCTTCCCCAGCCACCTGCAAACCCCCCCGCCTGGCAGTACATGGGCCCTCAGCCCCATGTGCAGAAAGCACCACCACCTGGCCCAGCCCATGCAATGCCTCGCATAGTGGCTTTGCACCAGCAGCAGCCGGCGGCCAACCACTTCTACCCAGATGTTGAACCTTATTTTGGTCCCCATTTTCCTAATGTTTAGTTTGGTTGTTTCTTGGCTCTGTTTCCCATTTTTTGTTTTGTTGTTTCTTTTTTAACATAGGCACAGCTAATTGCCTCTTCCCTACTTGGGATGTTTGTGTTGTGTGTGTGGCCTTACTGCGACAATAGCAGTTGGGTTTATGTTGCCTTAATTGTTGAATTATTTAATTTCTCGGAGTGTGTGGAACTGACATTCCATATTTTTGTTTCCCAATAAAAATAGTTCTTTCCACACACGTTAAATATGTTGTCCATGATTTTTGCATGTTGTTTGAAAGTTGACCCTGAAAAAGTTTGCAGCTGAGCAGCTACAGTAGGCCACATGCTCCATCCAGCAACACGAACATATGTAGAGGGCAATTATCCTTAAACCTTAGGTATGCAGCATTAGGGTTCCCTACTTATTGTTGGACCACCAAGGCCGCAGAGGTGTCCTTACCATCATTGTCTGTGGTCTACAACATGGGATAATATTAATGGTGGCAGCCTTCTACAGCTTGCCGATGTGTACGTCTAAATCCACATTTATGTTTGATGGTGTAACAGCATTGGTTAAATTTTCAGATCACTTTCATTAATCAAGGTTTGGTGGTTGGTCGACAGACGGCATGCTGACAATGTGCACCTTGTGTTAAAACATGTGTTAGGGATCCCTTCCTCTACCTCAACCTGTTTTTGAAAATATTTGCCCATTATGCCCTTAAAGACCACCATCAACCTCCAATAAACATGTACATAATTGGGTCCGTTCAGAAACAAACTGAGTTAACAGATTGGATTCAGATATTTACTAGGTTGGTTAAAAGGGCCAATATCAAGCACAACAAGGCCGCAATAGTGTTGAACTGTCGGAAGAAACACAACTGGTTTGTGAGTCACAAAAGGATGGACACTATCAGAAAATAGCCCAACATGGTAGCCCCAACACATAACATATGGTCCAAATGTTGGACAATAGAAGAAAATAGCCCAACAGGGGCAAAATAAAAAATATAAAATGCCAACATGGCATGACCAAAAATATTTCGGTGTCCAACGTGGACAACACTCCGTCATGTCCGCCTGGAGCGTTAGGGGGTCCCATTCCATCACCCTTAGGGGAGCCCACCATCTTGTTGCTGGTGCCCACCCAGCATGTAAAGTAGGCGGCCCAGTTCTCGCAGATGATGCTCAATGGCTGACTGGAGGTGTTGTAGGAACTGGATCTGGGCCTCCAAATCCTCCATGACAGTAGGGAGCCCTGTATGTTGAGGAAGGAAAATTTTACTGTGGGAACGTACATGGTTTTTGGTACAAAGACAAAATCAATGTATGGTACTTACGCTCTTGCTCCTCATCCTCACCACTATCAGGGGTGGATGGGGATGGACTCAGACTCCATCCAGCTGACCCTGCACGTTCACCATCTGCACAAACATTGAGGAGAACATATCGGTTACACCCTTGCCAACAAAACTCTGTTGCTTAACACAATCATAACTCCACTATGCAGGGTGTAGAATCCATCAATACACACTTACCACCATAGTCGGGTAAGTCTGGGGCCCTATCCTCCTCAGCCCTCGCCTCCTCCACAGGGCCAGTTGGGGGCCGCACATCATCCCCGGCTGGCTCTGGGGACATGTCCACCCCTGGGCTCGGAACCGAGCTTGACATGCTTGGGGGTGGTGTAACGGGTGGGCTGGGGCTCTGTGGCCAGATGATGTGGCCTGTTGGCAAAAGAGGGCCCGGGCTGGACGGTGGCCCATCATCCCTCCCAGCCAATTCCTCGTCCTCCGCACCATCCTGTGTTGAGGGTGGTGATGGGAGGTCGCTATCGGAGTGCAGCCAGTCCTCCCATGATGCTACATCAGCCTCCTCCTCCTCATCATTGCTGCTGGCCGAGGGTGTCCCTGCTGGCTGCTGTAGGGGTGGGTTCTGTGGGGCAACTCCAGATGGTCCAGGGTGTTGTTCCTCGTCAGAAGACGATTCCTCGGCATCTGGTTGAAAGCAGAAGGTAAACGTTTTGAACAGACAGGTTTTCCACATGGTGTTTAGAACGTTTCATTGTGTGCCTCTTGTCTTAAGCCCATTTTAATGAATGCCTCAACCTCAGGTTTTTTGCATACACTAATGTTGTAAGCATGTAATGTGTGTGGGACACTAAACTATTGGTTACACGAGGGACAGTACACTGGCAACATATGTGGGCATGGGTTTTAAAAAACAACACATGTGCAATGTATGGTTTTGTTATGCCTAGTGGACACATTAGCCAATGTGGCTTGCAGCATGGCTGCTTTTACCGACATTTGAAGTAATATTGTAGTTAGGGGTGCTACCGCAGGCTGGGTGTTAATTTACACCTGTGTAGGGTGCAACATCTGTGGGACATTGTGGCATGTGTGGGCTTTAGAAGGTACCTATTTAGTGTCTGATGGTCGTTAATATGTTGAGTTGTCTTTTCATTTTTCACACACGCATGTTGTAGCCGGCAATTTGTCCCTCGAAACAGAGAAACTGCAGGGCTTTGCTATAGCGACACATCCATCCCTATTGCAATAGTGCAAAATTGGATGGCCACTAAATATCAGACAACTGTCCCCAATCCAAATGTCTATCAGTTTAAAATGCAGCCTAGAATCGGAGGATGGTCAACAATTTACTAACCCCTAAAGCAGCATGTCACATTGCCGGATTCCTAATGGCTGCCATTGATTGAGTGGCAATATGTTATTTTGGGCATACTAGAGCATGTGGCCATATTTGGAGACAAGTCTATTTGCTGGGAAGGGCACACCATCGGCTTGGCCATAATTTGGATTGGACAATATGCATGACATGGGGCCCTATGGGCCAGCTTGGGAGAAGACATTGGGGTTGTCCTTGGCCCCGATTTTGATGTCCAGACCATGGTCAGTACGTTAACACTTGCCCAAACTGGAAGGTCAGTGTTAGTACAATTAGCCAAAGGTTGCAAGTACTGTGACCGAGCAGCCGCCATTTGCAGGGCCTCACGGTTTGAGTACAGGTCTGCCACTGCAGTACAGCACCTATGCTGCCATCACAGTCACGTTAACACAGTTTATCATAGTTTCAACAGCGGATATGTGACTGGGACATCAACGCAGGTCCTGCCCACAGGATCCACACCTATGGCAAATACATGATGCCCCAGCAAACGGCAGGTGTTTGGTGAACATCTGAGAGGGCACCATTTTGATTTCGCAAAGTGGGACAACAGGGAATAGGCTGCCTAGTTATGGGGGACATGAGGTGCCCACACACAGAAGAAGAGGGCTTAACACAGGGGACTTGAGGGTATGACACACAGGGTTGAACATGGGTGGCCAAGAGGTGTCAGTAGGGGCCAACATAGGGGTGTTCAGGGGATGCACAAGGGGAGACCAGCTGGGACAGTCACATAAAATGATCCTGGTGAATGTCGGTTGTGATGGATGTTTTGTAGCCAACTGCAGGGATCAGTTATAGACAATGCAGGCTGTTTTAGATTGGGCAGCCTCATTGATTGCGGTATTGAACTGTGAAAGTAGCGTGATCCAATACAATAGTGAGTTGGCCCAGAGTCCTGCGTCCAAATTTGTGCGGGCCCGGAGTTTGGACTATTTGTGTTAGTGGGCACACCACCAGGCGACACATTGTTGGGACATCCACATGGTGGGTCCAAACACAGTTTCCAAATGTTGTTGGCTGAGCATTCTTGCGGGATTGGTCATTGGACAAATGTATGTGATTTCCCAGTGTGGGCAAGACTTTCTTATACTGACAGATGTTATGCAGCATGGCGAGGGGAGGGGGTGTACAGTCCCATGGACTATATGTCACCTGTAATCCCCAGGCCATCACCTTGCCATGCTGCCTGTGACCTGCATTGAATGTCTTTACAACTGCACAATGAAGCTTGTGACTAATTTTATGTCCTGAGTTACATTTGGATGGACAGCTTTTCTGAGGTTGGACAAGCAGGCCGGAGTGTTGGCCCTGCATCCAAATTAGGCAGAATGTATGCAAAAACATTGGTGGGGACAGGCCGGGGCCACACTATCCTTGGAATATGTTTGGAGACATTGCTGTGTATTTTGATACATGTACATGTGCAGGTGTGTGTGGGACCCCAACATTTACTCACCACGCATCCTGGCAATCCGGGCACAGATGTCCACAATTCGGCCCGGGGTCTTAAATTTAAGATCGGCGATCTTGTGTTGGATCGCCTTGACATCCCTCTCCACACACAGCTGGCGCCGCAGGGCCCGCTGAATTTTCAGCACAGTGCTGCGGTTGCGCAGCCTGGGATGCCGGTGGGGGTGGTGGCCCCAATAATCGAATCGATCGCAATGATCTATCAATATCATTAGTTCCGCCATCCCCCACGTGGCAGCCCGCCATTACTGAACTGCAATGTGCATGGGAGGAGCTAGCACCTTGCAGGCGGAATGAAACTGAAACCAACTTCATTCCGTCAGGACCGCCCCTTGCGTGACATAACAACACTTAAAGGCGACCTACGCGGCGTTAACAGGCCAATTATCATTTTTTGTGTCACCTACGAAACAATATCCCATGGGCGTGGCGTAACGCCGCGTTGTGTGTGCCGCGCCTGGCAACATTGTTTGGGTGTAAGACAAGGTGGACACTATAGCAGGGTCGTGGACCACGCAGGTTCTATTATCAAGTCGACGCACTTGTGGGTGCACAGTTCGGAGAAATTGTGCAGCCGACGCCTATGTGTGGTGCTGAAGACAGCTCTTTAAAAATGGCGCCCTGTGAGGGCAGCCAATGGCAACGCATCATCCTCCACCAATGCGAGCTAGTGGTGAAGCAGCCAATCCGAAACCATTTCGGTGCACGAATTACAACTGAGGAGGCGAGGCAATAGGAAACTCCTGCCACGCCTACGTGCTGGATTTAGGCATCGCGCAGTTCTGACACGTGCATACGATCTCGGTTGTTTAGACACGCCGATTCAGTACATCTTATGAGGCGACATCGTCAGATCTGAGAACCGGACCTCAGATCACGATTTAGCGATTTGATCAGATATCGCTCGTCGTATCTCGCCGTCACACGCACAGACATCGCTTACGCGATGTTTAATCTGCCGCGTTCAAGCGATATCTTGCACGATATCTTTACGTGTGACGGTCGCCTTAGGGGGATCAAATTTGGCCAGACAAACTGTGCTCTTTCCTGGTAAGAAACATAGGCTAGGGTCACACTTTAAAACAGAACAAATCTGGATGCGGTGAACGCAATTGGCTTCTCACTCATTTTGCAAGCAAAATGTGTGGCTCAAGCCGGTATCCGGTAACCGGATTGCTCCGCATGTGTAATCCAGAGCAATCCAGTTACCATACGGTATGCTCATCCCTGCTACTGCAGGGATGAGCAAAGTGTTATAACTGTTAAAATATAATAAATATTAATAATAATTGTGCCCATCATGTCTCTAGGGGGTGCCCACCCTCCCTAGAGACATGCTACCCACTCAGGTGAGCAAGTAATGTGTTAAATGGAACCTGACCTCGAAAAATGAGCCCCCAGGCTCTTTTAACCTGTCCCTGCACCATGGTAATCCATTTCTATCCATCTCTTTGTGTCCATAAAGCACTATTGTAAAGTTTATAAAAGGCTAAGGTCACATCTCCGTTTTTTTTTTAAAACCTGATCCGATTTTGAGCTTTCAAAAAGCTCAAAACCGGATCAAGAAACGCTCCTCATAGGAGCCAATGCTAAAAACCGGATTGCTTCACAAGCAATCTGGTTTCTATCTCCGGCTCTGCAGCCTGCGGTAAAAATCATGCAGGCTGCAGTTTTCGGAGCGGTTTAAGCATCCGCAATGCGGGATAAGCAAGGTGCTCTGTGTTCTGTACAAGTAAAAAATTAATAAATAAATGTTTGATTGATGTCTCTAGGGGGGGCTCAGTCCCCCTAGAGACCTTACACCCACTCAGGTGGGCTTATACAGCTATAATCTGTAATGTACAAAAGCGTCGGGCTCCTCAGAGCGGCGCGCATGTCCCCACAAACTGCCCCCCCCCGTATCTATATACCTGTCCCTGCACCCCCTCTTATGATTTATAGCCATCCCTTTAGCGGGGCTAAAATCGCGTCATACCGGTAGCCCCGCCCCTTTCATGACACGGCCAGGCTCTCAGCAATGAAGTAAGCCCCGAGGGGGCGTGCATAATTAATAAGCGGGTGGAGGGAGCAGCAGACAGCCCCGCCTTTGGACATTTTAACTGACACAGAGAACTCACAGATGAGGAGGAAGTGATTTACACAATCGTTAGGATCTGCTAAAGGGACAGCTATAAATCATGAGAGGGGGTGCAGGGACAGGTATATAGATACGGGGGGCAGTTTGTGGGGTCATGCGTGCCGCTCTGAGGAGCCTGGCGCTTTTGTACATTACAGATTATAGCTGTATAAGCCCACCTGAGTGGGTGTAAGGTCTCTAGGGGGACTAGGCTCCCCCTAGAGACATTAATCAATAATTTATTTATTAAATTAATCATTTTAATATGCATAAAGCAGTCTGCTCATCCCTGCGGCAGCAGGGATGAGCAAACTATCCGGTAACCGGATTGCTCAGGATTACACATCCTGAGCAATCCGGTCACCGGATTGCGGCTTCAGCAATCCGGTTCCTGGAATGCTGAAGGTATGATGACAGTTGCGTTCACCGCATCCGGATCTGGATGCGGTGAACGCAATTCATGTTTTAAGTGTGACCCTAGCCAAAGTTTTTTTTTTTTACCTGTGGATCTGCAGCTTCTCATTATATGTGAAACCGCAAAATGTGGTCTTTTGTGCTTCTCCCCGCTGCCAGCGTGTTAATTATGCACGCCCGTATGGGCGTGCTATAGATCAGAGACTGTGCTTGTGCTGCAAGGGGGCGGTAAAGGCGATATGACGTGGTCACTAGGCAGCCTGCTGTATGAACTGGTTACCATGATACACATCGGGTAACCAGGGGCTGCATTTCAAGGAAGCGCCGTCACACACGCACCTGCCCTTCTCTCACAAAACCTAAGTATTTAGCGCAGAACCGCTAAATACTTAGAGCGCAGGTGTGTGGACATGGCCAGAGTCTCATCATCATTAGCATAATTTTCTGCACCACCAGGGGTTAGGCTAGGGTCACACTTGAGCCATTGAAGTGCTAAAAGCTAGCGTTTTTTCACAATTCCAAATTGTGAAAAAATGCTAGCGTTAACGGTTCCATGCAAAAAACGCATGGTCAAAATGCAACACTTAGGTGAGCAGAGTTTTTAGGGACGTTGCAAAAACGCATGCGTTTTTTATTTTAACATGGGAGTCTATGGCAAACGCATGCGTTAACGCATTGTACATATATGTACCATGCGTTAACACATGGATTAATGCTAGCATTAAAAAAACAAAAAATGGCAAAAAAGGCAAGTGAAAAAACTGCCTCCTTTAACGCATCCTTTCAAAGGATGCTCCCTCCAAATGTGGTCCTAGCCTTAGGCCTGTTTCACATCTATGCGCTCACTGCGCTAGGCTGCTCTGGCTGCCCTGCGCCAGCGCAAAAGAAAGCGCAGGGCCATTTAGGCCTGGGGCAGCTTAGTGCATGGAGCGCATACATGCCCTGCAGTAGCGCTCAGCTGCATTTGGTGCCCCCATTATAGCCTATGGCCGAACACAGCTGAGTGCGCACTCTGTATACTCAGAAGCGCAAGTGAAATTGGCAGAGCGCACGGCGCATGCGCCTGCTTGGGCGCACCTGAAAACGCCCTATTGGGGCGTTTCCGGGAGCGTCAGAGCAGGCGCATGTGCCATGCGCTCTGCCTCTTTCACTTGCGCTTCTCACTAGGCAGAGCACACGCTCAGCTGTGCTCGGCCATAGGCTATAATGGGGGCACCGAGCGCAGCTGTGCGCTAATGCAGGGCTTCTATGCGTCCCTGCGCTAGGCTGCCCAAGCCCCTAAATGCCCCTGCGCTGGCATTTGTGCTGGCACAGGGCAGGCAGGGCAGCCTAACGCAGTGAGCGCATAGATGTTAAAACACCCTTAGAGTCTGGTAACAAGGGTCTAGATTATGCTTGGACCCTACTTAGTCCAGGCCCTGATCAAACTCACAAAGGGTGTTTTCACATCTAAGGCTAGGGTCACACTTGCAGATTTTACTAGCGTTTTTGGAGACCTGCGTTTTCTGAAAACGCATGCAAAAAAGCACCCATAGGCCCCCATGCAAAAACCGCATGCCCCAATAGCAAAAACGCATGTCTGAATGGACCATACGTTTTTCGGTGCGTTTTTGGCTCAACACCAAAAAATACTGCATGATGCATGATTTTTTGAAAAACGCACCCAAAAACACAGCATGCAGTATTTTTTGGTACTTTTTCAATAACGCATGTGTTTTTTTAACATGGGGACCTATGGAAAAGGCATGTGTTTTTATATGGCACTAAATGGTACATGTGTTTTTTGCATGTGTTTCAAGGGTCCCCCACACATATCAGCAAAAACGCAGGTAAAAACGCAGGCTGCCAAAAAACACCTAAAAAAACGCATGGCAAGTGTAGCAATAGCCTAAGGTTGGTGTGCGTTTTGCTAAATTTGGGTTTTAGGAGTTTTTACCGCTAAAAACGCATAAAACTGCCCCCATTGATTTCAATGAGAACGCATGTAAAAACGCATGTAAAAACGCATGCAAAACGCATTTGTGTTTTCAAAAACGCAAAAATGCAAAACGCATGTGTTTTTGCCAACGCTGCCCGAAGCGTCGGGAAAGACGTTTTGTGCTGCGTTGACAAAAGCGCTTGCGTTTTTGAAACCGCACATACGCTTTGCATGCGTTTTTACACGCTTTCCCATTGAAATCAATGGGGGCAAAAACGTTAACGTTTTTAATGCGTTTTTAGCGGTAAAAACGCTAATTAAGCAAGACGCACAACATCCTTAGGCTATGGTCACACATGCCATTCGTTTTTTTAGGTGTTTTTTAGCCACCTTCGTTTTTGCCTGCATTTTGCTGTTAGGCTGGGGTCACACTTGGCATGAGTTTTTGTAGTGATTTAAAAAAACTCATGCGTTTTTACATGTGTTTTTTCATGTCAGCATGAGTTTTTTAAGGTGTGTGATGGCACCCTGCGTTTTTGCATGCGTTTTTAAATCTGCACCAAAAAAAGTGCATGCACTATTTTTTGGTGCGTTTTTTAGAAAACGCATGCGTCTTTTTAACATGGGCCCCTATGGAAAACGCATGCAAAAACGCATGGTACATTAGTACCATTTAGTGCCATTCAAAAACGCATGCGTTTTACATAGGAGCCCATGTTAAAAAAACGCATGCGTTTTCTAACGCACCAAAAACGCATGGTACTGTCACACATGCATTTTTGCTATTAGGGCATGCGTTTTTTAACATGGGGGCCTATGGGTGCATTTTTACATGCGTTTTTGAAAATGCAGGTCTCCAAAAACGCTTGTAAAAAATGCAAGTGTGACCCTAGCCTTAGGTGTGGGGCCCCCTTAAAAAACCCCTAAAAACGCATGCCTTTTGTTAAAAAACGCATGCAAAAATGCATATCCATTTTGACACTTTCAAAAACGCATGCTTTTCCCACAGGGCCCATGTTATAAAAACGCATGCGTTTCCTATAGGCCCCCATGTTATAAAAACGCATGCGTTTCCTATAGGGCCCCATGTTATAAAAACGCATGCGTTTTTGAAAAAGCACCAAAAAATACTGCATGCTGCGTTTTTGGGTGCTTTTTCCAAAAAATCATGCATCCTGCAGTATTTTTTGGTCCTGAGCCAAAAATGCACCCAAAAACACATGGTCCATTCAGACATGCGTTTTTGCTATTGGGGCATGCGTTTTTTTGAACGGGGGCCTAAGGATGTGTTTTTACATGCGTTTTTCAAAACAGTCATGTTTGAAATCTGCATGTAAAATCTGCAAGTGTGACCCTAGTCTTAGATGTGGAACAGGCCAAAGAGTTTTGGCATTATTGCAGATAATGTCCTCCTATTGACTCGGTGAACCTGTGGAGCAGACTACTGTTTCCCAGGCAATAATATGAGTGAACAGCTCTGCTCTTTCTAGGCCTCATCTGCAAGTCGTAGCGATTTGCTGCTGTTTTAGGCTAGGGTCACACATGCATATTTTACATGCTTTTTTGGAGGCCTGGTTTTCTAAAAATGCATGTAAAAAGCACTCATAGGCCCCCATGCAAAAAACGCATGTCCCAATACCAAAAACGCATGTGTAAATGTACCATGCGTTTTTGGGTGCGTTTTTGGCTGAGCACCAAAAAATGATGCACCGTTTTTTCAAAAACGCACCCAAAAACGCAGCATGCAGTATTTTTTGGTGCTTTTTCAAAAACGCATGCGTTTTTATAACATGGGGCCCTATGGGAAACGCATGCGTTTTTATAACATGGGGCCCTATGGGAAACGCATGTGTTTTTGAAAGTGTCAAAATGGGCATGCGTTTTTGCATGCGGTTTTTAACAAAAGGCAGTCGTTTTTAAGGTCTTTTTAAGGGGGCCACACACCTAAAGCTAGGGTCACATATGCGTTTTTGAACTTTGGAAAAAAATGTCCAAAATGTTCACAAAAACGTATTTAAGGCAAAAACGGATTGTTTACGTGAACCAGGCCTTACTCAGCCAATGACACACACTCTTGTATGTGCAAGTTCTGTTTGCTTTATGTGCTCTGATTAACTGCCAGACCGCACCATCCACATAGTAAAGGTACTGTCACACGCGGCAATTTTGCTAGCAATTTCACTGGCAATTTGCTGGTTGCAGTGAAATCATGGACACATTGTTTCATTTGTACACGGCAACAAAATAGAACCATGTATCCATGATTTCACTGCAACCAGCAAATTGCCTGTGAAATTGCTAGCAAAATTGCCACGTGTGACGGTACCTTTAGTGTGGGAAAGAATAAGAATAAAGACCCATGCTTATCTGACCTGAGAACTCACCCCCATCCCCTTATCAAACACCTCCCACCTTCTATCCTAGACACTGATACTCATGATAATGTAAAACAGAAGCATTAACGCAAATACACAAATGCTTTTTTTCATCTAAACAGTTACCAAACTAAACCCAAATACCCGACTTTTTAGCAAAATATTCGTGTTTGAGAGGCCGAATGAACAATGCTAAATTTGGCCTGAATTTGAAATTAGTGAACAAGTTCAAGCAACAAGTTCACTGATCACTAGTGCTGAGCTGATCTTAAGATTCCAGCAGCAAAAGCTACTGCTACTAGTCTTTAGTTGCTGGAAGCATGGGTTGCACACTCACAAACACTATTATCTTGATCCCAACAAGCTTCCACCAATTTGTGATGAACTACACCTTGCAGCCCCACCGACATCTCTAATGGTACCTTTACACGCCGCTACAGGTTAGAAACAACCGGGTGTCTCACGTGCACGAGCACGTTCCAACGGTTGCTAACGGTACCCGATACTACCTTTACACGCCGCTACAAAGTGCTCTACAGAAGGTTTTTTTCTATCCCTGGAGGCACCGATGGGTGCCGCAGGTTACCTTCTGTAGAGCACCTTCCCTTATTTACACGCCGATACAGAAGGTAATATGGGAGGACCTGGGGCAGCAGGGACAACACATAGGTGTGCCAGAATTGTGGATTACGAGACGCTCGTACGATGATTGGACAATGCAATAGCATCATGATTGGCCAGCCAGCGCAGGAAGGCTGGCTAATACATGATGCTATTGCAATTGTGTAGTGTGACTGGTCATCTCCTTAAATATGCTGCCTTATGCAGGGACAACCAATCGTAACGCAGGAGCTTCCACCAATGATCGCTGAAGGGGGGCGGTATCCCGGAGGCTGTGTCACGCCCCAGGGAGTTAACTAGGTGTCGCAAAAACCATCCTGTTCCTTATTTAGACGCCGCTACCATCGGGTTGAAACCAACCTGTTTTTGAGCACTGCTGAAAAACAGGTGCCGAAAGTGACGGGTGGCAACAACCTGATTTACACGCCCCTACCTCATGGTGTTTTGACGGTGCAAGATACATTTGTCTCCGACACCCGGTTGTTTCTAACCTTCCGTAGCAGCGAGTAAAGGTACCATAATGATTTCCAAGTCATGCGATACAATCTTGCCACTTCTGCCAAAGTTTGACAATCTTTATCCTCTGGGGATATGTGCGGTCAGGTTGGCGCAGTTTTACACAGACACCCTTTGTCCGCATGAGCACAGGAATATACGAAGAGTGAGAGAGTGATCAACGCAACCTCTGACGTGGTATCGTACTCACAACCCTGAATGGTTGGGAGCTCCAGTAAAACAGATGCCTGCCAGCCCTGTGGGAATGCCATAAGTTCCTCATTATAGATTATACTGGACCAGAAACCAGCCTCAGTAACATGCAGAGAACACACACGTGGATTCGTGGATCGAGATGAAAGAGCAACCCAGATTTAAATCATTTATTTGATTGCCTTAATGGCACTTTAGACATAACATTTTTTACAGGATGGATATAAAGATAGGATTGTCAGATGTGCTAAAACAGGTAGGAGTACAACACCTATAAGTAGAAATACATAAGTCATTTGCCAGGTTCAATGTTAGGCTTGGTTCTGGCAACCACTTGGGAGGTGTGTGGTACCACAGGCTTCCAGTTACTTCTAACACAATGCATGAGGTGTCCGCCCCAGACAACAACACAGCAGCTTGCTGGCACACACAGATAACCCCCTTCTCACTCAAGGGTTGGCCCTGATTCCTCTCCCCTGGTGCCTGAGATGAAAGACTCCAAAAACCTATGATTGGTCATAACTTCTCACCAGTGTTCCTGGAGAGCTGGTTCTGTTGCAAGAGGATCTGCTGCCGGGTCCCTATTATGCTTGGAGATTAAACATAGCTTTCTTACTAGGCTTCTACTATCTGTTCTGTATATCTCCCAACCCAAAGGTGCTAGGAAGATTTGGGACCCAAATGTGTACAGATTGCCCCTGCATTCTTAACATATATTTCCATCATCACTGCTCTAGTGGACTCAGCTAGATCTGCTTCAATGATGTCATGGCCATCTTTCATATGACCACTGTTGACAATCATTGGCTTCAGCATTAACATTTGTATGTCTAGCATGTGATTTCTGAAACCAATGACTTGCAGGGTATGACATCTTGAAATCAGAATAGGCAAAGACCACTGGAGCAATGGTAGTGGAGCTGCAGGAGATTCAATAGTAAACTGTCTAATGATATGTTCACTTTAACAATAGACTCCAGACATTCACGTAAATATTTTTTTCTCGCTTGGTGTTTTTCAGTTTGTCGCTCAGCCTAACTGTCAGCAGCTGCTCGCTTCCCGCTGGTACGATGAATTTCTAGCCTGGAGGGGACAACATTTTGCATTGAAGATGGTAACATGTGTGATAATAGGACTACTTTTCCCCGTCTTCTCAGTGTGTTACTTGATAGCTCCAAAAAGCAACCTTGGACATTTTATTAAAAAACCTTTCATCAAATTCATCTGCCACACTGCATCACATCTGACTTTCCTGTTCTGTCTACTAAGAGCTTCTCAAAGCGGATACAACAGAAACCAACCAGGACCTGCACCAGAGCCTATCGAATGGATGATACTACCGTTTGTTTTGGGTAAATGAATTACTAAATGCAATACATAATACATACTTGAATATCAATAGCATGTCAAATATTTTGATTGTCTAAGGCTAGGGTCACACATAGCAATCCGTTTTTGGAAGTATTTTCCATGACCAATCCATTTTTTTTGGGGTGCTTTTTGAGCCTCCTGTGCCCCTGAACGTTTTCTGGACTTAGGCTAGGGTCACACTTAAAATCTGAATTGCGTTCACCGCATCCAGATCCGGATGCGGTGAACGCAATTGTCTTCAGACATTCAGCAATCCGGGAATCGGATTGCTGAAGCCGCAATCCGGTAACCGGATTGCTCAGGATGTGTAATCCTGAGCAATGTGGTTACCGGATAGTTTGCTCATCCTTGCTGCTGCTGGGATGAGCAAACTGTTCTGTGTATAGTAAATCTGTTTATTTTATTAATAAATGCTTGTACAATGTCTCTAGGGGGTGCCCAGTCCCCCTAGAGACCTTACACCCACTCAGGTGGGCTTATTCTGCTATAATCTGTTATGCACAATAGCTGACTCCTGTCAGCTGTTGTACATTTTTATGAATGAAAGCGCCGGGCTCCTCAGAGCGGTGCGCATGACCCCACAAACTGACCCCCCTGCATCTTTATATCTGTCCCTGCACCCCCTCTTATCATTTCTAGCCATCCCTTTTGCATGAAAAAATGATTTTGTAGAGACAAGAGGTTATATTCACCTCGTCCTGTGTGAGTTCTCTGTTTCTAAAAAAGTGTCCAAAGGCGGGCCTGTCTGCTGCTCCCTCCGCCCGCTTTGTAATTATGCACGCCCCCTCTCGGCTTGCTGCAGTGCTGAGAGCCTGGCCGCGTCATGAAAAGGGCGTGGCTACCGGTATGATGCAATTTAGCCCTGCCCCTTTCATGACGCGGCCAGGCTCTCAGCACTACAGCAAGCCGAGAGGGGGCATGCATAATTACAAAGCGGGCGGAGGGAGCAGCAGACTGGCCCACCTTTGGACACTTTTTCAGAAACAGAGAACTTACACAGGACGAGTTGAATATAACCTTTTGTCTCTACAAAATCGTTTTTTCATGCAAAACGGATGGCTAGAAATGATAAGAGGGGGAGCAGGGACAGCTATACAGTTTGTGGGTCAGGTTCCCTTTAGCAATAGTATGCGTGCCGCTCTGAGGAGCCCGGCGCTTTCATTCATAAAAATGTACAACAGCTGACAGGAGTCAGCTGTTGTACATAGCAAAATATAGTAGTATATGCCCACCTGAGTGAGTGTAAGGTCTCTAGGGGGACTGGGCACCCCCTAGAGACATTGTACAAGCATTTATTAATAAAATAAACAGTTTCCCTATACATAGAGCACTTTGCTTATCCCGGCAGCATTGCTTATCCCACATTGCAGACACCAGAACCGCTCCGAAAACTGCAGCCTGCATGATTTTTACCACAGGATTGTGAAGCAATCCGGTTTTTAGCATTGGCTCCTATGAGGAGCGTTTCTTGATCCAGTTTTGAGCTTTTTGAAAGCTCAAAACCGGATCAGGTTTTAAAAAAAAAAACGCAGATGTGACCCTAGCCTTAGTCAATTTTTTGCCAAAAAATGCTAGAAAAAATGGATCCGTTTTTTTAAGGCACCAAAAAAAGTATCCGTTTTTCCATAGGGCCCATGTTAAAAAAAACGGATCCGTTTTTAAACGGCACCCAAAAACGTTGGGAGCAACGTTTTTGGGTAAAAAACGTTCCTAGCAATGTTTTAAGGTGCAGAAAAAAATGGATAGGGTGTTTATTACACATAATCCATTTTTCTATCAGTTTTTGGGCTTAGAAAAAAAAAATGCAAATACTGATGCCAAAAACGGACCAGTGACCCTAGCCTAAAAGTAGCTTAAGAAAGTAAGATTTTTTTTTGTTGATTTGGAATTTTGTCAACCACATTTGAGAGCTTACAATACAAAGTTCACTTGCACATATATTAAGTAGGAACCTTCCATCCATATAATGTGCTCTCTGCAAATGCACTTTCCAAATTTAACTCTGATTGGAGTTAATGTGATCCAGACCCAATGTTGGGGAGGCTGCAATAGCAAACAACACTGTTCCCTACTACATGTACCATTACACGTCGCAACATCGCGTGCAATATCGCCCAAAAATCACGTGGTGTGGTCAGTTGCAGTTGATATCGTTAGTGCGTCGTGTCGTGTTACAGGGCGATGCGACTGAAATAAATTGCTGGAGCGACATCGCCAGGTTTTTTCTCATGCACTAAAACCGGGTGATGTTACATAAGCAATGTGGCATGATCGTGCAGTGTGACGACACAACAACGATGTTGTTTGCGATTTCACAGGTTGCGCAACCAAGGCCGTAGGCGTGCCTGTGGGTTGTATTTTCCGCGCACCATCTAAGGCGATTGGTGGCTAGTATTATATGCCGATTGGATGGCCCTGGTAAAAGAGCTATCTTTGATTATAATTAATAATGGCCCCTTTACACGCGGCAACATTTCTAGGTTTTCCACAGGTAACTTACTGGCTGCAGTGAAATCATGGAGACATAGTTCCATTTGTACACAGCAACAAGATAGAACCATGTCTCCATGATTTCACTGCAGCCAGTAAGTTATCTGTGGAAAACCTAGAAATGTTGCCGCATGTAAAGGGGCCATTATAATTATATTTATCTGTGCATACACCACTACATTCATTGACTTCTGCATCTCCAGAATTATCTGTAGCGGCATGTATACAAGGCGAATCATTTCAAAAACATCCTTTACTATTGTTGATTACCTAGGCAAGTATTGACGACGCTAAAAACATAGCTTCTTTTAACCAAGGGTGTATGTACTGGCAAAAAGTGCTATGTCAGCATGTCAAGTCGTCAGTGATGCTAGCTGCAATCTTCCATCCTACATGTCGCACATATATAAAAATGTAGACACTTGTCAAACCTCTTATTAGAATAATTGGCAGATATGTCTGCCATCTCCGACGCCTGAGCGTTGTGGTCTTGCATGTTATGTGAGCCGTGGCATTTAGTGTGTTTACCCACTATGTGCGGGTGACTCCTTTGCGGATGTAGAAGTATCCTCAAGTACATACCATGCGGCGTGACGTCAGTACGTGGTTTGATGTCCGGCACTGCCTTCTAGGTGCTTTTCAGTCCCCTGCCTAAAGATGTTGCCCACAGCACTTTGCAACATGGGGAAAACCAGAGCTCCTCATGCTTTTTGACTATCTGGATAGGCTGGACTACTGGTGCGAGTTACCGCATCCGTACCCACGCCTGCATAAGATGCGCATAGTGCAAAAAGTGCAGAGAGCCCTGCTTAGGAGACTGGAAGTGGTGCGGACGCCTAAGCAGATCATAAAGAAGGTTGCGGATATGAAATATAAGGTGAGGGACGCATTGCCGCCATACGCACCCGCATCCAGATACTGCGTGGTGAGTATTCTTTCACAACAGATACACACGTTTACTCACAGCACAATATACATGATTTTGTCTACATGGTAGTGCACCCTGTCAGTGTGGCAGAAGTCATGACGCTGATGCATGATGGCTGTTCATGTGCTGGCCCTGAAGATACATGCTTGAGGGCCATCACACAGTAATGTGTGTCGCATGCCATACACTCAGCATTGTTGTTGACACTTTAGAAACAACACACATAGGTGTCTATAAAGCTTGACGGCAGCAGTGCATATTGTCTGTGATGTCATGGACCACATCACACAAAATGTTACAAGTTCCCACAACCCCTACATATAGCACCCCAAAGCCTTCTGGTTATTGGAGACATAAGTATAGTCCCCATAACTTCACTGTTGTCTGCGTTATGTCCAACCAAACACCCACTCACTGTTACCTCATGTTCTTCATATGTCTTGTTCCTCTCACCAATTAGATTGGATTAGTATGTTGGCAAATATCCTGTCAGTGTGGGGCTGTGATTGTGGCACCATGTGTATTCTAAAGTTAAGTTAAAAATGTGCTGCTGACAAAGCTTGATGTCACAATTGTGTGTCACCAGAACGTATTGGCCCAACATAAAAACCTGTGTGGACTGGTGCCAATGACATTCCAAATAGTGCCACATACATATATGACCGTGCTACCATTGTTCAGATGATATTGCAGTCCCCTTGTACCCAAAAAATAAATGTCTAAAGACATTATGTCATTGGGCCCCAAAGTCTATTTGCCTGACATCTGCTATGTGTATTTTAGTTTCAACATCAAACAAACTGTAATGTCTTAACCAACAGCTGAGGATGACCCTGCACAGGCACCCCCACCACCCTCACCACCAGCCTCCCCACCACACCAACAGAGCCCTCCCCTCCTGGATCCCCAGCTGGCTCAACTCCTGGCTCCCCCTCTGGGTCGTCTGCACACACCCCACCACTCTCCCCACCAGAACCCATGATGGCCTCACTAAGCCCAGTGGTGGCCAGAACCCTTTCACCACAACCAAGACCGCCACTAAACCTGGATCCAACGGGGCCAAGACCCATAGGTCAGTGGTCCCCAGAGGCCCCCATTGACCATGCTGGGTTAGTTGGTTCTGAAAGTGTCTTTGAACAAAACAAAGTAGTTGTTAATGTAATTGTGTTGTTGGGCAATGTGTAAATGCTTTGATCCATCATGTGTATGTGTTTCAATGATTTATGTGTATGCGGAAGAGCTGCTGCCCTGGGGTGGCCCCTAAGCCCCTCTCCCTCCTCGGAGAATAATCTGGAGGATTTTGTTGGTGTTTTTTGTGTCACACAAGCAATTTGGGTCACCCCCATTTTTTTTTTGTAATGATGTTTTTTTTTACCACTATAGGTGTACCATCATGGAGGGACCTGATGGTAGCTCACCAAGAGGCCCTCAGACAGCTGCCGCACGCAACGGCATGCCTACAGCGTCTTGGTGGCCTTATCCAGAAGGTCCTTCAGCTCCAGGAAGGCCATGGCCCTGGGGACCAAGAGTAATGTTTTTAAAATGGTAGTTTTATTTGACCAGTTAAATATTTGTTTTTGACATGTTCCCAATATTTTCTAAAAAAACAAAAAAATGTTAAAAAAATAACTGTTTAGCAAAAATGGTGATTAACAAATCCAAAAACAAAATGTTTTAAAACAAAAAAAAAACCAACGGTTTGGCCAAAAAAACAAAACAAAAAATAAAACCAAAACTTGAGATCTGGAAAAATAAATGTTTCCACAATCCCACATCATTTGGTACTTGCCTTATTTAACAAACACACGCTAATGAACCGTTCAAACAAATTGTGTTGGTCATGTACGACACAAACATGAGGAAACACTGTGTATGTGGGACCCTACACCTACATGTGTGCACGGCAGGGCTCAAAATACACACACAACTAGGAACACACAGAGTGCATGTTTGCTGAGACACATACCCAATAGAAAATTTGTGTTTAGAAGGAAAAATTACCAAGTCCTATGTCTACACAACAAAATCTATGTGTCACACACTCAATGTCTACTTGTGGCAGTGGTCCGGGTTACAACTTCGACACCCATGTAGGATGCAGTGAACATCTTAATTAACCTGTAAAGGCCACCCATAATGTATCAATGTAATGTCATTCATATAGCTCACCATGTGCTAATGTCTATGTGCCCTGAGGAGGTCTCACACACTCTGTGTGTTGTCTAAAACACACATCAAAACCCATTTACACAATAACCCATTAGTAGCTGCAAAATAACACACAGTTGTAAGGACAATAATTTTAATACAACAAATGGACATCCAATAAATTACAGCATTTGCTGATGTAACATAATAAAAATATTAGGGCACAAATAATGAAGCATCAAATGTTTGGGTAGCATCTCCCATACTGATTATACCTCTGCAGGATCAGACGTGGCTGGCTGACCCACATTCTTTGTGGGAGGTGGGTTTGCTCGATGCCGAGGGAGAGGTCTTCCAGTATCCCTCAGCACCTCAGGAGTAAGTCCAGGCACAAACATAGCCGGCGGTGGGTAATGGGACACTGATGGCTGCTCTGGGGGCAGAGCCAAGATTGTACGGGAGCTCAGTGTCCCATCCTCCACCGCCTCCAGGGCAAGGTAAATGACCCTCTCAACATCTCGACGTTGTTGATGGTCCAGCTGGGACACCTGTTCGCTGACTAGCTGCCCAATTCTTGTGCTAGGTATGTTCTCTAGGTTGAGCAGCACCTTCTTGGCAAAGTCCCCCAGCTATGTAGGGGGTAGCAGTGGTCTCTGGCACCTAACCCCCGCACTGGGCCCAGGGTGCTGCTTTGCGGCACTGGGATCAGGCTCCACCCCCCTAGATGTCGATGGGGGAGAGTCAGAAACGGATGCCCCCTCCAGACTGGACCCAAGGTCTTGAGGGTCCTGCAAAATTAAACAAAAAAAACAATTAAACCATTGCCATATCATCAATGCATTCGTAACACACAGCTATTTGGTTGTGTTGGGTGTGAAATACAGTGTTAAAGGTATGGCCATTACAATGGTACTTGATACGTCTATGTGTAACATGACACATTGATTACTATACTCACATGAGTAACCAACATGCTCATGCATATGTGTTAACACAAATTCAAAACACTATATATAACAACATTGTGTGAAACAACAACTAAACATACTTTGCACTGTGTCAAACAGCAGGCGCTGATATGTTTGTCATCTTCTACACACCACAAGTGTATACAACCACTTTAGAAGGCCCTGATGACACAACTAAATTATGAATTACATCTTGCGCGGAGCCATGTCTTGGGGAGTGACGAAGGAGTTTTGGCCTAGGTCCCTGCTGCACAGTGTTGTTGGAGGGAGATGCTGGTCCGGAGGAAATGGAGGAGGTCAAAGTACCACAATCTGGCACATAGACCTCCCCGTTCCACTTCCGGATGGCATTGATTTTTGCACAAAACTCTTATCTACCCTCTCCACAGGGTGGTGCTGCTGGGAGAGGGTGATGAGCGGCTCATACGCCACTCCCTTCCACCTGCTGGTTCTTGTAATCAGGTGATGTGGTCCGCCACAAGCACTCTTGCTCCTGGAAAAGGGCTATGAAGTCCCGGACAAACTCCTGGTTCTCAGCCATCTGAAACATGAGAAAAAATTATGTCACGAACACACACATGTATGTATGTATAATGTTGGCTCAGATATGCAATTATGGAGAAGTTTGGTCCTGTGGCCACATCAATTGGGTACCACACATGTAAAACTACTATGAATCATTACACAGGCAAGGAACAACACACTTAGAACATTGGCCAAACCATACGTACATATGGCTGCATGGTACTCCAGCATGATAATGCAAATTTAGGGTTCATATTGTAAGGCCTCACATGCAATAGCCATTGTTATATGTATGATGTCTCACTTACCAGTACCATAGCAAATATTTATGTCTGTACACATTACAATAACTTGAAGTTTTTAACTACATTCATCAAGAGTCTTGAGGCACACCACAACATATATGATGTTAACTGTGGGGGTGCACATTATGAGGAATATGCCATTCAGGGGCTGCACATGGCAACTCAGAATACAAGATGGCCCATTATAACACATATCTAGCAGAAGCTAACAACAAACATTACCACATGGTAGGCGAGTGAGTGCTAATATCAGCCCATACAGATAGAAGAGATGAAGAGGATGAGCAGTGATCAATACATACCGTCAGTCCTGCAGTGACAGAAGAGGAGACGCTACCACGTCGTTGCATGTGAACATGTGCAACAGGCTGGATCTGCCGCATCCATCTTTTAAGGGGCTCACAACCAATGAGATCGCGGAAGAGTCGCCCAACCCGCGTCATCTGGCATGGCAACGCAAAAGTACAAAATACAATTGGATGATGCTAGCGCCCTGTAATTGCCTGCTTCCCACATAAAAATGGGGAACGCCTGAACAATGTCGTGTTTGCTGCAGAGAGCCATTGAGTAAGTATTGATGTGCACACATGTTTCTGTACATGCGGCTGATCTTAAGTGGTTGTGTAAATATTAAACTACCTCTACTTTGTTGTAATGACCACCAGAAGCTCCTTGGCCATTCGGCACCTGTTAACAGTTCCTGTGGCCTTTATGGTCCATATTAGGAAGTGTGTGACTGGTTTCAACATGCTGTATTGTGTGTCATCAGTGAACATCCATTTTGTGTAGGTAACACTGGCTTCAGCACAACAGTGTGGCCATGTGCAAAATATGCCCTATATACCAATGCTATACAATGTAGTACCACTGGTTGACCACACACATTGGATGCTCAAGAATTCCAGGCCATGCAGCTTTGTTGACTCAACATATGTCATTTATATGTACACACAAATGCATCTGCAAACATGACCCTCTTGTGATGTGTAATGTAGTTTCCACAATTATCTGATTTTCTCGACGTGACCTTGCTTTGGTGAAATGCATAATGAGTGTTGCCATCCCTGGCAGCCATATTCTTCTTCTACTGCCTTTCTGTATGTACATTATTAGAAGGGTGTACATGAGGAGTAGGATGGTTTAACATATGTGATGTAGGTGCTATGTTGACAGTCACACTGTAGTGGGTTAAATAAACAAGGAGGTAAATATTTGTGGTGTGTAACGTTACAGGCCAACCATGTAAGTGTGTATTGAACGAGTATGACAGGACTATGTACATGGGGTAGTTGATATTATTTTGGCTTGCAATGCCTCCATGTGCTCATACTATTTTGTTTTCCTTTCACATTCACAGAGCCTTGCTAACAGACATTTGACGTCATGATCATGCAGCGATGGCAATAGTGGCTGTGGTCTTGGTGGAGGATGCCTTGTTGACGGATGAGAGAAATGAGAGACTGTGGAGGCGTAGATGACGGCATATGTGGTCTCGGGATTGGCCCCTTCAAATCGACATCTGAGTCACATGGCCTGGTCCGTCAGCTGGAGGACAGGAATCCGCAGGACTTCAGGACTATCTCCGGATGTCCGAGGACTCTTTCAAATTCCTATTGCAATTAGTTACACCACATATTGCCCGTGAGGACACTGTGATGCGTCTAGATGTGCCAGCAGAGGAGCATTTGGCTGTAACTCTGCTTTTCCTGGCAACAGGGCACACAATGACTTACCTACATATTCTGCTGATGTCTCACGCCCACTGCTGAGCCGCCTAATCCCTAGATGTGTGTTGGCACGATAAGCACAACCTCCTCTGGTCATAGATTGGAGGAGAGATGGGGGTGGTACTTTGTATCTTTATTAAGACCGGCTTGATGGGAGGGGCTTAACCCTGATGAAGGAGCACAAATAGTTCAGAAACTGGTTGGTTCTCAGCCCCCTGTGACGTCACTGCTAAGCGACGCTACTCTGTGCCACACCTGTTGCTGTGAACGCCGAACGGCCGAGGCATCCAGCACTGGTGCAGCTCAAGACCGGGCAACTGCATCATTGGGTAGTGGAGGATCAACCTCCATCTTCCAGCAGGTAGCTTAAGCCTTTTAAGCAACGTTTGACTCTCAACACACAGAGGAAAAAGTAGTGAAGTGAACATCCCGTCAGCATACCCCTGGTTTGGGTAAGGGGCTCTCTTGAGCCCTTGTGTGTGGGTTTTATATGGCCATATACAAAAAAGTGGCCATACTAAAGCTACAGGAGCAGGAAAATCATTCATTACACCTAATTCAGTGTTAGGGCTTGGACACACTTTCCTAGTTACATACGAGTTTGACTGAGGAGACTCTTAAAGGGC
Organism: Allobates femoralis; assembly: GCA_033576535.1. NCBI lineage: Eukaryota > Metazoa > Chordata > Amphibia > Anura > Aromobatidae > Allobates > Allobates femoralis. The sequence goes on along the minus strand of JARQOC010000002.1, from coordinate 666,984,038 downwards.
TGGAACAGTGACCCTGAACGGCCTCTCCCTCTCTGGACGGGGAGTCTGGAGCTGCACAAAAGCACAATCAGCATACAGCCCCGTCCAGATAGGGAGAAGCCGTTCAGGGTCACTGCTCCAGCCCTTTAAGAGTTCATCAGTCAAACTCTGATGAGTGTAATGTTTGTGTAGTATTTGTGGAACAAAAAATATTGAAAAAAAATCTTTTTCTCTGGGATTAAAATTTTTTTTTCTTGTGTATTCTGAGGTAATACACATGTGTGCATATATTTTAAAAAAGCAGCTTTTGAATAAAGCACAAGTGAAAGGTAACTGTGTATAATCATTATAATCATTATAATTCCTGACACCTGGGTAGGGAGTAAAGAGTCTAATGAGCGGATGTATCATTACCTATTAGCACACATATGTAGTAGAAAACTTTAGAATAAGTGTCCGGCTGAGTTAGGAAATCCATATTAAACAATCTTTTGGTTGATATTTTCCACGAGGGATATACAGTATATCCCCTTAGGTGTGTAAACTCAGTTTGTACATTTCTCTTTGTACTAACACAATTTGCACAATAGCAACCCAAAAATTCTGCTTTGACATTTGAGAGCTTGCATCTGTTTGAGGGGTGCATTAAAAGTACAGTCACACTCTGCCATATCGGCTTCCTATATCGCTGGCAATTTGACGTGAGCGCGCATGTTTTCGGAACTTTTTTGCACATCGCCGTCGCCCTGTCACACATAGAGATCTCGCCTGCGTTCTACGGCAATCCTGCGTTCCGGAAATCACCTCCAGAAGACCGGACGCAATTTCCCTTTTCCACATCGCCGCGTCACACGCCACCATCGTAGAAGCGATATCTCCATACTGTTATGATAGGGGCGTGCTAGAGTGTGTCTCACCGCGCTCCTATCACTGCGATTGGTGGACTTAACTGCATTCCCATTGGTCAGCCGTGCGTGAACGCACGGCTCATCAAATAAGGCGCCTCGGACACGGCAAGTCAATCGGAACGCAGTATCACCACCAATCGCCGCAGATGCGCCGCGAAAACCACTACTTCCACATACTTGATTTCTTTCACAATCACTGTGTACGTCGCCCTCGCCCTGTCACACGCCACCATGCGCTGAAATCGCCTGGTGGATGAGCCTGATTTCACTGCAGTGCAGGGCAATCAGCATGGCCCACCGGCGATTTATCGCCTTAAAATCGACCTGTCTCACGCCACTGCACACAGGCAATGTGGTTTCCACATGCCAAATTATGGAATTGCCAACGAAATGGATGGCGATATTGCCGCGTGTGACGGTACCTTAAAGGATATTTTTTTTCACCATGCCTTTTCCATGACATGTATGTTCATTTTTAGTGTATGCATTAAAGTATGGTACATATATATACCATGCGTTAATGCATGTGTTTCTCATAGACTCCCATGTTAAGAAAAAACATGCATTTTTGCAAAAGCACCAAAAAAATGCTGCAGACCGTGTTATTAGGAGCGCTGGCAAAAACGCATAGCGCCAAACGCATTGAACTTTTGCAATGCGCTTAGTTGCATTGGAGCCTATGGGTGCGTTAACACATGCATTTTTCAAGATTTCCACTTGAAAATAATGCATGCATTTAGCAAATGCATGACAAACATCTAACCCTAACCTAATATATTTAAAATCCTGGTACATGGAAATGAGGAAATGAAGGACTTGTTGCTGAGTTTTTGCTGCATATTTTCATTAAGGGCGTGTTCATATCTGGCGTTTTTGCTGTCTATTTGGTGCATAAAATATGCTTTGTTTTACAGCACCAGCATGATTAACGAGTTTTCTAAAATCTCAACCACATGCTTGCTTTTTTCCCCCATATTTGAACTTTACTACATTTTTGCCAGGACAAAGCTTTTCAATTTTTTTCAGTGTTTCTATAGTGCTTTTCTTCCATTCAAATGACAATGAAATAGCAAAAAACACTAATAAAAGTACTGCAAAAAGCACATAAAAATTCAACAAAAATGCTTCTGTTGTACATACTATTTTTCTTGCTACCACTCTGGTTTACGGTATAAAAAAAAGGCTGCAAGTGCGAACATACCTTTACCATAATGTTGGTAGTGCAAAGTATAAAGTCAGACACCACTAGAATTAGGAATTCCAAATTCAAGAAATAAATAAAAACACATTTTTATTAAGCAATAAAAAAGAGGTCCATAGACCAACATGTAAGAGGACAAACAAAAGTAGAAGTGAACTATGGAATCATACCAATATGCCTCCTAAGATATCCCTTTTCATACTAATCCCTGCCGAGTAATGGAGGAATTGACACCCTACTTTTTTGGTGCCCCCATTCCTCAGTGACTTTTCCTTCACTGACCCTAAAGGCCACTTTACACGTCACGATATCGCAACACTACTATGATAAAAAGTCACGTGGTAGGGGCGTTGCAGTTGATATCGTTCTTGTGCTGTGTCGTGTAAATGGGCAACGCAACTCAAAAACGATGCAACTACGATATCATTTTTGGATTGTGCATGCGCTTCAACCATGCAATATTGGCTTGATGATCTGGCAGGATTGTGGTGTATGACAGCGCAACTACGATTTGGAGCGCAACTTCCCCTATTCACTCCAATGTTAATTGGTCGTTCCCTGAGTTGCTCAGACGCAGTGTGCAAGAGGGGCGTACGACATCGTAGTTGCGTTGCCTGCCGATATCTCCCTGTGTAACATCTCCTATACGATTTTGGACAAGTGCCAAAAGCGTGCGCGCTCCCGTGAAGTTGTATGCAATATCGGAACGATATTGTGACGTGTAAAGCGGCCTTTAGTCAATTCAAAGTCGTATTCAAATATCAACTTTATGATATTGAGGTCTATAGTGACTTATCTCATGGGTCAGTCCAGAGAGGTATGATGACAATTGGGAAAGTCACCGGATGATTCCTAGTTCAGTTCACAGATTTAAACTTTTCCCCATGGCTTGATGCATTTCTCTCTGTCAAATGTGTAGGGGTTCATCAGAAGGATAAGAACAAATAAGATTTGTCTATAATTTCTTGTGTTTTGTATCCGATATATAGGCATCATATGGGCTGAAATTAAACAAATGTGGGATGGAGGACTTCAGGATTACATCCATGACTGGTGGAACATATTGGACTTTGTGATGAATTCATTATACTTAGCAACTATTTCATTAAAAATTGTTGCCTATTCTAAGGTACAGTTGAGATTTAATATAAACACATTTTACATGTTATTATGAAACTTTTGTGTAGCATAAAATTAAAAAGGCTTCTCAAAATTCATGTTTCATGGTTAGAAACATAATAGATATCACTAATCGTGTCTTGTTTTATACAACACCCTTATTCATTGTAATGCTGCTCTACATGTATTCAGCATACGTGGCTCGATAAGGGATTTCACTACCCTGCCTAATAGAGGGCATTTCCTATAATAGCACATCAAGAGGCTAATCATGGTATTAAATATAGTATTTTCTTTTTTATTTAAAGGGAACCTGTCAAAAAATTTTGTTAACATGAAGACATGGCTTTAAGTATCTGGTTAATAGCTTACTAAGAGCAAATGGCTGAAACTGAAAGCCCGACTACCGGGAGGAAATAAACTTTATTCTTCCCGACACCCTCTGGCTTTCAGCCGGCAATGCTACTGTCACAGCTTAGTACATAGTGACTGACGGCTGTAAGTATTCCCTAGCACTGATGACAGTCAACTCTGTACTGATACACTGCTGAGCTGGCTGTCCGTCACTGCCATTTGCTATGTACTGACTGATACCAAGCCAGTGGCGGCTCTATAGAGCGAGACACACTACGCGAGATGCATGTGAGATACTAGCATGAGTCTCACATGACTCACCTGACCCGACCGCCGTCTCTCTGGACTGGAGCACATTAGCTGCTTGTGTTTCTCTGGGCCTAATGCACTCCTGTCCAGAGAGTCGGCAGCCATTTGGGTGAGTCATGCAAGACTCATACGAGTACCTCGCATGCATATCACATAGTGTGTCTCCCACCTACGACTGACATTTGGAGAGTCCAAGACGAATACAGTTCATTTTTTTCAAGAGAGCCAGACTTTTAGCGTGGCAGCTCCCTATATTTGCATGCTGTTAGTGTTTGGGGACAAATTCTTTCATAAAAGTATTAATTTTGAACTGGACATATGACGTAGTAGTGGCTGCAAAGAGGAATAAAATGTGTTTACAGTATTTTTATTTTTATTTCACCTCTCCATTGTGGACCTATCAGCCTCCAAAGTATTTAGCACCTAATATGTTAATTTTTTTAAGTCCAAGTGGATGTTATTACATAGTTTTCACTGGGGACTTGTATGAGTTGGGGTCTGAAAACACAAAACGTTTCAATCTGAAAAATTAGGTGAAATTATCTTTGCTTTTGCAAAACATTACCATTAAATGAAGAGATTACAATACATGACCATCTCATACTGAAGGAAATTGCAGTTAGTAAATGACAGAGATGCCATATTTTCACTTAGAAGTGCCTAACTAACATAATATTAAATGTTCAGCCATATGCCATTCATTGTTTCAGCAATATTACTCACTGATCTGCTTCGGTCACTTTCTAGGAAGAGTAGTAGTGTGGCGCCCCTGCAGCCAGGCCACCAGAAATGGTATTACATGTATTTATATGTGTGCTATCATGCCAGGAGGTAAGAGGAGGAAACTTTGCTGAGAACACGAAATATACCCAACATATCTGAACATCAAGCCAGGAAGGTGCTGGCTGGAAGAGACTCACTTTTAGGGCAGTCTGCACATACTGGCTGGAGGAGTAGTTGGGTTAGAGGTGGGTGGCAAAGAGAAGAGTTCTAGTTGCATTTGAGGCAGCTTGAGAAAAAGCTTGGAGCATATAGTGAAATGCTAGTCCAAGGGCCTGGGCTCGATGAATCTGCTGCCAGCTGTTGAAGCTGGGCAGAGGAACTAGCTGCAGTAGGGGTACAATCCCCAACTCAACCAGGGTTACTTCAGGACTGGTCGTAAAACTGGAGGTCTCTGGCTTCAAATACGGTCCCTCACCTTGTGGACCTTCCAGAGGCTCAATGTCAGAGGGCAAAAGTCTGTTGCTCGTAGGACCCGCAGCTACCTGCCTCCAGGGACTAACGACAACAGAACACTTAGGAGAGGACAAAGGGTAGAAAATGTCAGAACGGTGAAAGTCAGCTGAAAGGTCATACGCCCTTTGTCTCAGCAAGAGGACTCCAAATACCTCTGGACTGGGCAAGCCATGCTTCTGGTGAACATTGTACTCTGGCTGGGTTGTAACTGATACCAACTTCAAGTAAAGGGTAAGAACTACAATACTCTGTGGTGCGTGATCTTTCCTGCGTCCACCTGCATCACTACCCTCATCCTCCTCAGCACCATTCCATCCATCTCTCCACACCTTCCTTGGGACCACTGTCCTGACAGTAGAGGGCTTACTACATGGCTGCCTCACAATCTTCCCTTAGAAGCCCCCGCGGCAGTCCCTGGCCACCTAAAGGGCAAGAACTCCAGTTAGCATCACAAACTTTTACTTCCCTCTAAATACCCCTTTAACATGTATGGCCAAGACCACAATCTCTGGGAACTGCAACTGTAACTCCCGAACTGTTTGCCCCAGATGGTTGAGTACCCCAGACCCATGACTGCGACAGTAGGAACTCATGCTTTGCATTTTGATGACTTTTTTCGAATATAGTCTTATTTTTTAGTTAAAAATGTCTGATGTGAGGATTTACAAGTCTGCAGTCACACAGAGTGGCTGCATATTTGTTGTTTTAGACCTTTTAGACTTACCACTTAAACTTATGATTAAAGACCTCTCATGCAGCCCATTAGTTTTTTCACTGCATTGACAAACACTTGGATGAAATTTACTGCTGTAGAAGATATTGGTTTTACTATATATAATATATGTATATATAAACATATGCCAAGGCTCTTTGACTTTAGAATGCTTAACCCGGTTCCGGTAGCTCACTTTTTGAATGTGTATATTTCAGACGTCATGCATTCTAGGGTTAGAGTAGCACTTACACTAACAGCTTTATTGTTTCAATGTGTGTATGTGATTGTACTGTAGTGTGAGTGTATTCATATATTCACCTGTTGCTCTCACCAGTGTCCTGCATTAATCTTCTGTTCTCCTGAATGACGTCACTTCTCTACAGACTAATCTGGATGATGTAGCGTGCATCGTGACCCAAGAGTGACTTGTACGATGCAAGTCTGTATGGATCATCACAATGAGGCTCAGAACTAGGCTTCATAGGCTTTCATTGTAAAAGAGACTTTCGGCTCATACATAGATTGTAGAATGAGGAGCTAGGTCTCACTTGTGGTGATGTCACTGAAAAGAGGAGCAGAGCGCTGCTGGACACCAGAGATGCTAGTAGGTGAGTATATGAACACACTTGCATTACATTCCATCAACATACACACATTTAAAGGCGTTTTCTGGGACTTATAAAAAGAAATGTGCTAAAGCACTAAGAGGCAGGTAGCTGCCACTTACCTGACTGTTGGGCCATAGCCAGTCACCGCCGTTAACCGCCAACAAGGAACCAGGAACAGTGGGTTACATCTACATGCCTGTTAGTGCTTACAGTGAGTACAATTTTTGCTATTTTTAAATCCCGGATAACCCCTTTAAACAATAAAAATATTACAGGGAGTGCTTCTTTAAAGACTGATATTTACTTCTAGGATTGTAACCCCAGAAGATGTCACGAGGGGCTTCATGCTCTCTCTCTGTAAAGACGATAACTTGTCAAATGAATTCAGCCTCATTGCACATACAAAATGTATGTTTGAATAGTGACAATCAGTATGTATTTCCTAACTTCTGATTGTCAGGAAATGTATTGTCAATTTTACATTTTTGATAGAAAGTCTCTTTGATTTAGTATTGCTAAAATGTATAATTAAAACTGATTTTATATACATGAATAGATATGAATAAGTGGATTGGTGTGAAAATAATATCATTACTATTTTCTCTTGTTTTAGTACAGTGAAGATTATTGTGAGCGAACCCACTGGGACATGTGGCATCCAACATTAGTGGCTGAAGCATTATTTTCCATAGCAAATATTTTTAGCTCGTTGAGATTGATCTCATTGTTCTCAGCCAGTACTCACCTGGGTCCTCTGCAGATCTCATTAGGACGAATGATTTTGGACATTTTAAAGTTTCTCTTCATTTACTTTGTTATAATAGTCGCGTTTGCAAACGGATTAAATCAACTATACTTCAATTATCATACTACTGGGGATATTACATTGACTTGTGTAGGGATTCGTTGTGAAGATCAAAATAATGCCTTCTCCACGTAAGTTGTACATTAAATGTCAGTCTTTTTCTTTAAATGTTATTATCATTTTATGCAGGATGTTATTATGTATAGATATAGCCTTTCTTACACATTACATGTAAGTAAAGTCAGGACAACAGAAAAGGGGAAGGACTTGGGGATTCTCGCTTTTAAGTAAGCAGAGCAGCAGTCCTCCATGTCAGGCAGCAGCTGCAAAAGCAAATAAGATAGGACGTATAAAAAAAAAAAGATAATATCTCAGGATCGCAACTTATTGTTACCTATATATATCACTTGTATGGCCACATCTACAACCCCTGGCAAAAATTATGGAATCACCTGGATCGGAGGATGTTCATTCAGTTGTTTAATGTTGTAGAAAAAAAGCAGATCACAGACATGGCATAAAACTAAAGTCATTTCAAATGGCAACTTTATGGCTTTAAGAAACACTAAAAGAAATCAAGATAAAAAATGTGGTAGTCAGTAAGTGAAAATTTTTTTAGACGAAGCAGAGGGAAAAAATTATGGAATCACTCAATTATGAGGAAAGAAATTATGGAATCACCCTGTAAATTTTCATTCTCAAAACTAACACCTGCATCAAATAAGATCTGCTTGTTAGTCTGCATCTAAAAAGGAGTGATCACACCTTGGAGAGCTGTTGCACCAAGTGGACTGACATGAATCATGGCTCCAACACGAGAGATGTCAATTGAAACAAAGGAGAAGATTATCAAACTTTTAAAAGAGGATAAATCATCACGCAATGTTGCAAAAGATGTTGGTTGTTTACAGTCAGCTGTGTCTAAAATCTGGACCAAATACAAACAACATGGGAAGGTTGTTAGAAGCAAACATACTAGTAGACCAAGGAAGACATCAAAGCGTCAAGACCAGAAACTTAAAGCAATATGTCTCCAAAACAGTAAATGCACAACAAAACAAATGAGGAACGAATGGAAGGAAACTGGAGTCAATGTCTGTGACTGAACTGTAAGAAACCGCCTAAAGGACATGGGAGTTACATACAGAAAAGCTAAACAAAAGCTATCATTAACACCTAAACAGAAAAAAAACAAGGTTACAATGGGCTAAGGAAAAGCAGTCGTGGACTGTGGATGACTGGATGAAAGTCATATTCAGTGATGAATCGCGAATCTGCATTGGGCAAGGTGATGATGCTGGAACTTTTGTTTGGTGCCGTTCCAATGACATTTATAAAGATGACTACATGAAGAGAAAATGCAAATTTCCACAGTCATTGATGATATGGGGCTGCATGTCAGGTAATGGTACTGGGGAGATGGCAGTTATTACATCTTCAATAAATGCCCAAGTTTGCATTGATATTTTGGACAGTTTTCTTATCCCGTCAATTGAAAGGATGTTTGGGGCTGATGAAATCATTTTTCAAGATGATAATGCATCCTGCCATAGAGCAAAAACTGTGAAAACATTCCTTGAAAGAAGACACATAAGATCAATGTCATGGCCTGCAAATAGTCCGGATCTCAATCCAATTGAAAATCATTGGTGGAAGTTGAAGAAAATGGTCCATGACAAGGCTCCAACCTGTAAAGCTGATCTGGCAACAGCAATCAGAGAAAGTTTGAGCCAGATTGATGAAGAGTACTCTTTGGCACTCATTAAGTCCATGCCTCAGAGACTGCAAGCTGTTACTAAAGCCAGAAATGGTGCAACAAAATACTAGTAATGTATTTGAGTGTTCTTTTGTGTGTTTTTTTCATGATTCCATAATGTTTTCCTCAGAATTGAGAAATTCCATAATTTTTTCCCTCTGCTTGGTCTGAAAAAAATTACTTACTGGCTACCACATTTTTTATCTTGACTTCTTTTAATGTTTCTTAAAGCCATGAAGTTGCCATTTGTGAAATGACTTTAGTTTTGTGCCATGTCTGTGATCTGCTTCTTTTTTCTAAAACAATAAACAACTTAATGAACATCCTCCGAGCCAGGTGATTCCATCATTTTTGCCAGGGGTTGTAGATGCAGTAAAAAGGCTTGTAATCACAGAAGGTGTAGCTTTCTTCACAACAGTGCTTTACCCCTGCCTTGTACACATTGCTACTAGCCAAAAAGAATTTGCTTGGCTAGATGCAGTAAAAAAAAGGCTTGTAAACACAGGAGATGTAGCTTTCTTCACAACAGACTAACGTTTATCAAGATGAACAAGTCATGGATCCACAAGGACGTTTCCACCCCCGTGTCAGCCTGGGGAGACTAAACACTTGTAAACTTTTCAATGTGCTGCATTAATCTTCCCATTTCAATATTTCAACTCTGGGGCAATTGATGCCACTTAAGTGGTGGCTGTGCCTAAATTTTTTGAAAAATGGAGACTGTTGTCAGGGTCGCCTTGCCGTTTGCTGCTTGACTTGAGTAGGGCTCTCTGAGCTTAATACCTATCCCTTACACTTCTGCCCCCGTTTCTGAATATTCAACCTTTTTGTCCATTGAACCAGTGATTAACAAATTTGCTATATTCACATCCACCATTTTTGTGTGCTTAAAAGCAGTGATTACGACATCTCCCTTAATGTTTGCGTGAACTGGTATTGGGCGTGACACGCACCTCCAGGGCCTTAGGATACTCAGAACCAGGCTTTAAAGCTTCACAGGAGTCACAGGGGTTGAGACCTGGCTCCGTGACCCTGGCGGTGTCATTAAAAGTTCGGTGTGGATGGCTCTCTCCTTTAGAGAGAAATAGAGAGAAGTGCTGGGGACACGGGAACGGGGCAACACCAGCGGGAGCCCAGGACCAGCGCAGCGCCAGCGGGGGCCCAGGACCGGGGCAGCGCCAGCGGTCATGAGGTTAAGGGGGTTCTTTAGGGACAGGATGACCAGACCTGGAGATAACTATTTTATGTAATGCTACCCGCAGGTTGCGGCTATAGATGGCCGCCGGTGCGCAACAGTTCCTCTGGGGACCGATGGTAGGGAGGCAGCAGTGTTGTGAAGCCCTCTACGGGTAGGGCTGACCCCCAGGGCAGCAGATGGCACCTGAGTGAGTTGGTAGTTATGTCTCTGGTGCTCACAACTAGTCAAGAAAGTTCACAGACACAGTGGGTTCAAGTCTTCAGATCTTTTACTCACTGTTACTTTTGCAACAGCTCGCTGAGTGCTGGATTCTCAGAGGCAGGGATCCAGCTACTCCCGGGTAGTAGGATGGCACGTAACTGGTACCACTTCTGTTTCTTTCCTCGGTCATCTCACAGTGCTCTTTCTTCGCCCTCCTGCCTTGCGCCTCACTACACAGAGCTCTGAGCCAGCAGCTGTGGGTTTTTCTTAGGGCCACCTTGTATTATCTCCCTTAACCCTGTCTTTGCCACCTTTTTAGCAGATGTGTGCAGTTGTTGACTTGGTCACCATGGAAATACCACAGCCTCTCGGTTGCTAGCTGAGCCAAGTCTGTCTTCTCCACTATTCTTAGGGTCCCAGTGCCCCCGTTCTGAGGCCTGGTCCCTCCACTGCCTGCGCCTGACAATGGATACGAGCCTAAAGAGCGGATTGCTCACTACCTGTGCCTCTGGGACCCCCTCTTCCTCCTGGAGCCACCTGGTTCTCTTTCTCTGCTCTTCAATTAGGCCTCAGGACAAGCTCTCACTAGCTCCAGTCCTCTGGACACTTCTCTCAAGTTCATTCCTCTCTCTGACAGGCTTCCTTCCTCTAGCTTCCCTCCAACTCGACTCTTGCTGTTCAACTGTCCTTCTCCTGCTTCTAGATCTTCCTCTAACTACTTCCTCTCCACCCATCCCCACTACCCTGGTTCCTCCTTCCTGACAAGATCAGGGACTGTGCTCTCCCATAGGAGTAATCTCGCCCTAACCCTGAATTGGACCTAGTGTTGTGCATCACCTGGGTGTCCTGAGAACAGTCTGTGCCCCTCTTACCTGAAAGTGGGATACTACACCTTAACAGGGGTGCAGTACCTCTGTGGTGACTGGATCTGCAGGGGCACTACAGGCATCAAACCAGGTTTTGGCAAATGGTCTACTTGACTAGTTTTTCCGGTAATACTACATGAAACGTATAGTTGTTCCACCTGTGTGTGGCGGGGTATAACATTGATGGGAGCGCTTGTGTGGCGCCCCACCAGTCAGACCGCTACAGGAGGTACTGCACTCCTCCTTTATAGAGAGTGTAGTGCTCCTGTTCTCTAGGTACCTGGATGGTGAAGTTGAGATCTGCAGCACAAGCACACACACGCTTAGGACCCTGGGATGGGATGGTGGGTGGACCCCGGGGCGAGTACCCAGTGTCAACTAGGGGGAACAAGAAAGTGTACAGTTAGAGAGTCGGGAGGAGAACAGCAAAGAAGTAGGAGGTCAGAGGTGCTAGCGCCCATGGACTGGAGCACAGTCACGCTCACCCCGGGAGGGAGAAACTGAATGGTGTAGTATAGGAGAGGAGCCCTTGGAGTGCAGAAAAGACCCAGATTATCTGCACACCCGTATCTGACCAAAGAACAGAGGGGCTGGTTGATGACAACAGGGAACCAGCCCTGAACACAGGACGGTAGCTTCATGCCCGAACTGTTCAACTGGAGGCCATGAGTTCCTAAAGGGGAACTGTGGCCACAAACCCGCCACAACTTGGATCGGTACCACAAATGCATGTGGCTGTCGGTACCTGAGTTCTGTGTGCAGAGGCGCTCAGGGGAGAGCTGAGACGAAGTAGGAGCACTGAGAGTACCACCAGAGAATGAAACACCGTAGGAGCAAGGAATACCTAAGGGGTGTTAACGACACTGTCCCGGATCTTGAGAAACCGCTGAAACTGGAGATTGGAAGAGGGCAGTACCTGGCGGCCTGGTTGAAACGCTACAGTAAAGGTACAGAACTCCAACAGATGTGTGTGAGACTTTTCTTAGTGGCGGCCACAGGCTGCAAAGGCCGCATGACATCCAGAGGTGCCGACGACTCAATGAACACCAGCTGTAATCTACAATAATTAGATCTGCCTCTTTAAGACAACTGGGTCTGGTGTATCATGGGTAATGAGAAGAAGGAGGTGGGAAGTTAAGTTTTTAGTTTCACTTTGGAGCATGCTGCTGAAAGACGGTTCTGTTATATGATGGAGAAAGATGGAAGACAAGAATAAAGTGCAGTTAAAGTTTACCCTTGTGAATGCCTCATATCGTGTGAATATTACAACTGGTGACGAGGATGGGATATAACCACTGGCTGCTGTGAGTACTGATCACTGTTTACTGCTTCACACACCAGCATCACTGAGAGACTCTATCATGGCTGAATACTTACACAGCTTCCCACAGTTTGATATGACTGATGCTATTAAAAAAACAAAATATCAGATATGAAAGATACAAATTCAGAATTGCTAAGCAGCTCCCAGAAGAATCCATAGACACCTATGTCACCCGGCTGAAAGAGCTGGCACATGGATGTGCATTCACCGATGTAGATGATGAAATTCTAACCCAAGTAATTGTCACCTGCTCATCCAATAACATAAGGCGCAAAGCTCTGCAGCAGGATCTCTCTCTACATGATTTACTCAAAATGGCCTGTGCTATAGAAACAGCAGATCATCAGACTACTGCAATGGAGAGTGGGGATAATTTACATGTGCATAATCTCAAGCATAAAAGTACACAAGACAAGAAAACTCCGAAACAGAGGAAATGCTATAGATGTGGATAGGATTTCCCTCACCACCTGAACAAATGTCCAGCTATAGGACAGACATGCAGTAAATGCGGAACAGGGAATCATTTTGCAGCTATCTGCAGGTCAGCACAGTACAAGTCTTCTCTGCCTCTGACAAAGCCCGCAAGTATAAAAATGGTAAATCAGGACACAGAAGAAATATCTGGGGCGGAAAACTATGTGTTCACCACTTCTGCCACTGGCTCAGTACAGTCTCCCTGCATCACACTCCCGATATGCAACACCAATATCACCTTTACAATAGATACGGGTGCTTCAGTGGATATTATAGACAGCACTGCATATGAACTATTGAAAAATAAGCCAGTTTTACAGCAAGTGAACACAAACATCTTCTCATATGAATCTACAACACCTCTAGCTACAAGAGGACAATTTGACACGGATATCAGCTATAAAGAAAACAGGCAGAAAACCACTTTTCACACATTACAAGGATCGGGAGGCTGTCTTCTCAGCTATCACACTGCATTGAAGCTAGGTCTCATCCAGATTATTCATACCATAACTGACCGGGCAGATATGGATGTACAGGCCATTGTAAACAGTTTTCCCTCCTTATTTAGTGGTTTGGGGAAATTAAAGGACTCTCAAGTACATCTTCATGTGGACGACAATGTTCGTCCGGTAGCCCAACCACATAGACGTATTCCTTTTCACCTGAGAAAGAAGGTAGAAAAAGAACTTCAATTCCTCATGGATGAGGACGTCATTGAAACTGTTACTGGTCCCACTCCGTGGGTTTCTCCACTTGTGGTAGTTCCAAAACCAAAAGCTCCAGAGCAGGTGAGACTGTGTGTTGACATGCGCCTACCCAACACCGCTATCCAGAGAGAAAGACATATCTCACCCACGATTGATGACATCATTCATTTATTAAATGGAGAGACCGTCTTTTCAAAGCTCGACCTCAATAAAGGCTATCACCAATTAGAACTGAGTCCAGAATCCAGATACTTAATATTTTCCACACATGTGGGCCTCAGAAGATATAAAAGATTGACTTGGAGTCTGCTCAGCAGCAGAAATTTTTCAGGATGCGATAAGGAGCGTCATTCAACACGTTCCAAATGCCTTTAATTACAGTGATGACATACTGGTGTTTGGTAAAACTCAGGCTGAACATAATCGTGCTCTATACAACATCTTCGAATGCCTGCTCTCTGCTGGACTCACTTTAAACAAAGAAAAGTGCGAATTTGATAGAAGTTCATTAGCGTTCTATGGTCACATCTTCTCGGCAAAAGGAGTACAACCTGACCCTAAGAAAGTAGAATCCATCAAGACAGCCTCAATTCCACAAACTGCCAGTGAAGTACGCTCTTTTCTTGGAATGGCAAGCTACTGTGCTAGATATATTCCAAATTTTTCAATTATCATGCTAGATATATTCCAAATTTTTCAATTATCAGCAGTCCATTAAGAGAACTTACAAAGCAAAATTGTGTTTTTCAATGGTCCCAAGACTGTCAGACCTCTTTTGACGCAATTAAAAATGAACTTTGCTCAACCACTACCGTGGCTTATTTTGATCCGGCGCTTCGAACCAAATTAATTGTGGATGCCAGTCCCGTGGAGCTGGGTGCTATCTTAGCACAATATAAGGATAATAATCAAGATCCTCACATCATTTCTTATGCAAGGAAAAGCTTAACAAGCACTGAAAAGAAATATTCACAACCTGAAAAAGAAAGCTTGGCAGTTGTCTGGGGATGTGAACACTTTCACTTATTTCTCTATGGAGCTCCTTTCACCATTGTCACTGACCATCAAGCACTCCTTACGATCTTTGGAAATCCCAGAGCTAAAATGCCTGCACGCATTGAACGATGGGGTCTACGTCTAAAGTACTATAACTACAAAATTGTTCACAAACCTGGAAAATTCAGCAATCCGGCTATCTTTCAAGACATCCTATGAATGATGCCTCACCTGAGCGTTCCTTCATTGAAGAATACATACGCTTCACTACAGCTCATGCAGTGCCTAAAGCACTCTCCATTGATCAATTTGTGAATGCACCAACGAGTGACAAGACGCTATGTGCCTTAATACATATCATACAAAATCGAAGGTGGCATGAAATCCAAAAAGAAAAATTTCCTGATTCTGAGATTGATCTGAAGGAATTAAAACTATTCTCAAGTGTACTGGAAGAGTTATCAGTCACTGAAGAGCACCTCATTCTTCGAGGTACCAAACTGGTTGTACCTAAGACTTTGCGCAACTTAGTCATACAGATCGCACATGAAGGTCATCTGGGAATTGTTGGTACTAAAAAATTACTAAGAGAAAAAGTGTGGTTCCCAAACATGGATCAATTGGTGGAAGAGAAGATTAGACATTGCTCCACCTGTCAATTCATTACTCCATCATCAAACTTAGAACCATTACAAATGTCTCCGCTACCCACTGCTGTCTGGGAGGAAGTGGCAGTCGACATATATGGACCATTACCCAATGGCCAATACATTCTAGTAACAATTGATGAATATTCTAGATACCTTGTCATTTCTTTCATATCTTCAACATCTGCCACTAGTGTCATACCAGAACTGGATGACATATTCTCTGCATATGGCATTCCAAGAGTGGTTAAAACAGACAATGGACCTCCGTTCAATGGACATGTGTTTACACAATTTTCTGAATACTTGGGGTTCAGTCACAGGAAAATCACACCTTGCTGGCCGCAAGCCAATGGTATAGTTTCATGCGCACAATGGGGAAAAGAGTCAAGGCAGCGAGTCTGGAGCACACCCCGCTGAAACAGTCATTATACAAATTCATGCACAATTATCGCAATACGCCACATTCTATTACTAATGCCTTAGTTAGGCCTAAACAGGTCACTGATCTACCTCTCTATTATTTCCTGTACTACTCCACAAAATGTATAGTTGTCCCCCATGGGGCATAACATTGATGGGAGTGCTTGCATGAGCTTTGAGTTTATCTGGCCCACTAGGCCTAAACAGGTCACTGACCTACCTGAATAGTTTTTCCTGTAATGCTCCACAAAATGTATAGTTGTCCCACCTGTGTGTGGCAGGGCATAACATTGACGAGAGCGCTTGCATGCGCTTTGAGGTTATTAGTCCACAAAACTTATAGTTGCTGAGCAATGTTTAACTTTGAAATGCTAGGCCAGATCCTGTTCTAGACCCTGTGCCATGCAGGCAGGCTGGGCCATTTAGCAGTTTTTGGTCTGGGACAATTGATGCCATTTTGTTGTCCTCTGACCCTTTGGGAAGAGTGAGGATTCTTGTTGGGGTCCCCTTGCATGATTTGAATAGGGCATGACATGTCTATATCTGTGTCTCATCGTCCTTTTACTCCTCCACTCTTTTTACTTAATGTAGATAACTACTGCCACTTTTCTCCTGTAACTCATCTATTTGTCAATTCAAAGCCAGTTTCACTCACCTCTGAAATTTTAGGTGAATGTTAACCACCTCCTATTTTGAAGTGCTTTGGACGAGTGTGCAGGCTGGCACAGACCTGTCTGGTGCACCCATGCTATGCCATGAGACTATTTGTACTGTGGGTACATTGCTGACACTTTTCCTGGTGTTTGTTGTCTATTCAGAGTAGTTTGGAAGCTTTTGGACAATTTGGAAGGTGTTTTCTATGTGTTTGCTGTAGCCTGCCATTGATTCTAATGGAGTTCAATGAACATTCGATGAACAATTCATCGAACACTCCCCAGTTCAGTGAATCGAATCGAATTCAAACACTTAGGTGTTGTCTCATCACTATTCATTACTTGACATAAGGGTCATAACATTGGCTATATATGATAAAGCTCACCAGTTGCAGCCTTACCTTACACCTATGCTTCCTGTCTGGTAGCTAGAACCACATGGTGTGGCATCTGACATTGTCTCCAACTACACGCACAAATGATATTAATGCCCATGGGGAGAGACAGAGAGAGGTGTCACCATGAGAACAAGACACCAGGAGAAGTGACCAATATCATCCCCACCCACCCATATCATTAACATCACAGTGATGACAGAGAACTAATGCAGAACGCATCACCAAACACTAAGAGAGGTGTCTGACATTGGAATTTTTTATCGTAATGTAAAATATGAATTATAAAAGGTGTAGTAATTGATAGATGGTATATTGTCAGGACAAAAAAAAGTTAATTTATGGGACTAGCCCATGGAAAGAGGGAATTAAAAGCAGGGACAGTGACAGAATGTCAGATAGGGCCCAGTTTTAAAGAGAAGCATACCTAAGGCTTAGCTAGTGGCAAGCCGCATGATGTGGGTGTTCTTAGTGTGAGTAGAGAACAAAAACATAGATAGTTAGATTAGGAGTACTGAGAAGAGAGTTACAGAATGATTTCTTGGAGTCAGATCAGAAGACTGACCGAAGTATTAAGTGACTGAGTGAGCCTGATCCTGGGACAGGATGCCTATCAGTACAGCCTGGAGTTTATATCTCTTAAAGGTAAGGACTGGGACTAAACAGAACATGAGAAAGAGTGTCCCAAGATGAGATAACATGAGTGTCCCAAGATGAGATAACATGAGTGTCCCAAGATGAGATAACATGAGTGTCCCAAGATGAGATAAAGTGAGTGTCCCAAGATGAGATAAAGTGAGTGTCCCAAGATGAAGTTCTCCAAGTGTAGCCAAGCCACAAGCTAGGTTCTGCCATTGTGGAAGATTATCCCTTTATGAGGGAGAGCAAAACAGGAAAAAAAACTGCACAGCACTCAGCACTCACAGACAAAATGTGAACTAGTGCCAGCAGGGACGCTGGGTCAAATAACTAGAAAAAAGTACTCTGCAGCACTCAGCTACTACCAATGATGTACAAAAGATGTACCTGCTGGCACCAGTTCACATTTTGTCTGTGAGTGCCGTGCAGTTTTTTTTCTGTTTTGTATCATATGGAGTTGCTGGCTCCATGCTGCAATTTGCACCCTCATCACCTACAGGTGATCTAGGGTCGAGATGGAGTCTGCCCACTTAGCAGTGGGGGGGTGGACAAGGAGGATAGGGATATTCAGCGTTAGGACTCATCAGACCTGAAGTCACTTTGTCGCAGTTGATGAGCAAACAGACATTGGCCAATGTATGTACCAAGAACTTCAGAAATAAAAAGATAAAATTTTGAGTTTTTTGAAAAAAACTTAAGTTTTTTAACTTTTTTCTCAAATATATATAGCTTGTTAGCATTTGTACATCATTGGTAGTAGCTGAGTGCTGCAGAGTACTTTTTTCTAGTTTTATGAGGGAGAGGCTACAGAACCTTGGAAGGATAATATGATTTTTAAAAACTGTACTGTGGAGGTAGACTGGGCTGTGGTGAAACTAGTAGAAGCTGAAACAAATGAAAAGGAGAAAGTAACAAGACTGTGTATAGAGATGCTCAGTATTAATGAAAGAATTATGAGAATCCCACTATCTCATGTACAGTATGTACTTGCCATGAAACCCATGAAACTTTTCTTAGGTAAAACGCTAATTTAAAATAACTGTTTGTCTTTTTCAATGAACTGGTTAACATCGGTCCTAGCCAGTCACATCCATTACCATCATGTGGCCTGCAAAGGTCTATCACCTCTGTAGCTTAAGTCCATATACCCAGCCAGCCCCCTTTTTTCATGTAGTGTGGCGGAGTAAAAGAAACGCAGACCTTCCCTGTAACTACTGCAGGGTCTCCTCAAAGGCCTTACGTCCATACTTGGAGTACTTTACCAATGCTATGTTGATAACACCTCCATTTATTACTTCTTAGTCCTGTTGTAGAATTCAGATAATGAATGTATATTTCAATATAAATTCCATTTACATTTTGACATTTATATTGTGAAAGTATCTGTTTGATTTTCATTTCTTTTCTCCTGTCACTCTTCGTTATTTTAGAATGTTTGAAACATTGCAGACACTATTTTGGGCAAGTTTTGGACTCATCAAACTGTATGTCACGAAATTACAACCTAATCACACATTCACAGAAATTGTTGGTGCCACCATGTTTGGAACCTACAGTGGAATCTCTGTGATTGTTCTTCTGAACATGCTGATTGCCATGATGAATAGCTCCTACCAACTCATCTATGTAAGACATGTTTTATAATATTTGTCTACTTATATTAGGTATTTTTTGTTTTTGAGTGCTGCAGTGATGCTTTAAATCTAGGTACCTTACCCCCCGTCTTATACTCACCCTTTGGCATTTTCATCATTTTTCGTCGCTGCTCCAATCCCATGGCGCCATCCTGTGCCCTTAA
Source organism: Allobates femoralis (assembly GCA_033576535.1). Classification (NCBI taxonomy): domain Eukaryota; kingdom Metazoa; phylum Chordata; class Amphibia; order Anura; family Aromobatidae; genus Allobates; species Allobates femoralis. The sequence goes on along the minus strand of JARQOC010000002.1, from coordinate 666,964,721 downwards.
CTTCTGACTGTGGGGAAGTCAGAAGTTACATTATAAGCACTCAATGTAACTCTATGAGAGCCAGAACAAGGCCAGAACTAGGGACTCAAAGAATTGTATTGAGAAGTTACCTCCGACTCACTCCATGAAACACTGGAGCCTCGGCAGGTCAAAAATCACTGGAGATTGAACAGAGTGGTGCTAAAAATAAGGATAAAGTCAGTTGCAGGTGATTATAAGATAGGGGCAGTCAACTTACATTTAAAGTGTCACTCCAGCACTGAAATAAAAAAAAAAACCTCTGGAGAGGTGCTTTAAAGTTTGCTTTTGTTGTTAGAGTAAGGCCGGCTTCACACCGCGATTTTTGGGATTCGGGGCCGTCCGGTGTGAACCGGACAGCCCCGGATCCGATTTTGGCCCCATAGTATCCCTATGGGGCCGGATGGGGCCAGGTGGCGGTGATTTGCCATCCGGTTTTGAGCTGTTTGAGAGGATCAGGTACATTTTGTTTTTTGCCCTGGACACAATCGGAGCTTGCAGCATTTTTGTGTCCGGGGCAAAAATCGGACCAAATCAGATCCTCCCGGATCCAGTGCAATACGGCGGCGCCTAACATGGGAGTCTATGAGCACCGGATATGACAGAAAATCATTACGGTTCCCGAACACCGGGTGCTGAAGTTAAGCAGCGGCCGGCGCAGAACTTCAGCACCTTGAGAGCTCCCGGCTGAAATTACAGTACTGGCAGCAGCAGCCGCCACATAGTGCCGATTCCAGCAGAAAACAGGATCGGAGGGCTTATTTGACCTCCGGTTCTGTTTGTCCGGAGCTGTCAGGCTGTGTCTGGTGCATCCTGCAAAACACCTGACACAGCCTGACAGCTCAAAAAATGTGGTATGAAGGCAGCCTAATACACCTTAAGGGCTCCATGTTTTTGCTCTGTATTTGATCGTCAGTTTTTGTAGCCAAAACGATGAGTGGGTGATAAATACAGAAGTGGTGACGTGTTTCTATTATACTTTTCCTCTGATTGTTCCACTCCTGGTTTTGGCTACAAAAACTGATGAGCAAAAACAGATCAAAAACAGACCACAAACGCACAGTGTGAATGGAGCTTAAAAGCTAGCTATACTATCTGATTTGCATGCATCAACTCTGTGTGATTTGAAGAGTTCATATAATTCCATACTTTTTACTTGTGTGAGTCCATTGGTGATGAAGAAGGCAGTGGTCTCTTCTTTCTTCATCCGTTACATCACAGAGGTGGGGAAACTTTTCCTGCCAGGGGCCATTTGGAAATTTGTACCATCCTTCGGGGGCCGCACAAAATTATCAGGTTGAAAATTAGCCACTATATTTGGTTAAACAATTGACTCACATCTACTGTTATGGTTGGCACTGCTTCTCTTTGGTGTGGCTGTGATGTTAGATGATATTGGTTATGTTGCTTCTCAATTTCTTTTCCAGGTTTGTAGGGCCATAGACATCACAGGAGAGGCTGGGGGCATATACATCACTGGGGAGGCTGAGGCTGGGGAATAGAGATCACTGGGGAGGTAGTATAAAAAGAGCAGGCAGGCGGCAAAATGCATCTGCCAGCCTGAGCACTGCGGTCCCTAGGAATCTGCCTGGGGGGCCACAGAAAAGGTAATTGAGGGTCGCATGCAGCCCTGGGTTCTGAGGTTCCCCACACCTGTGATAAAGAATGGCATTTTAAAAACTGCAAATCATGCTGTCCAAAGACTTGATGTTTGATTGGACATTGTGATGCACCCCAAGGCCGTGGGGTACTCGAAACTGGGCTATACAGTATTGTCTCTGGGGAGTCACAGGGGTCGAGACCTGGCTTCCGTGACCCTGGGTTCAGAGTAAAAGGGGGAGTTCTTGGCTATTATAAGAAAAGTTATTTGTGACTCTACCCGTGGTTTGTGGCTATGAGTAACCACTGCTGCTGCAGAACCTCTGGGGACAATGGATGCGCAGTTGGGATGTATTGGCTCCCCACGCGTGGATCCCCAGGGCAGTGGATGTTGGAAGGGTGTAGGGGCAGGATTGAGGGTGTGCAAATAACCGGAGTTCATAGCAATGAACGTTTCCTTTACCTTTACTTGTCCGTTGCAAATACAGTCTGGGGCACCGATTTATAGCTGTTATTGTGGACCCGGGCTACCTGGAAGCAATCATGAGAAATCCACATAGCCGGGTGTGTTGGAGGCCTCCTTTTACGCTTTCATTTGTGAGTCCCCGCTGCTGCTTGAAGCTGTGCAGCGGCCCTCGCTTTCCCTCTCTCTTTAGTCTGTACCTGTATAGCAGGCAACGTGAGCCCTGATCCAGGAGTAACCCTTCAGTGGAGTCCCCAGGGCTCTATTATACTACTGTGCTCTAAGCGTTAGGTGGGCCAGGGGACCTGGAATCCCTTGCCCCTTCAGATTTCTGCTGCTGAGCTGTTAGTACCCAAATAGCCTCGGACTCTGGTGTCTGATTTTCTTGGTACTGTCTCCTCTGGGGTGAGCTCGACACCACTTTGCTCCCCCTGGCTCTCCTCTCCTTGCTCCTCATATCCCTGAGAAAGGTGCCAGGCGGGGCACCGAAACGCGTTGGAGTGGAAGAATAAAGAATAAGGATTTGCTTTGTGAAACTCTGACTCTCATGTGAGTTTTCTTGGACTTGAGCAGCGCGGACCGTGATACACCTTTTTTTCCCATCATCTTCTCCTTCCTCCTCAGACTCACTTCATGACTGTTCTGTTGTTCTTCCTGACTGTTCTCTCTAACCCCACCTCCAGGTCAGAACTTTTATGAGGAAGCTCCCCTTAATCCAGGTTCTAGAGCTCCCCCTTCAGGTCTGGAGACAGGAAAGTGTTGGATGCTGTGTCACCTGATTAGGGAACCCCCTTTTTTTCTTCCAGGCATAACATCACCCCCTGTGAGGGAGACAATGCCACTGTTGCAGCCGGAGTCTGGGGTTTTACAATTGCACAACTTAGGGGCTTGGGCTATAGGGGTGTGTGCACACAATCAGGAATTGCAGCATTTTGCATGAAGCGCAGGGGCGTAACAACCAGGGCCGCAGGGGTCGAAAGTGCGACCGGGCCTGGAGGTATAGGGGCTCTGCGCCCGCTGACTTCTGCGACCCAAGCGACCGGAGGTGATCTTACACTTGGAAGCAGGAGGAGCTCTCCATGTCAGGTAAAGCCCACATGCACACGCAAGTCCTGATCCCTGACCACAAGGGGGAGACCATGATCCTAGTTTGAGGGTGGAGTTGCCCTCTTCTGGCGAGGGTGAGGGATTAGAAAGAGTGTGAGAGAAGAAGAGAGAGGAAGCAGAAGGTGGAGAGAGCTCTGGGAGAGGAGAGCTGAGAAGCTCATAACAGAGCATCGCAGCCAAGGAGTCCTGGGTTACACAAAGGCTGCACACCCTGTGAACTGAACCTGGAGGACAGGAGATTGCAAGTTTCCTGGCCGCAAGCAGGGGCCCAACAGCACAACAGTTTACCAAGAGCCCGGATCTGCAACGAGACTGCAGTACCCATACAGGCTCACATTGTCTGCTAGTCGGGAGCAAGGGCAAGAAGGAAGGAAAGGCTGCAGAATAGTTCAGACAGCTGGGACCCAAAATTGAGGAGTGCAGCAGACAGGCTTCTAAACCCACCTGGCGAGGTAGACTCTGACTGCTTCCAGGCTGACCAGACCCTCCTGGACCTGGTAACCAGTGCACCTGGATTTCACCATGTGTTCATCAGTAAAGGTAAAAGAACTGCACCTTTTGAGTCCTCCCACTTATTTCCCGTGTCCTCCTTGCGTACTGTGCAATAACTACTACCATCATCCACATAGACTACTACACCAAGTCCCAGATGTGGGGAGTGTGCCATCCATTCTGACCGCCCATCTATCGCCTGGGAACTGCACAAGCAGCGCATGCCATCCGTGACCAGGCACCACAGGTGGAATCACGTTCAACTATCACAGGCACCCGCGCCTCAGGGCCTCCCAGCAAATTGTTTATCTATTATATACCTTAGGTGTTATCCAGGCACTTTTGTTCTCCTTTCTTTATGTTGATTTACTTAAACAAAGTGTTCCTTGATCATCTGTTTACATCCCTGATCACATGACTACTCTGCCACCTCCCTGCTGTTTCCACTTCCTCCGCATCACTTCCACCTTTACACAGGCTAGAAACTACATTTCCCAGGGTCCACTGCTTCACTGAGCATGCTCAGTTTGAAGGGGTGGGCCCAGACCGGCCGGTCTTTACAAGCACCATTAATACTACACATTGTGAGTTTTACTATGAGATACACGCCCCCCGCCTACCCGGAAGTGGCCTGCACATGGTGATCAGCAGCTGACTGACATTATGATCTACAAAACAGGTATATATACTGTGCTCTGACTGACCAGCATCACCCCTCTGACCCCTGAGGAAGCCCCCAGTATAGGGGGGCGACACGCGTTGGGTGAGGGTCCTTTGGTCCTGACTGGCTGCAAACATATACCCCTCAGTGGGCAATGATGGTAATTTTACAGGGCACCTTTGACAACAATGCATATTAGTTGCTTTTTTGCTCTTTCCTTGGTTTCACATGTATCTTCCAGTTGATTTGATGCATTATCTGATGTATGATGACTAGCCTGCCTGTCTTCTAAGATGTATACGAATTTGTAGGGGGTTTACCCACCTGTTTAATCCAGATACAGGCCTGTCTATCAGTGCTATTGATTATATGTTTGCTCTGGAAATAGATTTTTTTTTTTTTTTGTGATTCCACTGATCATTATGTCATTTAGTGCATCCTGTTCATTGCAGCCAGTCTTGATGTTAGCAGCCTGTCTGCTATTTTAATTGTTTTTAAATGTTTGTCATTGCACGTGTGTGTACTTGTTTTTTCTATGGATAATAAAATTATTGAGATATATTAATTGGCTTGATCCCGGTCCATTCTACACGCTATCTTTTCCTTCCCTTTGCACGTTCAACTATCAAAATCCCCAGTAAATATTCCCCTTAATTGGTTCAGTCAGGGCCATGGAGCTTGCCTACCACCACGGTGACCACTGTGACTTCCCCAAAAGACTGCCGGCCTGGCAACCGAATACCCCAACCCTTGCGACAGCTCCAACTGGCATCACGAACAGGATGTATGGACCCCGTTAACTGGGTCCTGTGGGCCGCAAAGACTGCATATAAACTGCAACCGGCATCAACTTCGAAAATCACGAGCAAGTTCAACATTTACACGCCGCAATTTCGTCGCATCTTCAATGCAACCGTGATGAAAATCCCGATTGCGTAGCAGTTGATTCACTGCAGTTGCCGCGAGTAAAGGTACCTTAAATGTAAATGTTGAACTTGCTCGTGATTTTCGAAGTTGATGCCGATTGCAGTTTCAGAGCATTGTTCTAAAATCAGAGTCAACCCAGAAGGTGAATTGCCCTGGTTGTGGCGTGCAAACGGGGGATCTGGATGGAATCTGCGTCGCCTAGTGATTTCCCAGAGGCGTGCCACAGCGTGCTGGATACCGCGCCCCATCAGGGATGATTGGTGGGGGCTACTGTGTAACCATTGGCTGTCCCTGCACAGGGCACCATATTTAAAGAGCTGTCCATTCACACTACACAATTGCAATGGCGTCATGTATTAGCCAGCCTTCCTGCGCAGGCTGGCCAATCATGACGCTATTGCGTTGTCTAATCAGCGCGTTTTCCGCCGAGGAATACACAACTCTGCCACGCCTCTGTTCTTGGCACAATTGCGGTGTGTACATGCAGTATCGGCGATCGGTATCAACCGTCAAAAACGTGCACGTGCATATTCGGTTCATACCGATCGCAGGTGATAGTTGCGGCGTGTAAAGGTACCTTAAGAGTGTGCCTGTGTTGGCAAAAACAGTGCAGTCTCTGCAAGTGTCTTCCCCTACGGAGAAGATCCAGCTGGACTCGAGTCCAGATGACCTGCCGTGGCGACGACAGAAGAGGATCCCATCAACCACCAGATGAGGAGACACCAACTACTCCCACCTGACCGGGCGACCCATCTGACGACACTGCGACAAGCTTGGTCACATCGCAAGGTGGTCTCCTTTAAACGAACAACCCCTGGGGCAGAGGACGAACCCCAAGGATTAATGCAGTCTGGTCCAAGCAACTAGAGGGACAAGAACATCGGGGGACGGCCGATCCTGCCTGTCTTGGATTGATGGCATCCCGTTAAACACTCTCTTGGACACCGGTTCCCAGGTAACCACCATGCCTCATATCCTATACAAACATTATTGGCTGACCCTGACTTTACCCATCGCCTTGATGAGGACTTGACTATATTAGCCAGTAATGGTCAGCCCTTGCCTCAGGTGGGGTATAAAGAGGTTAGCATTAAGGTGGGGAGAGTGCAACTTAAATCCCAGGGTATAATAGTTGTAAACGATAAATGTGAATACAATCCCATGATCATCCTAGGTACCAACATTATTGAAAACAGTCTTGGTGAAATAATTGTGTTGTTACAGCAGGTAGCCAAAACTGCCAGTTCCATACAACACTCACGTACAGACAGCAGGTAGAGCAGTCTGGCGGGGAGATCGGCAGCGTAAGAATGAGTGACCCGCCGTACTCCATTGTCCAAGACTGAGATGATGATATGGTGTAGAGTAGCCATAAGCATCAGAGGCTGAGACGACCAGGCCTTGGTAGACCAGATTACTCTGACAGCGGAACCAATATCTTGACAGCTAGAATGGGAACATTCCAGAGGTTGATGGAGTATTGCCTCGGACATAAGAACTTTGAAATGGTACTGTTATATCTGGATGATGTCATTGTCTGTTCTAGAACCTACAAAGACCACCTGAAACACTTGGCTGAGGTATTTGAGGCCTTATCCAACTTTGGTCTGAAGGTGAAGCCGTCCAAGTGTCATCTCTTAAAACCCAAGGTACAGTACCTGGGCCATGTTGTGAGCGCAGAAGGCGTGGTATCAGATCCAGACAAGGTAACCGTCATCAAGGACCGGCAGAAACCAACTATCATTCGTGAGGTGCAACAATTTCTAGGGTTGGTCGGCTATTACAGACGATTCATTGAGGGCTTAACAAAAATAGCCGCTGCCCTTTAAGACTTCTTAGTGGGCCACTCTAAAAAGACAAAGACCAAGAGCCGCCCGATCGAGTGGGATGACAGGGTGGAAGAATCCTTCAACCACTTGAAGTTAGCTCTCACAGGAGACTACAGTCTACAGTCAGCCATTCATCCTGTACACAGATGCCAGCAACGCTGGATTGGGAGCTGTGTTGTCTCAGGTGCAGAAAGGCAAAGATAGGGTCTTCACCTATGCCAGTAGGAAGCTTCGCCCTACCAAAAGGAACCCCACTAACTACAGTTCCTTCAAGCTTGAGTTCCCAGTTATCATCTGGGCAGTGACTGAGAGGTTTAAACACTACTTCGCCTCCTCTCGACATACAGTCTTCACGGATAATAACCCGCTCACACACCTAAAGACTGCAAAGCTTGGTGCCATAGAACAATGATGGATTGCTCGGCTGTCTAACTATGAGTTTGTAATTAAGTATTGGGCAGGAAACAAGTTCGTCAATGCTGATGCTTTGTCCCGCATGCCGAACTTATCAGACTCAGGAGAAGATTTGGAACACCTCGAAGAAATTGAGATGCCAACCTTTCTCCGCCAAGGCGCTTCACGATGCTCCCTCTGTGTGAAAAACAGGCAGTCAGATGTTCAAGAAGTCTCGTTCAACCCATTGGCTCTCCATGGTTGGGCAGAAATGCAGGACAGCGAACCGGCTGTCCGCATGGTGAAAGAATTGCTCAGTCAAGCTGATTCATCCCTAGGTCCAGATGCACCACAAGAAGCCTTACAATTGTGGAAGGAGAGAGCCAAGCTGTTCTTCTACGAGGGTAAGCTGTGCTGAAGAACCATCAACTCCTGCATGCTTGAGCTGGTATGGCAGATAATAGTCCCAAATATGGATGCGCTGTTAGTCCTTGAAGATTACCACTACAGGGCAGGACACTTTGGGTTGGAGAAATCGGAGGTCCTGATCAGTGAACATTTCTTCTGGACAGGCATGAAAAGGCATATGAAACATTACTACTGTAGCATATCCCATGTGCCCCATTGTTTTTAAGTGTTTTTAATTGCCCTCTGAGTTTGTGCACTGAATAAAAATTTCACCTCAGGAAGGCAGCAATAGGTTGTTTAAACATGTTGTGGCACATAAAAAGATCCAATTAAAGGTTTGTGTTATAAAATTGGATGGTATTTGCGCAAATTCCTTGGCCTTAGCGCTCCCTAAAAAACACACTTCTACTTTGTGCATTAATTTTCCCCCTTGTGGGTGAGCAGTTGGAGATGCTGCAATCAATCTCCCATGCTGAAGAACCGGAGGTGACGTGGACAAGCAACCATCGTGGTCACATGATTGTGTGGTGCCGCTGTGAAAGAGCAGCCACAGGGTGAACTGTAGCTAGAAGAGGTAAGATGGTCAACTCGCAAAACACCCACACAGAGACACACTCAGACCCAGAGCCATTCACTCTGTCAGGCAAGGGGTGGCGGCAGCAGAACATAGCATGGGTGGGTAGTAGAAAAGACCATGGACAAGTGGGTGGAGGAACAGTAGCGAGTTAGCCACTGGAACACTCAGTTGGGTGAGACAATCAATCGAGGATTCCCTGGAGGTAGCATGCCCAGGAGGTAGAGCAACAGCCATTCTCCCAAATATTGCCTGGAGGTAATTTGCCCAGGAGGGAGCTTGCCCTGGAGGGTGGAGAAGAGAACGATCCCCAAGCCGATACACCCTAAAGCTGGAAGTGGAGAGACTGAAGGAGACTGGTGAGCCTAAGTAAACCGGGGTCACTGGAAGGCTAGACCAGGACAGCCAGAGAGGCTGCTCTGTGGGCATGACTGGGGAAACTACAGGACCCTAACCACAAGACATCCCGGCGGGCTCTATGACCCGTGACCTAACTACCACTACGGAGTAGGACAAAGACATAGTACTAGTGACCCGATAAAGAGCAACTATTCACTACAGAGCCTATGATGGCCGGACCAAACCCGTAAGTGAGGACAGGTAAAGAACTGAAAGGCCTGAACGGTACCTTAAGGGGAGTGATGCAGAGGAGCCGTCTAAGCTACAGTGAGAACCCGGGCCCGGAGCTGTGGTGGCGGTGGGAAAGAACTGTGACTGTTGTAAACTGTGTTGCCGTGCCACAAATAAACTACCTGGTCAGCTCAAAAGATGTGTGATACTGTTATTTCATACTGCTGCAGTGAAATCTCCACTTGCGGAGCCGCAGACTGATCCTGAGTGCTGGCTGGAGGAGCTGCAAAGGAGAGACAGTGCAGCATCCAGAGCACACAATCCTCCATCACACCTGCCCTGGGGATAACACACACCACGACGGCGTCATGAAATTCCTTAAACTATTCCACTTTTTATTGCCGCACCTAAGACAATGGGATCGGGCCACGGTACCCTGACACCCCAGAGACAGCAGTATAGCCCGGTCCCGAGTACCGCAGTCCTTGGGGGTGCAACAATCAGACCCCGTGACTGCTAGCTGGAGTCTCCACACACCGCGACGCTCTGGGAGACTTCTCATGCCGGGTCTCACCCACATGCTTGGAACTGGGGTTGCGCAGGGGTGCACAACCACCATAGGTGATTGGCCTTTCTGGCAATGGTTTACACCACCATACTATCAGGTCCTATTCATTGTGCTCCTAGTTCTGTTTTACTGCATAAAAATTACAATTGTCACTTTTGCATACGTTTTGGTGGCGTTGCTCCCATTCTTGCCTCATCTTCCCTTTCTAGCCCAGCATAGTGGATGGTATTTCTAGAAATCCCATGCTTGCTATGCTTCTCCCCACCGCAGCATGTGTTTACCTGAAAACCTGCTTTTGCATCTCCACAGACTGTAAGGGTACCTTTACACGTCGCAACATTGCATGCAATTTCACTTGCAACTTACTGGTTGCAGTGAAATCATGGACACATTGTTCTATTTTGTTGCTGTATACAAATGGAACAATGCGTTTATGATTTCACTGCAACCAGTAAGTTGCAAGTGAATTTGCATGCAATGTTGTGACGTGTAAAGGTACCCTTAATTTCATGCTGCAGAGTCGGAAGCGATCTCCGGCAGGTGAATGCAGGGAAAATGCAGATGGTGAGGACAGGACGGCTGTGATCTCCTTGCATTCACCCATGGCTTTCCACAGGTTCGGAGGCATTGTATCCAACACGTAATGCCTTCGGATCGTGTGCACATACTCAGCCATGTGATTAACATGAACAAAAGGGAGGGTTCTTCATCAGAATCATCCTATACGACTGTCACAATGTGGAGGACACAGCTCATGTGTGGATTATATTGATGCCACATTGATTTCATGTAATGCTGTAACAATAAAGGAAGGACAAACTGAAAACAGAGAGCACAAAATAGGGTCTTATCTCACATATAAAAATAGGTTGTATTAATGGTTGCGCTCACATTAAGGAGGTTTGAGAGTCACAACCACTTTATACGTTAGAAATAGGCTGCAGCACGTGTCCACTTCCAATAAAAATCTTTAATATATAATATAAAGCTATGGATTATCACAAGCGCTGCCGATCAATAGTCACAGTCAAGTTTATTTGCCTATGTGTTTCGTAGCACTCTCGCTACTTCCTCAGGGCACACATCCTCATATTGTCACTCTGTATCTATTTTATATATGAGAGTTTTATTGTGACAATGTGATGATGAGTCGCCCGCCAGGGCGGTGGGCTACTCTGGACCGGTCCCCTTCAGTCTCTGCAGCCTGGGGGATGTCATGGTGATGGACCGGTTTTGTGACCCTGGGTGATGTCAACAAAAGGGGAATAAAAATAAAAATAAAAAAAGGAAAACGTTTGTCATGGATGTGACGCCACCCGTTGTTTGAGGCCAAAATTAGCCACCGCTGATTACCATGATCCCAGGGATGATGGCGGTGGGCAGCGAGGTGTTAAGCCCTCCACACGCAGGGCTGGTAATCCCCTGGGCCGGTATATAGTCTAAGTGTGGTGGTACAGTCTGTATGCAGGTTTCATGGTGACACTTAAGGCCGCTTTACACGTCACGATATCGCAACGCAACTATGATAAAAAGTCACGTGGTAGGGGCATTGCAGTTGTTATTGTTCGTGCGTTGTGTGGTGTAAATGGGCAACGCAACTCAAAAACGATGCAACTACGATATTGTTTTCTGGCTGGCTCATGATCGCAGCAGAGGAGGTGGGAATTTCAAACAGAGGTGGAACAACAGAACGACTGATGATGCCCAGCGGGGCGTGCTGAAAGCCAGCAAGATGGGAAGAATGGAGCTCCAGAGCCCAACGTTCCAGTCTCCAGATGGACACTGCATGCAAGTTATACATCATTTTTCCTAAACTTTATAGGGTACTTTTAGATCAGACAGGGATGGTTAGGGATCAGCTAGCAAGGTGCAGGGACAGGTAGTAATAGGTTAGGGGGGTAGAACGAGCTGACAGGTTCCCTTTAAGGAGACAAATGACAACTAGATGTAGCGGTAACATCACCACCAAAGGAGACATATTGCCAATTGAGGAGGCAGTATAGTGTGAGTTCTTTAATCAATATTTTTTTGATCTACATTTCTCGGAGTGCCAAGTTCTTCTATTACTGTACCATTAAATCCCCCAGGCTATGTAGCACTATATAAGTGCATCCCACTGTGACTAGCACCCTAGTTTTCAAGGGAAACATTAATGGGTTTGGCTGTATCTTGCATAAAAATGAAAGCAAGTGCAACAAAATATATATGCTATGCATGAGGTATTGGTGGATAATTTGGCCAAATACTGAATAGCTTGCAACAGACGTCACAGGTCCTCATTGCCTAGTTCCTACACTAATATCCTTTTAAATCACTTCCCTAGGATCATGCAGATATTGAATGGAAGTTTGCAAGAACAAAGCTATGGATGAGTTACTTTGAAGAAGGAGAGACACTTCCCACCCTTTCAATATAATTCCAAGTCCTAAATCACTGTGGTACTTTTGTAAATGGGTTCGGAAACAGATATGCAAGAAGTATTCAAGAAAAAAGCCTGAAACGTTTGGAGCATTAGGGGTGAGTACCTAAAACAAAGCAAAAACATAAGATCCTCCGAGATTAGGTGATATTAGTCTACTGTGCACATGGAGTTTAATGGTCTTAATTCATATAAACAAGTGGCCTTTCCTCCTCTCTCTGCCCTTAATACCGGTTGACTAATACAGCAAGGGATGGGGCTTGAAGAAGAAATAGGACCTGGCTCTAAGTAGTTGGCTTATTTGATTATTTCAATGATATTGCTTTTTTTCTTTTTACAGAGAAGAGCTGCTCTAAATCTGCGAAGACACCATCAATACCAGGTTATTAACTTTTTCATGAACAGTCAGAAGTTACATTAATGATATTATATGTACTACCACAGAACTGTAAGCTATAATGTCACCACATACTTTCTGTTTTACCCTCTTTTTCTTGTTTGTTGTTATTGGTGGTGATAATTTATAACACCGATCTACATCGATTTTGCTGACTACAAGATAACATGCGATCTTGATGAATTTTTGGTGTGCTGAATCCAAAAATCACATCCATTTTCTCCCATCACCTCCACTTTAATAGATCACACTCCATCTGAAATACCCCAACATCATTTAAATAACGACACAACACTGCTAGTGACTTGGTTAAACAATTTGGCCACAGCAGCCTTTATTGCCTATTGTTTACAGACTAGTAAGAACCAATGGGTACACCGTCCAACAGGCGTCCCAACTTAAACAATAGGCACTCCACATATCACACATGGATAGGTCCAGTCCAGAAGCCTCCTAACTTTCTTTCCCTGGCCGCAACACACCGACCACAGGGGAGAGGTATTGCTTACCGAGAACCAATACCCCAACCTTGCTGAACCCCGTGCCTGCAAGGTACTTGTAACCAGAGCCACTATACCTTCCAAGTGGCTCCCCTCCCAATTACTAGTGAAGATTCTCTGCCTCTAGACCAGACCTACTCCCACTGCCGTGACAACCCTGACACACCACCAAATATAACATACCGATCAGCTCACTCTAACCGTTCCATATGCCACCCCCATTCACAACCTAGAACCCAAACCTAATTAAGGGCGGGTGCAAAAAGCTCTGTGTACTATACAGCAAGTGAGGGAGACAATGATTGGCATCATGGAGGTGGTGGTGGGCGGATTAAACATACAGGGGGTGTGAAACTGCCCTTTGGCTCCAGCCACAAGCCACCCCCTCTTTGGCTCCACTATGTAAGTTTTCAAAGTGTATTATCTCAGGGTACAGGGGGGCTCAAGGCTGGGGAACCCTTGCCTGAATGCATCAGACATGCTGCATTCAGTGCTGTAATTAGATCACCATGTATGGTTGGTGACAAGTCCTCTTTAAAAAGTTTTTGTTCAATGTGTCATCCAACAGTTTGTGGATGGTGCAGGAATGATTGTGATATATTCTGTTATATTTGTGGTTGTTTTACAACACCCAACTATGAACTATTAGGCTGGAAACACACTGTCCGAGTGAATGGCCTCCCCCTCTCTGGATAGGAGTGACAGCTGCTTGTGTTTCTAAGCAGTTCCACACTCCCGTTCTGACCTGGGGGAGGCCATTCCGAGTTAGTCATCCTAAAATACAGATAACAGATGAGGCAATTCAATCACCAGTACAGGAAAATTGGTATTATTGTACAGAGCAAAGAATGGCCTAGAGTACAAATATCTGTAAATCCATAGTCAACCGTACCATGGTAAATAATGCACTATGTCCAGATAAAGAAACAATCATAAAAAAAGGATTGATCTCACCCAAGGGTCCAGGAGTCAGTCAGGCCTTTTAGTAATGCAGTGCACGGGTGATTGTCCCAGGAACACAAACCCTACATCAAGCCCTGCATCAAAATAACAAATACACTGACCCTCATAAATTGACTCCTGTCCTTACAAGGGTAGTCCACATCTGCTCCCTAATCATGCAGCCTATTCATGTCCACACAGTCCTTATTCCGACGCGTTTCATCCCAGAAATCTTCAGGGGATCATTATTACAGACTAGAACAGATAGAGATGCATTCACATGTCAGCATAGGTTAGAAATGAGGGGCAAGTAAATGGGTATGAAAGGCCTTATAAAGCCTCTAGAATCACATCACCTGTCCTGCAATTATCACATCATCAGTCATGAGACCGGCTTTCACTTCCTGGTTGTGATCAAACACAGTTTTTTCTGTACAGGACAGCTATGTTTCACATAGTGGTCATGTGAGGGTAAGTGTATTTGGTATTTTGATGCAGGACTACATGTAGAGTCTGTGCCCTTGGACAATCACCCGTGCGCTGCATTACTACAAGGCCTGACTGACTCCTGGACACTTGGGTGAGATCAATCCTTTTTTTATGATTGGTTTCTTTATCTGGACATAGTGCAATATTTACTGTGGTACTGTTGAGTATAGGTTTACAGATATTTGTACTCTAGGCCATTCTTTGCTCTGTACAATAATACCAGTGTTCCTGTACTGGTGATCGGACAATTGAATTGCCCGTGGAGGGCTTAACACCTCGTTGTCCCTTGCCATCATCCCCGGGACTGTGACAAGTGGCGGTGGTTCATATTGGCCACAAACCATGGGTGGCGCCAAACCCATGACAAACCCTTTCCTTTTTACCTTTTTATTTTTATTCCCCTTTTACTGATGTCGCCCAGAGCTATGGAACCAGTCCGCGGCCACCATCGTGACATCCCCTCAGTCAACAGAGACTGAAGGGGACCGGTCCCAAGTGCCCCACGGCCCTGGCGGGCGACTCACAATTATATCAGTGTTCCTGTACTGATGATCGGACAATTGAATTGCCTTATCTGTTGTATTTGTCTATTGTTGGTCTGACGATTTTCATACTTGGACGTGGGCTTCGCCGTATTTTTGTGTCCAGCCGGGTACAGCAGGCAGGAACAGGCTGCCTCCAACCCCAAGGTGCCTATTTGTACATGCCTGGAAGCAGAAATAGAAGGAAGCCCTTTTTTTTTAAATTATTTCATGAATTTCATGAAACAATAGAAAAAAAATATGTGGGACAGCTGGGGGCTGTAATCCGCAGCGCAGGGAGGCCGAAGCTTTCCGGGCCCCCTCCCCCCGCTGCGAATTGCATCCCTCAGCTACCCCAGAAAATGGCGTGTTCAGAGAAGCGCCATCTTCTGGAGCTGAACCCAGCTCATCCAGGGCCCTGGTGCCATGGCACACTGGGTAATAATGCAAAGCTGGCCCTAACCTCTTTATCAGCTGGCCCTAAGCCCAAAAGTCATGAGGTCACACCAATATTAGACATGACCGCCATGAATTTCTAGTGAATTTTTAAAAAAAAATCCATTGGGATCCACAAAGGCATCATCCACCCTCCTTTGGATGTTTGTAGTGTCACGGACATATGATGGCAGAGTGTTCACTAGAGGTTTAAGATCTATAACCTTACAAAGTGGATCACTCATACCTTCAATGCCGGACACAATGGGCATCCTGGCTGACAGATAGGATCCTTGTGGATCTCCGGAAGCAGGTAAAATGTTGTGATATTTAGATTTAAATTTAATAGTCCATAATAGTTAAATTACCTATTCACACCAGAGGTCTGATGGTGTGTTGGCCGCAAAGACGGGGGGGTTACTTGGTAGCCAGGCCGGCTGATTCTTTGGGAAGTCATGGTGGCTGTGGCCCAGCTCTGTGACACTGACCGAGCAATAATGGGGGCTTATATTTACAGGGGATTCTTGTGATGCCACCTGTGGAACCTGGTCATAGGTGACCAGCGCTGCTGTTGTGGACCTCTGGGGTGGATGGAATGGCAGCTGGGATGGTATTGCTCCTCACAGGTAGAGCAGGGACCCAGGGGCAGATGGGAAAGTTTTGGGGGATGATGGGGGTGGTTGTTATAAAGTGGAAGGTGGCAAGGGGCGGTGCAGTAAATAGCCGGAGGACACCGAGTGCAGCGCTTTTACTCGGAGCTTGTTCAGATCACCCAGCCGGATACTGTGCTCTTCAAATCCACAGTCCAATCAACTCCCAGGCCATCTGGGAAACACTCTGCCGAGACCCTTTTCAGTATGTCTTTCCGGTTGACTTCCCCTGCACTGTGTCTCTCCTTTTACTGTGCGCCTACGTGGTACAAGCCCCCACGGCAGGTGGCCGCGAGCCTTTTACAGACACTGTGGTACTCGCTGCAGGCCCGGACTCTAGATCTGGCCACTGTGCCTTGTATTTGGAATCCAGTGGTCGCCGGTTTACTGATGCAAGTCTTCAGCGTTGCCAACAGATTGGGGCCAGTCCCCTCATGCAACCAGCCCTTTCACCACAGCTGGACAGATGGTGTTTAGTTCGGGGTATCCATCTGCGGCTGACCTAGGTCAACCTTTTCACTGGTCCCATTAGGCCTCCCAGCAATGGAGCCCCCCTAGGACTCCATCTTCCTCTCTCGACTGTCTCCTGCAAACTTTCTCTCCAACTGTTCTCAACTCCTCCTCTATTGCTCTGCTTTTGTTTCCTAAATTTCTCCTCCCACCCCCTCTACCTATTCCCTCCTCCAGCCAGCAGATGGACCTCCCCGTCTGGGGTCACTTCCGCTCCCTCTATCTGCTGGCATGAAATTAGGAGTGTTTTTGGGTGCAAGAGTGTGGTGGATCTCGTCATTGTGTTCCCATGTTACCGGGGAGTAAGATACTACACCTATGGATTAGATGCAGTACCTCTGTGGTGACCAGACAGCAGGGGCCCCTCAATGGTTTTTAGAGTGCTAGCTCGTGTATCCTTGTCAAGTTATGGTGAAGCCATAATTGAAAAGATTGGTCCTCTTTTGCCATTACATTATGAGACTTTTGCATTAGTTTTATGACATCAAAGTTTTCTTTAATTTAATTAATAATTGTGCTGGAAAATGAAACATTTCAAGTTTCTCATTTTCTTGTCTCAGGAGGTTGTGAGAAATCTTGTTAAGAGATATGTTGCTGTGATGATCAAGGATGCAAAGACCGAAGAAGAGTTAACAGAAGAAAACTTTAAGGTATCAGGTCTAAGATTCTGTCTTTTTTTTATTTATAGATTTTTGTTTCCTTCTTAGATTTGCCAAATAGACCGTATCGCCTTTTAGTGTAAGTAATAGACTGATAAATCACACTTACATAGAGTATATTTAGAAAATAGTAGTTTTCTAAATATTTTCCCCTAACTTTATGGCATAAATGTTTATATCAGCTAGAATTTACTTTGTCATTTAGACAAAGTCGTTGGTTCATGGGTTGGAGCGGTAGCATCTACTACTTGGCCTGCAATTGCATGGGTGGCCCAAGTTGTCAGATAGGCAACTCCGAACCACCAGCTTACTACTTATTTCAGTCAGTCTTTAGCTCAGTGCCACCTCATCACAGCAAGTAAGAGTGGGCAGTATTGCGGGAGTGCCTAGCTGTGATGGGCTGTGGAGGGGATGCGAGATGCTAGATAATTTGACAAAGAAGGGAATCTGGCATTGTCATGTGGGGGAGCTGCTCATCTTGTAACACACATACCGTGTTTCCCCGAAAGTAAGACAGGGTCTTACATTCTTTTTGTGGCCAAAAGTGGCCCCCTGTCATACTTTCGGGGGGGGCCTTACATTGGAGGCCCCACCATCCATCCATCCACAGACTGCAGCCATCCATCCACACATTCCCACACATACAGACACATGCATACACATATATACACATATATACACACCATACACACCACACACACACATAGCACCGTTTCTTACCGGGTCCGGTGTGGGGTCCCCGATGGTCCTGTGCCGTCCTCTGTGCTCCGGTCCCCGAGATGATCCGCTGCCGTCCGCCGTGTTCCGGTGCCGGTCCTAGGCTCCATGGTCCCTGCTCTTCCGGAGTTCAGGCCTAGCTCCGCCCAGGTCATAGTGTGGGCCAATCAGCATAGCGGCGCTCAAGCAAGCGTCATCGGGCGCTTGCCTCTGACGTCAGCGCCGCTATGCTGATTGGCCCACACTATGACCTGGGCGGAGCTAGGCCTGAATTCCGGAAGAGCAGGGACCATGGAGCCTAGGACCGGCACCGGAACATGGCGGACGGCAGCGGATCATCTCGGGGACCGGACCGGAGCACAGAGGACGGCACAGGACCATCAGGGACCCCACACCGGACCCGGTAAGAAGCGGTGCTATGTGTGTGTGTGGTATGTATATATGTGTATATATGTGTCTGTACGTGTGTATGTATGTATGTAAACCCCCCCACGTGTTTCCCCGATAGTAAGACCCCCCCTCCCCCCCCTTACATTCGGGGGGGGGGTCTTACATTAGCAGACCCCCCGTCCCCCCCCACCCTGTCTTACTTTCAGGGGGGTCTTACTATCGGGGAAACACGGTAGTTTTACAGTAGATACTCTATGTGCCTATAGTATATACGACTTCGCCATTGTACTATGAAGATATTTAACCCTTTTTCTGGCTGAAAGTTCCTCTGTAAGTTAACAAACTCTGGACAATTGAGGAAACATTAGAAGCATTTGTCAGACCATACTATGGTACCTTGATGGACATCATTGTATTGTCTTAGAGTAATACTTGGGTTGACTGACAATATATGTAAGTTCATGCATTTATCCTGGGGAAAGAAATGATATGGTTAGATTTGTATTTCTTTAAGCAAGACTCCAAAGTTTTTTTATTTTAATTTCACCGATTGAGCGGTGTTTTAAATCTAAGTTCACTGACTCTACTCTTATATTCATCCTCTGACATCTTCATGTTTTATCACATTTACTCTGGTTGGTCTTCATCAGTCTAGGATCTAAGAGGTAACGCTTCAAAACAAGTCTGAAAGCATTGTTCTGGTCTTGTTCTGGCTTTCAAAGACTTGTATGCATGGCTTATAATGTAACTTCTAACTTCCAAACTCTAAAGCACAAGATGACACCACAGGATCGGAGCTATACCGGAATAACTTGAAAGTGCCAGAGGGTGAGTATTAGACTGGGACGAGGGGACTTGGGTTTAAAGCACCACCCCAATGGGAAAAAAACTACTGAAGTGGTACCGGAAAGGCATGAAAGACCATAGGCAGTTTTATAAAGAGTTGATCAAAATATTATGCTGGTGTTGATGCTCATTTATTTATTTATTTATTTATTTTTTTTCAATTTTTTACAGGAATTAAAGCAAGATGTTTCCAGATTCCGTTTTGAAGTCTTAGGATTGTTAAAAGGAAATGAGTTAAATGTTCAACACACTAAAAGTATCAATGTATCAGAGAAGGAAGAAGAGAAACGTAAACCCAATGAAACTGAAAGTGGAATACAGAAGAAAAATGTTAGTGTCTTTGACATAACCACGATGATTCATCCCAGAACAAGACAGATAAGAACCGATATGCAGAACAATGTGAACCGAAGGAAATTCAATTTGCCAAAGTCATAAAGAGATTTGGTTTTTTTCACAGACATGTGAAAGCTACTAGCATGTTCAATTAAAATGTACTGAGTTTCTGAGGAAATACTGGAGTCAGAAAGATCTAGCCCAACAGGTAAATATGTGAATCTGAAAATAGCCAAAAACTTACCATTTAATTAAAAGTGAAACTGGATGAACAATACACAGTAACTCAAAGTAGGAAGGATACCAATTTAATGGAGGAGAGACAATCCCATGATGTCGAACACACATCAAGTAAAGAACTACCATCAGATGCAAAGATCATACAAGAAGAATCCCCTACAGAAAATACTGTTACTGAACTGTGACCATCATCTACACATAAGACATGCAATAATTTAAAAGCATTTGAAATTTTTAATAATTCCTTACATGACTGATTAAAAATTGTCAACTTTGGGACATTTCGACAAATTGTATAGGTGAAACCATCTACTGTTGTGCTCAAAAGTTTTCATGCCCCGACAGATTTTGCTTTCTTGGCCTTTTTTTCAGAGAATATGAATGATAACACAAAACATTTTTCCACTCATGGTTAGAGGTTGGGTGAATGCATTTATTGTCAAACTACTGTGTTTTCTCTTTTAAAATCATAATGACAACCAAAAACATCAATGACAGCTTGAGGTCTTTTGTGGTAGTTGTGGATGAGGCTCTTTATTTTCTCAGATGGTAAAGCTGACCATTCTTCTTGTCAAGAAAACCTCCAGTTCCTGTAAATTCCTGGGCTTTCTTGCATGAACAGCTTGCTTGAGCTCTCCCAGAGAGGCTCAATGAAATTGAAGTCAGGAGACTAAGATAGCCACTCCAGAACCTTCACTTTGTTCATCTGTAGACAATGACAGGTTGACTTGGCCTTGTGTGTTGGATTGTTGTCATGTTGGAACATCAAGTACGTCCCATGAGCAGCATGAGTGCAAATTTGCCTCCAGTATTTGTTGATAACATGCTGCATTCATGTTTACTTCAACATTGACCACGTTTCCTGCTCCTTTTTAGCTCGCACATCCCCACATCATCAGCGATCCACCTGTGCTTTACAGTAGGAATGATGTTCCTTTCATTATAGGCCTTGCTGACACCTCTCCAAATGTAATGTTTATGTTTGTGGCTAAAGGTGTTTGGAGGCTTGCTTCTGTGCTGTTTGGCATATTGTAGGTGAGACACTTTGTGGCATCTGTGCAGTAATGGCTTTCTTCTGTTGACTCGACCATGCAGCCCATTTTTCTTCAAGTGCCTTCTTATTGTGCATCTTGAAACAGCCACACCGCTAGTTTTCAGTGAATCCTGTATTTCAGATGATGTTATTTGTGGGTATTTCTTTGCATCCCGAGCAATTTTCCTGGCAGTTCTAACTGAAATCTTTGTTGGTCTACCTGATTGTGGTTTGGTTTTTACAGAGTCCCTGATTATCCACTTATTAATCACAGTTTGAACACTGTTGACTGGCATTATCAATTCATTGGATATCTCTTTGTATCTCATTCCTGTTTTATACAGTTCAACCATCTTTTCCCATAGATCCGTTGACAATTCTTTTGCTTTACCCATGGCTCACAATCCAAAAAACGTCAGTGGCTGGATGAAAGATGCAAGAGTCTGTCTGGATCCCAGAAACTCACTCATCTTTTATGCTCACACACTGATTACAAGCAAACAGGTCACAGGTGAGGATGTTACCTTTATTAGCCATTCAAACCCATTTGTGTCAACTTCTGTGCATGTTATCAGGTCAAAATCACTAGGGTATGTAAACTTTTGATTAGGGTGATTTGGATGTTTTAGGTTGTCGTTATGATTTAAAAAGAGAAAACACAGTAGTTTGAAAATAAATGGCCTCACCCAACCACTAATCATAAGTGGATGTGTTTGTGTTATCATTCATATTCTCTGAAAAAAGGCCAAGAAAGCAAAAAATCTCCTGTGGTATGTAAACTTTTGAGCACAACTGTATAGAGTTTTGGATGCACAGTAGGGACTGTAGAGTTTACAAAAGTATTTAGCATGTATATATTTTTTTTTCAAGAAACTCTACAGTTGCTATCAGTATATAAGTATATCCATATGTTAGTATCTTCATATGTTAGACTATGCAAAATACTTATCAAACACATTGAAAAAAAGTTGTTGATACTAGTATTAATGATGAGGGCGCGTGTTTCAGCACTGCTCATTACTCAATCGAGTAATTGGGTGCTTGAGACACTCTGTACTTCATTGAGTATCTGGGTCCTCTTGCATCATGCTTGACTCCCCATCCCGCATATTTTATGGCTCATTTACCAGGCACTAAACATTCAGGGACTGTCTGCCAATCACTGTAATACCATAACCTTGTTAGCTACTGGCATTAATGTCATTCGCTGGCAGCGTAGCGTTATCGAGTCTATATAAGATTCAGTGACACCATGCTTCATGCACTGTACCCATAAGTAGTAGAGGTAGAGCTTCAGCTGGAGAAGGGACAGTGTGTTTTATAGCCTTACAGTTCTTGCTGGTGAAAAATTAAATCAACAGTCCTTTTAGAGCTAATTTAAATAGATTTTATTCTTTAATTATATGACTTAGCTAGAATTAGTGTAGGAAGAGATACTGGAGCAGAGATAGTGTAATAAAGGCATCTATATTCCAAGATTATTGCCGTAAAGTATTTAATGCTGCCACATACAACTAAAAGTCTTTTAGGGACAATCTAAATAGATTCTATTTTCTAATGTTATGGCTCTTAGCTACAATTAATGCAGGGAAAGCTGCTGGAGAGGGTACAGCCTATTAGAGGCACCTAGTAATGGAATATTGCCTTTCTGCAACTATATTCAGGGATTATTGCCTTAAAGTCTTTGATGCAGCCATGTACAACCAAGTCCTTTCGGGGCTAATTGTAATAGAATCTATTCTCTATTAATATCACTCTTGACTTAGCTAGAATTAGTGTAGGGAGAGCTTCTGTAGAATAATAGCATATTACAGATATCTAGTCAAGGAATATTGCCTTTCCATATATTGCTGCTGCTATGTATGACCAATTCAAAGCCAATTGAAATATATTCTATTTTCTAATAATATTACTCTTAGCTACAATTTGTAAAAGGAGACCTGCTGAAGAAAGAAGAGTGTACTAGGTGCATCTATTTAGGAAATATTGTCTTCCTTTACATTGCTACTGCCACATACAACCAAATGTCCTTTCAGGGTCAATTGAAATAGATTATATTCTCTAATAATATCACTCTTAACTACAATTAGTGTACGGAGAGCTGCTGGAGAAGGGATAGCATATTAGAGGTATCTAATCAGGAAATATTGCCTTTCCAAATGTTTTTGCTGCCATGTACAACCAAAAGTCCTTTCAGGGCCAATTGAAATAAATTCTATTCTCTAATAATATTGCTGTTAACTACAATTAGTGTAGGGAGACTTGTTGGAGAAGGAAAAGCGTATGAGAGGCATCCAATCCAGGATTATTCCAATTACGGTACATAAGTTGCTTTAGTTTGCTCCACGTGCAAACTAAAGTACTTTCAGGCCCAATTAAAAGAGAATCTATTCTCTAATAATATCTCTCTTAGCTACAATTAGTGTAGTTAGCACTGCTGGAGAAGGGATAGTGTGTTACAGGCATCTATTCAGGGAATATTGCCTTACTGTAAATTGCTGTTGTAATGTGCAACTAAAAGTCCTTTTAGGGCCAATTAAAAGAGAATCTATTCTCTAATAATATTGCTCTTAGCTACAATTAGGGTAGCCAGAGCTGCTGGAGAAGGGATAGCGTATCATAGGCATCAAGCTAGGGAATATTGCTTTTTCGTACATTGCTGCTTTTGCTGCCACATGCAACCAAAAGTCTTTCAGAGCCAATTTAAATAGATTCAAATTTCTAATAATATCACCCTTAGCTACAATTAGTGTAGGGAGAGCTCCAGGAGAAGGAATAGCATATTTGAGGTACCTAATCAGTGAATATTGCCTTTCTGCACATTGCTACTGCCACATGCAACCAAAAGTCCTTTCAAGGCTAATTGAAATAAATTATTTTCTCTAATAATATTGCTCTTATCCTTTCTCCCCGAAAATATGACTGTCTTATATTAATTTTTGGTCCCAAAAATGTGCTAGGTCTTATTTTCAGAGGATGTCTTATATTTCCATGATCACCATTATCCCCTTGCAGCCCCCAATATCCCCATCATCCCCTTGCAGCCCCCAATATCCCCATCATACACTTGCAGCTCCCATCATCTCCATGCGGCCCCCAATACTGTATCCATATCATCCACTTGCAGCCCCCAATATCACCATGCAGCCCCAATACCATATCCCCATCATTCCTTTTCAGCCCCCAATATCATATCCCCCTCATCCCCTTGAAGACCCAAATATCCTCATGCAGCCCAAATACCATATCACAATTATTCCCTTGCAGCCCCCATCATCCTCATTACAACACACACACAAACACACATTCTTTTCTCACTGGTCGGCCGCTGCACTATTACAACTGCTGCTCTGAGCTGCATAAATCTACAGAGAGCTAAGCCCAGCATCTGCCGGCCAATCAGAGGCCTGCATGTATCGTCTCTGATTGGCCGGCGGCTCCCGTACATCTACACAGCTGAGGAAGGGAGCACCGATTTGCGCCGTAATACTGTATATGCAGCGGCGGTCACCAAGACAAGTGCAGCGGGTAGGCGGGCTATGGTAAAGTAATACATACACCCAGACACAACTGCATGCCCTGATCCTCTGTGAGATGGGCATGCTTAAGAAAGAATAAAACTTAGCTAGGTCTTATTTTCGGGGTAGCACTTATATTTATCAGCCTGACAAAGCCCCTATTAAGTATTATTTAGGGGGATGTTTTATTTTCGGGGAAACACGGTAGCTTCAATTGGTGTAAGGAGAGCTGCTGGAGAAGGTAGGGCATATTAGAGGCAACTAATCAAAGAATATTACCATTATGTACATTGTTACTTCCAAGTACAACATATTGCAATCCCTCCTGGAAATTTATTCTAGACATTACAATGAGTGCATAGGCTTTACCAGGATAAGAGTCAGAAAGCTTTTAAAATTGTTCCAAAATGTAGTCAGCTTCCCTCTTCATCTCTTGCTATGTGTATTGCAATCCCTCCTTAGAATGTTTGGTAGGCCTTGCAATGAGCGTATATGCTTTAGCAGGGTAGGAGTTGCAATATTTTATAAACTTGCCACAAAATGTAGCCAGAAACTAGCTCTAAATTTCTTCTAGGGTGTGTTGGAGTCCCTCCTTTAGCGTTTTCAGCAGCCTTTGCGCTTATTTCATAGGCTTTATGATTGTAGAGTCCTACTACCTAACAATTTTAACACAATGTATATGAGGCCCTCTTTTATGTCTAACACAGGGTGTTTTGGAGTCCCTCTTCCCTCTAATTTTTGGCCACATAGAGACTCTGAAACTCACAAAGCCTATTTCATGAATTAAACAGGATGCATCTGAACATGTCGCACACACTACATGTCCAAACAAGGTACTACAATGTTTAAATTACCATATTTTTCGCTTTATAAGACACATCGGATTATAAGACGCACCCTTAAATTTGGTGAATGAAAACAGAAAAAAAATATTTTTAATGTTAAATAGGATCTATCCTATAATGCCAGTGTCCGTTTTACAATCAGTGTATATGTCCCCGCATCATGCTATATATGTTCTCCATCCTGGTATATATGCCCCCCCCATCCTGATATATATATATCCCTCATCCTGGCATACATGTCCCTTAATCTGGTATACATGTTCATCATCCTGGTACATGTCCCCATCCTGTATATATGCCCCCACCCTGGTATATATATCCCTCCCTCATCATGGCATATTTGTCCCTCATACTGGTATACATGTCCCCTTCCTGTATATATGGGCCCTCAACCTCGCATATATGTCCCCCCATCTTGGCATATATGTGCCCCCATCCTGTATATATGTCCCCTATCCTGTATATGTCCCCATCCTGGCATATTTGTCCCCTTATCCTGTATATATGTCCTCCATCTTGTTTATGTCCCCCATGCTGTAAATATCTCCGCCCATCCTGTATATATGCCTCCCATCCATTATATATGGCCCCCATCCTGTATATATGGTCCCGCAACCTTTTGTTCATGGCCACCATCCTGTATATATGCCCTATTCTTTATAAATGTCCCCCCCATCTCTCCCCCGGACCTCACATGGCTTACCAAGGGGGTAGCCGCGGCCGTGGAGAGGGGATGCTGGAGGCAAGTCTGAGTGTGAGGGCACAGCTGCAGGAATGGAGCTGCGGAGGATTAGTGGCGGCAGTGAGCGTTGGGTGCTGCCATGTTCTTTGTGGCTGGCTGCATTCACTAACAGTATGCAGCCGATCGGTAAAGGTTGAGACTTCAACAAAATAGCTGTGGTCAAATGAAGATCCACAGTTGTTTTGTAGAAGTCTCAAGCTCTCCTGACCGGCTGCACACTGTTAGTGAATGCAGCCGGCCACAAAGAACATAGCGGTGCCCACCGTTTGCTGCCGCCGCCAATCCCTCGCAGCTCCGGTCCTGCAGCTATGCCCTCACACTCTGGAACCTGCCTCCGGCACCATGGCCCTCCCCAGTAATTTTTTTTTTTTTTCAAGACTCGCATTTTAAGATGTGACCCCATTTCCCCCCTAATTTCGTGGAAGCAAGAGTGCATCTTAAAATCCCAAAAATATGGTACATTTACTGGTGAATGATTTTTCACCAATGAAGGCAATGAGAAAGTGCAAAAACACCATGTGTGAAGGAGGCATTTTTTATTTTCACTTTTAAATATGGCTTTATATGCAAGTTAGTATTGATGAAAGAACTTTTCCTAAAAACTAGATATGGTATTACACCGGAGCTAGCTCTGGAGGTATTTTGTGACAGCAAATTGCTGTACCCTTTAATTACCTTTGTGAATCGCTGCTGAAGGTCATTGAGAAATCCCGTGTAGGTAATTTCTCTGGTAGCAAATATTTATATAAGTAGAATAAGGCTGGGGTCACACTTGGGCTGTCACCCACGCTTGGCACATCCGCTTAAAACTTAGAAATTTTAGCTGCAGCGCATAGCATTAATGCTATGCGCTGCCTGACAACACTGCCCCATAGAAATCCGCTATTTACCTTGGCAGCGGCCACACACAACGTGCGCTTTAGTTGAGCGCACAGAATAATGCTGCAAACAGCATTTCCTGTGCGCTGTGATAGAGCGAACGCTCTGTGTGGCCGCTACTAAGGTAAGCAGATGGTTTCTATGGGACAGTGTTGTCAGGCAGCGCACAGCTAAAATTTCTAAGTTTTAAGCGGATGCACCAAGTGACAACCCAATGTGTGACCCTAGCCTAAGAGATAGGATAGACTCAGCATACACTCTAGAAATCACCTAGATGGTCTGTGTAAACTCCAGCCAGGCTCAAGAGTTTATATTGGGGGTATCATCGGGTTATTTATTGATAGTTGTATGTCATCAACTGTCATACGCTTACTCAGAAGCAAAATAAAGACCATTCTTTTTATTGAATGGTCTGTACCACTGGAATTTTGGGAGGCTGGTTTCACACTGCAGTTTTTCCCCTGATCAGGTTCGATCAGGTTTGGGTGCCAAAACCAGGAGAGGAACTTGCAGAGATACCGTATATACTCGTGTATAAGCCGAGTTTTTCAGCACAAAAAATGTGCTGAAAAGTCCTCCCCTCGGCTTATACACGAGTCATATACTTGGTATACAGCCCCCCCATCAGTGGTGTATACAGGGCCCCCCTCCCCCCATGCTGTCAGCCACCTGTAAAGGAATAGAACATTATACTTATCCCTGTCCTGTCGCCGCCGCCGCTCTCTGACACCGCGCGCTCCTCCGTCTTCATCCGGCTTCTTCCTGCTGTGACCGGCGGGCGCAGGCAATGATGTCATTGTCTGTGCGCCGAGGAGGAAGCAGGAAGAAGCCGGATGAAGACGGAGGAGGCGCGCGGTGTCAGAGAGCGGCGGCAGCGACAGGACAGGGATAAGTATAATTTTCTATTCCTTTACAGGTGGCTGACAGCAAGGGGGGGGGGGGCGCCCTGTATACACCACTGGGGCCCTGTATGCACCACTGGGGCCCTGTATGCACCACTGGGCCCCTGTATATACTGCTGGGGCCTGTATATACCACTGGGGAGGCTGCTGTATATACTGCTGGGGCCTGTATATACCACTGGGGAGGCTGCTGTATACTACTGGGGCTGCTGTATATACTGCTGGGGGCCTGTATCTACCACTGGGGAGGCTGCTGTATACTACCACTGGGGAGGCTGCTGTATACTACCACTGGGGAGGCTGCTGTATACTACCACTGGGGAGGCTGCTGTATACTACCACTGGGGGGACCTGTATACCACACTGCTGGGGGCTGTATAGCTGTGCTGGGGTCCACCCTCTGCTTATACATGAGTCAATAGGTTTTCCCAAGTTTTGGGGGTAAAAGTAGGGGGGGTCGGCTTATACACGGGTCGGCTTATACACGAGTATATACGGTAAACTATAACTGAAAGATTGACACCTGTTCTGAGTTTTGGAAACACTCCTGGTTTTGACACACAAAGTGGATGGAAACTGATCAGGGAAAAAACTGCAGTGTGAAACGATCCGGATTGTTTTGGCTTTGGCGTCTTCCGCAGATTGATAAAAACTGTAAAAATGTTATCTTTCAAATAGTTGGCAATGCTAAAAAGGAAACCCTGCAAAGGACAACCATGATAGTAACAATAGAGTGGCACTTTTTCATTTCTATATACTAATTTCAAGCATTCCCAATAAAATGTTTCTGTTAAATCATTTTTTTTAATCAAAATTTCGTTATTGTATTGATACTTGACGAATTCACGTTGGCTAAATTTTAATTTGTACAAATGACAGAGTAATTTGTTGAAAGACACTACATTACTTATCGTGTACATATTATGAATTTCAGCTAGAATTATACTTCACAGTTGCATTCATAATTCTTCTGTTATCAGAAAAGGTCAAAACGCTTGTGGAAATGCTCACCCCCAACAGATCACTTGTTCCCATTAATCAAATGGAACAGTTCATTGTCCTGCATCAGATTTGCATGAAATTCATAATATATACACGATACGTAATGCAGTCTTTTAACAAATTGCTGTGAAGTACAATTCTAGTTAAAGCTACGACTGCAGGCTGATATTTGGGAAAGTGACAATATCCATGGCTCTTCCTACCCTGAAAGCAGCCCACAGCTGCCAGCTTTACCTTGGCTGTCGCATTTTCAATAAGCAGACAACTGGAGGCTTATATTATCAGAATGAGAAGAGCCATGGTTATTTGGCGTTTCCCAGAATAAAAATAGCAGCACACAGCCAATCCAGAAAAGTTGCATCTATTTGATGAATCAATCATTGCACTTTGCCTGACTCTTCCCATTAGCCCTGGTGTGGTGGCAATGAGTGTAAGGATTAATGGGTATGATATCAGCTGTGAATTTTCAGCTGGCATCAACCCCACGGTTTAAAATGTAGAGGGGTCTATCAGACACCCTCATTAGTAACCTGGTAATTGTACAGTTAAACAATATGCATACACACAAAGGAAAAAAGTATTTTATTTAAAAAAAAAACACTTCCCAACTCCTTTGTTACCAATTTACTTAAAAGCAAAAAAAAAAAACATAATAACCTGACATAACCCACAGAACCAGAGTCCAATATTGGGAACAGGAAAGAAATAAAGAGAGGTTAAATAAATAAAAACAAGACACGGTCTCTTGTTCACCACTTCCCCAACAGCCCCCATAAATACAACGTAATCCAATATGAATAGTGTTCCCACGACATCCAGCAATTCCCTAATAAAAGCTAAAGAGCCTGGTTCCAGTGAACGGGGCCCCATAGTTCTCTTGTGATAATTTCTCACTAGTGGTGACGTCTCACGATGCCCTCCGTGATTTGCAGCTAGAGCGATGAGGTCATGTAAGGTTACCATCCTCACCGCTGTCAACAGGGGGCAGCAGAGCTCTCTGGGTGACTCTGCAAGATGCTGGGTAGTGCTATGGATATTGGCCTCTTCCCAGCCTGATATCTCTCACAGCTGATACTTTAGCTATGGCTGGTTAGCAAAATAGGGGCGACTCCACTTACTGCATAAGAGATTGTACAGTGAGCAAAATAATTATTTGATCCCTTGCTGATTTTGTAAGTTTTCCCACTGACAAAGACATGAACAGTCTATAATTTTAAAGGTAGGTTAATTTTAACAGAGACAGAATATCAGAAAATCACATTGTCTAAATTATTTGAATGTATTTGCATTTTGCATAGAGAAATAAGTATTTGATCTCCCACCAACCATTAAGAGTTCTGGCTCCTACCGACCAGTCAGAAGCTCCTAATCAACTCATTACCTTCATTAAAGACAGATGTCTTAAATTGTCACCTGTATAAAAGACTCCAGTCCACATACTCAATTAGGCAGACTCTAACCTTTACAACATGTGTACCGTAATACCAAAGAGAGTTCTAAGGATTTCAGGGAAAAGATCCTAGACTTGCACAAGGCTGGAATGTGCTACAAAACCATAAGTAAGACGTTGGATGAGAAGAGGGCAACTGTTGGTGCAATAGTAAGAAACTGTTAGAAATACAAAATGAGTGTCAATCAAGATCGATCTGGGGCTCCATGTAAAATCTTACCTCACGGGGTATCCAGGATTATGAGGAAGGTGAGAGATCAGTCTAAACTACATGGGGGAACTGTAAACAATCTCAAGGCAGCTGGGACCACTGTCACCAAGAAAACCATTGGTAACACATTGCACCATAATGTATTATAATCCTGCAGTGGCCGCAAAGTCCTACTGCTCAAGAAGGCACATGCGCACACTGGTTTGAAGTTTGCCAATGAACGCCTTGATGATTTTGAGAGTGATTGGGCGAAGGTGCTGTGGTCAGATGAGATAAAAATTGAGCTCTTTAGCATTAACTCAACTCGTCGTGATTGGAGGAAGATAACTGCTACCTATGATGCAAAGAACACGGTCCCCACAGTCACGCATTGTGGTGCAAACATTATGCTTTGGGAGTGTATCTCTAAGACAGGGATGGGGAACCTCAGGCCCCACGGCCGAATGCAGCACTCAGTGACCTCTTTTGCTGCCCCCGGGGCAGATTCCTGGAGACCACAGTGCTTAGGCTGGCAGATGCGTTTTGCTGACTGTCTGTCCTTTAAATCCAGCTCTCCAGTGATCTCTTTGCCCCAATCTCCGTCCCCCAATGAGATATATACTCCCAGCCTCTCCTGTGATGTCTATGGCTTTAGCAAACCTGGAAAAGCAGTTGAGAAGCAACATGACCAAAATCACCCATGCCAAAGAGAAGCAGTCCAGCCACCACAATAGGGGTGAGTTGATTGTTTAACCAAATATAGTGGGTCATTTTCAAGTTGATAATTTTGTACGGCCCCCGAAGGATGGTAGAAGTTTCCAAATGGCCCTCGGTAGAAAAATGATTCCCCACCCCTACTCTAAGGGCACAGGAGTACTTCACCACATTATTGGGGCAATGAATGGAGCTATGTACCATAAAATCCTGAATGACAACCTCTTTCCCTCCACCAAGACATTAAAAATGGGTCGTGGATGGGTCTTGCAGTACAACAATCACCCAAAACATACAGCCAAGCCAACAAAGGATTGGCTCAAAAAGAAGCACTTATGGTACCTTTATACGCCGCCACTGCAGGATGGATACCAACGGCTACTTCACGTGCACGCCCAAACGGTTACAAACGGGAAACGCACCCTCTTTACACGCCGCCACAAGGTGCGCTACGCTACGCTACATCTACAGCTAGATACATCGCCGGGTGTCTCAAGTAGCCATCTGTAGCTCATTTACACACCGCTACAACCAGCTACTATGGGCGTACCTGGTGCAGCAGGGACAGCACATAGGCGTGCTCCAATTGTGGATTACGAGACGTCCGTACGCTGATAGGAGAAAGCAAAAATACCATGATTGGACAGGCATCGCAGGAGGCAGATTAATACTTGACGCTCGAGCAATTGTGTAGTGTGACTCGTCAGCTCCTTAAATATGCCGCCCTGTGCGGCAACAACCAATCGCAACGCAGGAGCTTCCTCCAATGATCGCTGAAGGGGGCGCGGAAACCCGGACCCTGTGTCACGCCCCAGCTACATAGCATGGTGTCCACAGTTCCCTTCTGTGGGTTCTTTACACGCCGATACAGCTCGCTACAATCGGCGATGTAGCCATCTGTTTATGGGCAGTGCACGGATACAGATGTATCTGTAGCCGGCTGTGTCGTCCCGTCTTCAGACGCCGCTACTACGGGCGATATTGGCGCGACAAGCTACATTTGTAGCCTGTAGCGGGTTGTATCCATCCTGTTGTGGCGGCGTGTAAAGGTACCATTAAGGTCATGGAGTTGCCTAGCCAGTCTCCAGACCTTAATCCCATAGAAAATTTATGGAGGATGCTGTAGCTCTGAGTTCCCAAGTGACAGCCTAAAAGTCTTAAGGTACAGAGACACGTGGCAATATTGCTAGGCAATTTCACTGGAAATTTGCTGGTTGCAGTGAAATCATGGACACATTGTTCTATTTTGTTGCTGTGTAGAAATGGAACAACGTGTCCATGATTTCACTGCAACCAGCAAATTTCCAGTGAAATTGCCTAGCAATATTGCTGCGTGTGATGGTACCTTTAATGATTTATAGAACATCTACAAAGAGGAGTGGACCAAAATTTCTCCTGACGTGTGCAAACCTCGTCGCTAACATCTGACTGCTGTGCTCGCAAACAAGGGTTTTGCAACCAAGTATTAAGTCTTGTTTGCAAGAGAGATGAAATACTTTTTTCTCTCTGCAAAATGCAAATACATTTATATAATTTAGAAAATATGATTTTCTGGATTTTATTTGGAAATTCTATCTCTTATGGTACCTTTACACGCCGCTACAGAAGGTTAGAAACAACCGGGTGTCTCACGTGCACGAGCACGTTCAAACGGTTGCTAACGGTACCCGATACCGCCTTTACACGCCGCTACAAAGTGCTCTACAGAAGGTTTTTTCTATCCCTGGATGCACCGACGGGTGCCGCAGGTTACCTTCGGTAGAGCACCTTCCCTCATTTGCACGCCGCTACAGAAGGTAATATGGGAGGACCTGGGGGAGCAGGGACAACACATAGGCGTGCCAGAGTTGTGGATTACGAGACGCTTGTATGGTGATTGGACAAAGCAATAGCATCGTGATTGGGCAGCCAGCGCAGGAAAGCTGGCTAATACATGATGCTACTACAATTGTGTAGTGTGGCTTGTCAGCTCCTTAAATATGCCGCCCTATGCAGGGACAACCAATCGTAACGCAGGAGCTTCCACCAATGATCACTGAAGGGGGGCGGTATCCCAGAGGCTGTGTCACGCCCCATGGAGTTAACTAGGTGTCGCAAAAACCTTCCTGTTCCTTATTTACACGCCGCTACCATCAGGTTGAAACCAACCTGTTTTTGAGCAGTGCTCAAAAACAGGAGTCGACAGTGACGGGTGGCAACAACCTGATTTACACGCCGCTTACCTCGCGGTGTTTTGACGGTGCAAGATACATTTGTCTCCGACACCCGGTTGTTTCTAACCTTTTGTAGCGGCGTGTAACGGTACCATTACTGTTAAAATTAACCTACCCTTAAAATTATAGACTGTTCATGTCTTTGTCAGTTGGCAAACTTAAAAAATCAGCAAGGGATCAAATATTATTTCCTTCACTGTATATCCCCATTACACCTCATTGCTGTAAAATTTGGAGTCACATGGTCACATATAAGCTATACCATGCCATTTTGTGTCTATGAGACTGATGGAGGTAGTTGAATACAGCATTCAGCTATCCAGATATCTCCATTAGTAACAAATCCATCTATGGACCAACAGCAATCATCCATAAATCCTGATAGCGGTAAGATAAAATGGGGAATCAGGACCTACACCATAAGATCAATACTTTTTCCTCCAGCAATCAAAAACACATTTATTTTGTGGGGAAACCCTTTAAAGGCTGCAGTAAGAAGATCTTCTCAAATTCAACTGACCTTAGGGGTGAATCTCTCATTTTGAAAATGGTATCTGATCTGAAGGTAGCATGTTATAGATCAGAAAGAACTGATTAGATTGATATACAGTTGTGTATAAAATGTTTCAGTAACTTTTGCATTTTTTTAGTTGAACTCTCTGGTGTTTTATATGAATAAGAGTCCAGTGGGCGGTCCTAGTCAGAGACAGTCTTCCCTGGACTGTGCATGCTGAGATAGCTGTCACTCCCTAGTAGGACCGCCTACTGGACTCAAATGTATAAATACAAGATATTTCAATTAAAAAAATATAAATTATATTGACTTTTCCAAAAAAAAAACCCTCTATCATTTGGCTCAGTTTCTCTTGTATACCATACTGTTCACAGATTGGACTGCATGTACAACATGACAACTGACATAAAAATCTCTATTTAGTGCAACAGTGATTTTAATTTACCGTAGTTCAGTAGAAATCGAGAAGGTCAAGGCATGGTGGCCTTAATACTAATGCTGAAATCAGGGCCGGCGTTAAAGGGGGAAGACAAACTGGGCAATTAGCAGTGTACAAGGGAAGGGTGAGAATACAGTAGGTGAGGAGAGAGGCCCCTGACTGCGAGGGCTCAAAGTGTACAAGGGATGGGTGAGGATAAACTAGGTGAGGAGGAGAGGACCCTGCCCACGAGGAATTACAGTCTACAATTGATGGGTTAGGATACAGTAAGTTGAGGAGAGAGGGCTCACAGTTTACAAGGGAATGGTGAGAATACAGAAGGTGAGGAGAGAGGACCCTGCCCACATGGACTCACAATCTACAAAAGGTGGGTGAGGATACAGTAGGTGAGGCAAGAGGACCCTGCCCACGAGGGCTCACAATCTACAAGGGATGTGTGAGGACACAGTAAGAGAGGGTAGAGTTGGATGTGTGGCAGTTTAGTAGCCTGAGGCTCGCTGCAGGTTCTAGCCCCATATCCCAAAAGATCGGTTTTGGAAAACGGCGACAAAGACAAAATTAATTTTTTTACAAATTTCTGAATTTTTTTCACCACTTAAATAAAAAAAAACCCTATACATACTTGGTATCAGCAAACTCATACTGACCTGAGTAGTCATTTTATGATGTTGGGTTTACCATATAGTCCTTGGCATCACCAAAACCTGGCTTACCCCCTCCGACACAGCCTACCCCGCTGCACTCACCTACAGCGGACTCATTTATTCCTACACCCCCCACCCTAGTAACAAGCATGGTGGAAGAGTTGGCTTGCTCCTGTCCGACAGATGCTCCTTTACCCCAATTACACTGCCACCCTCCCCTCTTTCGAGGTGCACTCCATCCGCATCTTCTTCCCCTGCAGTCTTCAGCTGGCCATCATCTACCGCCCCCCAGGATCTGCCCCAACTTTCCTTGACCACTTCACCACCTGGCTTCTCCACTTCCTTTCTTCAGACATCCCGACTATCATCATGGGCAATTTCAACATACCCATTCACACGCCCCACCCTGCTGCCTCTAGACTTCTATCACTGACCACCTCCTTTGGGCTTTCTCAATGGTCCTCCTTTGCCATTCACAATGATGGCCACACTCTGGACCTTGTCTTCACATGCCTATGTTCCCTCACTGACCTCTCAAACTCACCCCACCTCCTATCTGACCATAACGTGCTAACTTTCTCCTCCCTCTCCCCTCCTACTACGCTTCCCCCTCTCTGGAAACTCACTCATCCCCGCAGAAACCTCAAACGTATTGATTTCCAGTCATTCTCTGAGTTCCTTCTCCCTCTCACTGACCTAGCTTCCTCACATGATGCTGCCACTGCTGCCACACTCTATAACACCACAATAAGTACAGCCCTCGATCTGGCTGCCCCTCTCACATACAATACAACCCGCACACACAGGCAACCCTGGCTCACTGGCCTCACTAAAGAACTGTTTTGGGCATCCAGGGTGGCCGAACGTAGATGGAAGAAATCCCATTCCGTGGTGCCATGTACAAACTGTCCCTAACTAACTTCAAAGCTGCACTCACCACCGTAAAACAAGCCTACTTCCCATCTCTAATAACTGCCCTGTCTCACAACCCCAAACTATTCAAAACTTTCAACTCTCAACTCTGTCCCCCTGCACCTCCTCCCTCTCCTCTCATCTGTGCCAACGACCTTGCCTGTTTCTTCAAACAGAAGATCGATAACATCAGAGAAAGCTTTGATCCACTGTCCCATCCACCCATCCCTCTCTGTCCAAAGGAAGCTTTTCCACCATGACAGAAGATCAACTCTCTTCCCTTCTGTCAAGATAACACCTCACCACCTGTGCCCTCAACCCACTTACCTCCCACCTAATCCCGAACCTCGCCACAGTCCTCATCCCAACCCTAACCGATCTCATATAACTGACCTGGACCTCTCCTGGATCTCCTCATATCTAATGCACCGGACTTTCAGCGTCACCCACTCTCGAACCTCCTTTTCGCCCTACCCCCATCTGTTGGTGACCCCCAAGGCTTGGTTCTTGGACTCCTACTTATCTCCATCTACACCCTCAGCCTGGGACAACTCATTGAGTCCCATGGCCTTCAGTATCATCTCTACGCCGACGACACCCTGATCTATCTGTCTGGACCTGACATCACCTCCTTACTATCCAAAATTTCACAATGTCTTTCCGCCATCTCATCCTTCTTCTCTGTTTGCTTTCTAAAACTGAACATGGACAAAACTGAGTTCATCATCTTCCCCCAAGCCGCTCTCCCCCTCTACCAGACCTATCCATCAATGTCAATGGCTGCTCACTCTCCCCAGTCCCCTACTCTAGGTGCCTCGAGGAAATCCTTGACTCTTCCCTCTCCATCAAGCCTCACATCCAAGTCCTTGCCATTTCCTGCCAACTCCAGCTCAAAAATATTTCCCAGATCCGCACTTTACTTGACCATGACACTGTAAAAACACTTGTTCATGCCCTCATTATTTCCAGCCTCGACTACTGTAACCCCCTGCTCACTGGCCTCCCTGCTAGCTTCCTTGCACCACTCCAATCTATCCTAAACTCTGCTGCCCGACTAATCCACTTGTCTCACTGCAATTCCCCAGTCTCTCCCCTCTGCCAAGACCTTCACTGGCTCCCCATGTCTCAGAGGCCCTGGTTCAAAACCACCAACAAAGCCATCCACAACCTTTTCCCTCCATACATCTATGACATGGACTCCCGATACCTACCCTCACGCAACCTGCGATCCTCTCAAGAGTTCCTTCTCTACTCCGCTCTTATCTCTTCTTCTCACAACCACATACAAGACTTCTCCTGTGCATTCACTATACTCTGGAACTCTCTGCCCCAATATATCAGACACTCACCAACCCTGGAAACCATCAAAAGAAACCTGAAGACTCACCTCTTCAGACAAGCCTACAGTGAGACTCGGTCCATGGCACCACCGCACGAACAGTTCGACCCCCTCCTACTGTATCCTCACCCGTGCTTCGTAGACTGTGATCCCTCGTGGACAGTGTCCTCTCCCCTTCTGTACCTGTGTGATTTAATTGTCCATACATACTGTACTTGTCTTTGTTTGCCCTTTCCACATGTAAAGCGCCATGGAATTTAATGGCGCTATAAAAATAAATAATTATAATATAGTTAAGAAGGTAAATAAAAAAAACTCAAAAACCAGTTGTGGAAGTGCACTTTTTTTTTTACAATTTCAGTGCATTTGGATTTTTTAACCTGATTTCCAGTAAACTATGTGGTTAACTTAGGCCCCTTTCGCATGTATGCGTTGGTGAATTACCTGTGTTTGCCTCAGGCCCGGACTGAGAGGCAGGAGCATCGGGAGTTCTCCCGATGGGCCGTTGGTTGTGGAGTGAGCGGGCCTAGTGGCAGACTGGGCCATGGAGCAAGGAGGAGTTTGTCCTTTATGGACCATTCAGGCTCGCCAGGTACACTGGAAACTTTGCATATTGAAATCACCAGCGGCTGCATTATAATCTGTACAAGCCTCCAAACTGTGATGTGGCCGCTGGTGATTGAAGTGCTGCACCCCTTGCACCTGGCGGCCGTAGCCGCTTAGCAGGGATTCATATATGAAGGGCCGAAGTCCCCGACCATGATCGCTGCTAGCATACACCTCTCCTCCTTTCCCCTCCATTAGACAATCTAATCAGCTGTCGGAGGGAGAGGGGAGGGTTGTGTGCGGGGGGAGGGTCGCACCTCCATATGCCTGACACAGGGAGCTGAATGACCCCGGAAGTAGCAACTCTTGCACTTCCGAGGTCATTCAGCTTACTGTGTCAGAGGAGCTGCAGCAGGTGCATCTAGTTCGGAGTCCCTAGATGCCCCTGTATACACCACACCCCACACACTGCCCCCCTAGATGCCCCTGTATAAACCCCACCCCACACACTGCCCCCCTAGATGCCCCTGTATACACCCACCCCACACACAGCCCCCCTAGAGGCCCCTGTATACACCCCACCCCACACACAGCCCCCTGTATACATCCCACACCACACACAGCCCCCCTAGATGCCCCTGTATACAACCCACACAGCCCCCCTAGAGGCCCCTGTATACATCCCACACCACACACAGCCCCCCTAGGGGCCCCTGTATACATCCCACCCCACACAGCCCCCCCTAGATGCCCCTGTATACACCCCACCCCACACACATGCCCCCCCTAGATGCCCCTGTATACACCCCACCCACACACAGCCCCCCTAGATGCCCCTGTATACACCCCACACACAGCCCCCTGGATGCCCCTGTATACATCCCACACCACACACAGCCCCCCTAGATGCCCTGTATACATCCCACACACACACACAGTCCCCCTAGATGACCCTGTATACATCCCACACCACACACAGCCCCCCTAGATGACCCTGTATACATCCCACAACACACACAGCCCCCTGGATGCCCCTGTATACATCCCACACCACACACAGCCCCCCTAGATGCCCCTGTATACATCCCACACCACACACAGCCCCCCTAGATGCCCCTGTATACATCCCACACCACACACAGCCCCCTAGATGACCCTGTATACATCCCACACCACACACAGCCCCCCTAGATGCCCCTGTATACATCCCACACCACACACAGCCCCTGGATACCCCTGTACATACCCCACACACAGCCCCCCCTAGATGCCCCTGTATACACTCCACCCCACACACAGCCCCCTGGATGCCCCTGTATACATCCCACCACCACACACAGCCCCCCTAGATGCCCCTGTATAAACCCCCCCACCCCACAAACACTGCCCCCCTAGATGCCCCTGTATACACCCACCCCACACACAGCCCCCTAGGAGGCCCCTGTATACACCCCACCCCACCACACACAGCCCACCCTGTATACATCCCACACCACACCACAGCCCCCTTAGATGCCCCCTGTATACACCCCACACAGCCCACCCTAGAGGCCCCTGTATACATCCCACACCACACACAGCCCCCCTAGAGGCCCCTGTATACATCCCACCCCACACAGCCCCCCTAGATGCCCCTGTATACACCCCACCCCACACAGCCCCCCTAGATGCCCCTGTATACACCCCACCCCACACAGCCCCCCCTAGATGCCCCTATATACACCCCACCCCACACACAGCCCACTGGATGCCCCTGTATACATCCCACACCACACACAGCCCCCCTAGATGACCCTGTATACATCCCACACCACACACAGTCCCCCTAGATGACCCTGTATACATCCCACACCACACACAGTCCCCCTAGATGACCCTGTATACATCCCACACCACACACAGCCCCCCTAGATGACCCTGTATACATCCCACAACACACACAGCCCCCTGGATGCCCATGTATACATCCCACACCACACACAGCCCCCCTAGATGCCCCTGTATACATCCCACACCACACACAGCCCCCCTAGATGACCCTGTATACATCCCACACACACACAGCCCCCCTAGATGCCCCTGTATACATCCCACACCACACACAGCCCCCTGGATACCCCTGTACATACCCCACACACAGCCCCCCTAGATGCCCCTGTATACACATTACCCCACACACAGCCCCCTGGATGCCCCTGTATACATCCCACACCACACACAGCCCCCCTAGATGACCCTGTATACATCCCACACCACACACAGCCCCCCTAGATGCCCCTGTATACATCCCACACCACACACAGCCCCCTGGATACCCCTGTACATACCCCACACACAGCCCCCCTAGATGCCCCTGTATACATCCCACACCACACACAGCCCCCCTAGATGCCCCTGTATACATCCCACACCACACACAGCCCCCCTAGATGACCCTGTATACATCCCACACCACACACAGCCCCCCTAGATGCCCCTGTATACATCCCACACCACACACAGCCCCCTGGATACCCCTGTACATACCCCACACACAGCCCCCCCTAGATGCCCCTGTATACACATTACCCCACACACAGCCCCTGGATGCCCTGTATACATCCCACACCACACACAGCCCCCTAGATGACCCTGTATACATCCCACACCACACACAGCCCCCCTAGATGCCCCTGTATACATCCCACACCACACACAGCCCCCTGGATACCCTGTACATACCCCACACACAGCCCCCCTAGATGCCCCTGTATACACTCCACCCCACACACAGCCCCCTGGATGCCCCTGTATACATCCCAACCACACACAGCCCCCCTAGATGACCCTGTATACATCCCACACCACACACAGCCCCCCTAGATGACCCTGTATACATCCCACACCACACACAGTCCCCCTAGATGACCCTGTATACATCCCACACCACACACAGCCCCCCTAGATGACCCTGTATACATCCCACACCACACACAGCCCCCCTAGATGACCCTGTATACATCCCACACACACACACAGCCCCCTGGATACCCCTGTACATACCCCACACACAGCCCCCTGGATTTCTTCTCCCACCTCCTTCCTCTCAGCAGAGTCCCGGGCACAGGCTGCTCCAGAGGCCGCACAGATCAGCACAGGATCAGGAGCGCAGCACAGCCCGCCCCACACAATACACACTGCCTGACTGAGGAGGAACGCTGCTGTAGCTTCCATTGGACGGAGGAGGCCCCGCCCATTCCAGTGACGTCATGATCTCATGAAATCACTCCGCCCCCTCCAAAATTCAACTTCAAACTAGACGCTACCGAGCTGCAGCTGCTTCAGCGTGTGTGGAGTGAGGTGACATCATCTCACCACACTGCAGGACATCAACATAGAGTGAGGAGGAGGAGGAGGAGGAGGACACAGGAGAAGGAGCAGGACACAGGAGAAGGAGCAGGTGAGTGCACTGCTCCTAGACCTGAAGTTGGGGGAGATGAGGTAGTGAGGCTAATGCTGCAGGCTGGAGGGGAAGATGAGACAGTGAGGCTAATGCTGGAGGGGGGGATGAGACAGTGAGGGTAATGCTGGAGGGGGGGATGAGACAGTGAGGCTAATGCTGGAGGGGGGGATGAGACAGTGAGGGTAATGCTGGAGGGGGGGATGAGACAGTGAGGGTAATGCTGGAGGGGGGGATGAGACAGTGAGGCTAATGCTGGAGGGGGGGATGAGACAGTGAGGCTAATGCTGCAGGCTGGAGGGGGGATGGGGCAATAAGGCATATGCTGCAGGCTGGAGGGGGGATGGAGCAGGCAGGCTTATGCTGGAAGGGGAGATGGAGCAGGAGGGCTAATGCTACAGGCTGGGGGAGGGGTTGATGGGGAGGCTAATGCTGCAGGCTAGGATGTTGATATTGAGGGATAATGCTGCAGACTGGGGGGGGGGGGATTATGGGGAGGCTAATGCTACAGGGTGGGGGGAATGATTGGGAGGCTAATGCTGCAGGCTAGGGGGATGATGAGGCAAGATGGCTAATGCTGCAGGCTGGGGAGAATGGGGCAAGATTGCTAATGCTACAGGGGGGCAATTGGGCAGGAATGTTTATGCTATTGGCTGGGGATGATGGGGATGCCGATGCTATGGGCTGGGGATGATGGGGATGCCGATGCTATGGGCTGGGGATGATGGGGATGCCGATGCTATGGGCTGGGGATGATGGGGATGCCGATGCTATAGGCTGGGGATGATGGGGGAGGCTGATGCTATAGGCTGGGCAGATGGGGAGGAAGGGTAATGCTTTACACTGTTGATAAGGGGTCATATTACTATAGACAGAGGGGCTATTACTATAGAAAAGTTTTTAGAGTAGTATGCTGGGGCTTATGAGGTGGCTATTACTGTAGATTAGGGATGAGAGGAGCTTTTACTGTAGACAGAGCGAGGGATAATGCAAGGGACAAAATAGATGGAGGAGAATGTGCAGGGCTCAATGTGAAATGGAGCAATGTAAGGGAATCAGTATGAAGAGTGGGACAGTGTGGGGGTCTCGGCATTAGGCGTGAGGTAGCGTGGTGGTCTCTGTATGGAGGGGAGGCAGTGTGAGTGGTTTCATTATTGAGAAGGAGCAGCATTGGGGGTACAGTATAGAGAGGGGCAGTGAGGGCACAGTATGAAGTTGCGACAACATGAGCGGGACATTGTGAAGAAGGAGCAGTGTGATGTGGGGACAGTTTGGAGATCATAGTTCATAATTGAGGAAAGTGTGGTAGGTATAATTTATAAGGGCCACAGTGTGGAGTTTATTAGGGGTTAATGTGACGGTCATACTACACAAGGGCGGATGGTGTGGCGGGATTATTTTATAGGTGAGGATAGTGTGGAGGCCAGGTACCGTAAAAGGGACAGTGATGTGAGGAGTAATTCTTTATTTGCAGGGGACAGCATAGGGCTTATTTAAGACACAACATGGGTGGTTATTTTTTATTCAGGAGCTTTATAATGACAATGTTATTTTTTTAAGGGCATTGTGTCGGGATTTCTGCAGAAGATCGGAGAAGAGGGAAACCTGCAGAGACGAGCTGAGGATGGGAAGCCATTATGGAGTCGGGCACGTGACAAAACAACAATTGGTGAGTATATTATGACAGAGACCTTAAACTACACTAACATTTACACAGACTTAGGGGGCTTTTCTAAATATTTGCAGGAACATCTATTTTATTTAATATGCAAATGAGGGTGCTTTGTTGCATCGTTTCGCCCTCATATTTGTACATTAAAGCAAGTCTTTTGTCTTTATTGACAGCACTCCGTTAGTAAGAGAGTGCTGTCTAAAATCACCTTGGCACAGCACCACTTCGCCTGTCCTGTAAACTGGGTGTAATCGTCAGTATCTGTATTATTCTGTATATATACACTGCACAGTACCACTTCTCCTGTCCTGTATACTGGGTGTAATCCTCAGAAAAACAAGATGCCAGCACAGCTGGAAATTGCAAAAAAAAATATATATGTGCATCTACACCTGTTAATGCCAAACTGCACAAAAATAGAGACATTTCGCAAGAGATTACCGAAATAATCCCTTGAGCCACTCTTGCACGCCAAGGAATGTCTCAGATAGAGTCGTTCTAACTCTACGTATTTTTATATTTCTGATGTGTCCTGTAGACAGCATAATACAGTGTAAAGAGGACCATTTAAAGCAAACACTCACCCATACATGTCAGACATTGCTTCCCATGCTGCTAGGAGGTTTGGTGGATGAAGAGCAACTGAGGCTCAGACGCCTGCACCACAGGTGTCTGGGCTATTTCACAGTTTAACCCCCACCAGCCCATCCCGACCTTATGGGTAAAGCATGTCAATTCTGGGTGAATGAAGCTGATGTGAAAAAAACCTGAAGGCTGGAGGAGGCAGCTGCATGTGAACAGCTACCAAAAATAATGGAGTCAAATGCAGATGGCAACAGACAATTTCTAGTGTGCACGGCGAGTGGTGGTTAGCCACTCAGACCTCCTGGCAGCATGGGAAGCCATGTCTGACATGTATGGGTGAGTGTTTGCTTTAAATGGTCCTCTTTACACTGTATTATGCTGTCAACAGGAAACATCAGCAGAATTATAAAAATACGTAGAGTTAGGACCACTCTATCTGAGACATTCCTTGGCATGGAAGAGTGGCTCAAGAGATTATTTTGGTAATCTCTTGCGAAATGTCTCTATTTTTGTGCAGTTTGGCATTAACAGGTGTAGATTCACATATACCGTATTTTTCGCTTTTTAAGACGCACTTTTGTTCCCCCAAAACTGGGGGGAGAACGGGGGTGCGTCTTAAAAAGAGAATATAAAAAAAAATGTAAAAAAAAAAATATTACCTAGGGGGGATGTGGGATGGGATGGATCGGAGGTGCCTGATGCGGTTGTTGGAGGAGGTTGGGGTCCAAGGCACAAGCTGTGGGGGTGTTGCGCCGGTCTCCGGTGGGCGCCGCCATTATTATTTACCAGCATGCATTGCCGGTCTTGCAATGCATGCTCTTGTGTCTGTAAATGGCCGCGGATGGGGTCTGCGCATGCGCCGCGGCCATTTCTATGTACTCCAGTACTGTTTTCCAGTCTTCAATAAAATGGCCGCGGCGCATGCGCAGACTGCGATTCGCAGACAATTCTGGACACTAGAGCGTGCATTGCCAGACCGGCAATGCATGCTGGTAAATAATAATGGCGGCGCCCACCGGAGACCGGCGCAACACCCCCACAGCTTGTGCCTTGGCTCCCAACCACCGTGGCACCCCCTCAGCCTCTTCCTTAGCCCCAACATCTGTGGCACCCGCGCAACCCCATGCTTAGGACCGAACCTCCATGGCCCCAGAGCACCACCGGTAAGAGTTGGGGGGCTATGTAGCAGGATGCATGTCCCCCATTTTGGGACATTTATGAGGAGGGGGAACAGAAACAAGGATTGGGGCATGGATACCAGGAGGGGACCATATATTAGGAGGGGGGACATATATCAGGAGGTGGACACATACCAGGATTGGGGCATGGATACCAGGAGGGGACCATATATTAGAAGGGGGGGCATATATCAGGAGGTGGACACATACCAGGATGGGGGCATGGATACCAGGTGGGGGACCATATATTAGGAGGGGGCACATATACCAGAATGGAGACAAATATACCAGAATAGGGTACATATAAAGTGATTGTAAGATGGACACTGGCATTATAAGA
This sequence comes from Allobates femoralis, assembly GCA_033576535.1. Taxonomy (NCBI): domain Eukaryota; kingdom Metazoa; phylum Chordata; class Amphibia; order Anura; family Aromobatidae; genus Allobates; species Allobates femoralis. The sequence goes on along the minus strand of JARQOC010000002.1, from coordinate 666,919,965 downwards.
TGGACCCCGTTTAACATTAAAAATAATTTTTTTTCTCTTTTCCTTCACCAAATTTGGGGGTGCGTCTTATAATCAGGTGCGTCTTATAAAGCGAAAAATACGGTATATTTTTTTGCAATTTCCGGCTGTGCTGGCATCTTGTTTTTCTGGGTGTCATCCTCAGTATCTGTATTATTCTGTATAAATACACTGCACAGTACCACTTCTCCTGTCCTGTATACTGGGTGTAATCCTCAGTATCTGTAGTATTCTGTATATATACACTGCATATTACCACTTCTCCTGTCCTGTATACAGGGTGTAATCCTCGGTATCTATTATTTTGCATATATACATTGCACAGCACCACTTCTCCTGTCCAGTATACTGGGTGTAATCCTCAGTATCTGTATTATTCTGCATATATATACACTGCACAGTACCACTTCTCCTGTCCTGTATACTGGGTGTAATCCTCAGTATGTGTATTATTCTGTATATTTACATGCATAGTACCACTTCTCCTGTCCTGTATACTGGGTGTTATCTTCAGTATGTGTATTATTATGTATATATACATGCACAGTACCACTTCTTCTTCTGTCCTGTTGTCAGAGGTGTTATTGGACTTTGATTTTCAGCATTTAATTGTTTGAATTAATTATCCCCAATATGGAGTCATCACTTCTGTATATGTGATGACTTTCCCTTCACTCTGGATGTGACCGTTGGGACCCCACAATCCTGAGAAACGTAGCTTTGGAAAGCACCATGTAAATGGAGCTGCGGTTGATTTCCCTCTGCTGTACCATTCACATGTGGCTCTTCTAATAACTCCTGTAAAAAATTGATGAGGCCATGACAACGTAAAAGCAAAATTCACTGATCGGGGCTGGTGGGTGATATAGTATGTGGGCTGGTGGGGCTTGTTTTCCAGGGCTGCTTTTTGGTCCCAGTCCTGCCCTGCCCTCCACCCTCCAGAGGAGACAGGATGCAGAAGGGAGAACTCTTTTGCCCCCTGGCCCCCTCTGGGCCGGCCATGCTCCCGGGACATCACCAGTGCTATCACCCTCCAGCCTCCACAGCTCATATGACAGACAGTGCACAGCTTCTCCATGCAGTTGCTGGAGTACAATAGCAGTGAGGAATTTGTCAGTGAATAGTGAGAACTGCTGTGTCAGTGCCTCTCACTATTCACATGACAAACACATCTCACCTACTGTGTCCAGCACTGCCACTGCTTCATCTCCCCACACAGAGAGGCTGCGATGTGGGAGGTGGAGGGTGAGAGGCTAGCATGTGCTGCTGCCACCTAGCTGCACTGACAGGAGGCATGGGATGACACCCGGGATCACGCTATGGACGCACAGCATTTTTTTAAAATTATTTCATGAAATTCTGAGATTCTGACTCTGAGACTCTGACTCTGAGACTCTGACTCTGAAATTCATGAAATAATAAAAAAAAAATGCATGGGGCTCCGCGCAATTTCTATGTCTAGCCAGGTACAGCTAAGCAGCGGGGGGCTGGAATCCGCAGCGCAGGGATGCCCAAGCTTTCTGGGCACCCCCCGCTGCAAATTGCAGCCCGCAGCCGCCCCAGAAGATGGCGCGTTCATTGAAGCGCCATCCTCTGGCGCTGAACCCCGCTCTTCCAGCGGCCCTGGTAGCGGTGGCACGCTGGGTAATAAAGAGGTTAGGGCCAGCTTTGTATTATCAGCTGGCCCTAAGCCCGAAATTTATGGCGGTCACGCCAATATTAGACATGACCGCCATGAATTTCTATTAAATTGTTTTAAAAAAAACACAACACAAGGAAAATTTTTTATTAGAAATAAAAAAAAAAGCCATTAGGGACTCCATCTTTAATTAAAAAAATCCTCTTCCGTCCGATGCAGTCCAAAACGCGATGTCCTCTCTGCTACATCCCCTGTGCATAAATATAGATGTCTATGCACAGGGAATAAGCAGACTGAGAACAATCTCAGCTCTGCTACATCATCTCTGTGCACAGACATTCATGTCTGTACACAGGGAATGAGCAGACTGAGAACAATCTCAGCACTGCTACATCATCTCTGTGCACAGACATTCATGTCTGTACACAGGGAATGAGCAGACTGAGAACAATCTCAGCACTGCTACATCATCTCTGTGCACAGACATTCATGTCTGTACACAGGGAATGAGCAGACTGAGAACAATCTCAGCACTGCTACATAATGTCTGTGAGCAGGCGGGCTCTAGGACCCTGGAGCTGCACAGAGAAGACAGCTGGACTCGGCTCGCAAAGAAACAGCAGTTATCTGCGAGTTTCCCTGCTATCACTGGCACAGTAGCCAGTGATTACTCGCACGAGTCTAATGCAAACAATGGCAATCCTAGTTTTGTCAGCGTTTCTGACAAAACTAGGATTGATATTGATTTGCATTGGACTCGTGCGAGTAATCACTGGGAAACTCGCAGAGTACCGAGTCCTGCGAGTCCCTTACTACTCGCCGAGTAACGAGTCCTAGCGAGTAGATTCGCCCATCCCTAAATAACACATGATTTTCGGGACTACATTTTGTATATTTTTAATCAAGGAATAACAAAGATGTACAGCAAATCAAATATACTTAAAGATTAAACTACAAAATATAAAAACACATATATATGGCACACAGATGAATGGCAAATGGCAGTTATTTGAACTTTCTTTTCTTGGCTGATCTGTGATGTACAGCTTCTGGGTTGTCTCTCATCAAGCTCCAGCCATAGCAATCATATGTGAGTCCTTGAGACCGTTCTTCCATTGTTTTAATGTCCTGATGAAAACGCTCCCCTTGTTCCTCGCTCACATCCCCAAGGTTCTCTGGAAAAACGTCCAAATGCCTGTGTAAATAGTGAATCTTGATACTCATTCTACATCCAAGATTTGGCAGACTCATTAGTAGCTCTCCCACAATCTCTTCATAGTTGTCTGCTTTCTTATTCCCTTGAAAATTCTGCACATTACAAAATTCATTCCAAGCTCTTTCTTCTGTCTCATCCATTGATGTGATAAAATTTGGGTCTTTCATAAGTGTTCTTATTTGAGGTCCATCAAATATTCCAGCCTTTTTCTTCTCTTCACTAAGACCAGGAAAAGTTGAACATATATAATTAAAGCATTCTCCACCATGATTGAGAGCTTTGACGAATTGCTTCATCAATCCAAGGTTTATGTGCAAGGGAGGAAAGACAATGTTCTTCCTATCCACTAAAGGATCATGGATGACATTCTTATCGCCAGATGCCAAACTCTGTCGCTGAGGCCATTCTGTTTTCTAGCCAGAATCCTACTCCACACTGATGAGGGGCAACACCCCGAAACAGCTGTATGTGGATGGATACCTGGCCTTGGTATTCCCTTGTCATATCTGTAAACTTGTAAAAGAGTTGGATATTGACTTAAATGGCCACTTCATATAGTGGTTATGGTGTTCTCCGCAAGGAGCCACCCCTTGGCTGGGTCCTTCCCTGGAGGGATATATGGCTAGTCCTGTGTTTGAGACTCCTAACCGAGGCTCCACAGACTCTCTTTGCATATACTTACATTGACAAGGCAGAATTAGCAGTCTTCTAAATGATTGCTTTGTTCTCTCCAAACCATAGGAACTCCAAACTGAAGTTTAGCATTCTTTCCTTGAGACCATGATCTCAAGCTCTCAATACAGGTTTTGCACACTTTGCGAGGAGCCCAAAGCTTGTCTTGGTCTCCAAGTTTTACTTTGAAGTACGCAAAATACACCCTCTTAACAAAGTCAGTAATGTTGCGGCCCCGGAGTCTTCACAGTAAGATTTCCACAGATGTAACAAACGCATGTGTTGTTGAAAAACGCAGCTACACTTAAGTGCACCATGCGTTAACGCATGTGCGTTTTTTATTAACAAAAATGAAAAAACGCAGAGAATGCCAAATAAGCTGATATGTGTGAACAAGGCCATTGTTAGATCAGCAAAATATCCTGCAGAGAAATACAAGATAAAAGTTGTTAGCTACCGGAGTTGTTCATTGAATTGCTGTTTCCCCCCCCACACACACACACACACACCTTAGATATTGATTCACAAACAAAAAACAGAAAAACAGCAGGATAAAAAAAATAAATATCAATAAAACAGTACCTGCACACGACTGTTGTGTACGTTGAAAACGATTTGTTTACTTTCTTATCATAACAAATGGGAATTATGCATGTTCAAAGAAAACTAAGATATTCTCACATTTATTGGGAGACTAAATGAAAACTAAATTTACCTTAGTGAACCATATCAACCGGAACTTTTCATACACTACTTATATTTTACATGGAATTCATGAAAATGGGCTATATACGTATAGCGCAAAAACATGATGTGATAGAGAAATGAAAATATCAGATTTGAATTCAGCACCCTCAAATTAGTCTAAAACTGTTCTTAAAGTCCATGGCAGAATTTTTTTTTTTTGTAGACCAGTGGGTGCGGGCACGACACGTAAGGTGGAAATGTGCGGCTGTAGCTCCTACTACCGGTGTTCTTGGTCCGTTCAGGATTTCGGCCTTTTGCAACCTCGTGTTTTTCCAGCTAGCCGTTCCCACTGTGCTCTGCGCCTGTAATGTCTTCCATAGGTCGTCGCTCCAGACGTTCAGTCCATTGCCGGCGTGTCCGGTTTAGAGTCCGGAGGCCTCTCCTGAACGGGGGGTACTGTTACGTACTGACTGTCTTGTAGTATGGAAGTGCTGCTGCTGTAAATTAAGCCTTTTTTTCCCTGCTCAGTGTGAGTAGATGAAGCTAATGAGTGGAGCATGTAGTAGCAGGTGTGTGTGTGAATGCTTAGGTTTGCTGAGGAGCGTGTCTGGGCTGGTTGCTCCCCACCCCTCGGCCTTAAATGGATCAGCTCACATCCACCTGTTGTGGCTGATTCAGTTCACTTCTGGACTGTGACCTGTCGTGAGAAGAAGCTGATCCTACCCTGCTGTAATATTCTCCATTGGAAATTGCTGGGTTCCTTGTCCGTGGGGGGAGGTATAGTGGTTAGCAGAGTTTATTGTGGGTCAGTGATTATCTCAGTATATGGTGGGTGAGTGTTTAGCACAGTATACGCGGGTTCAGTGGTTAGCACAGTATACGGTGGGTCAGTGGTTAGCACAGGATATGATAGCTCTGTGGTTAGCACTGTATATGCTGGCTTAGTGGTTAGCACTGTATATGCTGGCTCAGTGGTTAGCACAGTATATGGTGGATCAGTGGTTAGAAGAGTATATTGTGGGTCAGTGATTAGCACAGTATATGGTGGGTCAGTGGTTAGCACAGTATACGCTGGCTCAGTGGTTAGCACACTATACGGTGGGTGAGTGGTTAGCACAGCATATGGTGGGTGAGTGGTTAGCACAGTATATGGTGGGTCAGTGGTTAGCACAGTATATGTGGAGTGGGGGTAGAGTGGAATGGGGCAGAGCGGAGGCAGAATGGAGTGGGGCAGAGTGGAGTGAGGCAGATGAAGGGTAGAATGTAGTGGAGCAGGGGCAGAGTGGAGTGGGGGCAGAGTGGAGTGGGGCAGAGCGGAGGCAGAGTGGAGTGGGGCAGAGTGGAGTGAGGCAGATCAGGGGTAGAATGTAGTGGAGCAGAGCATGGGCAGAATGGAGTGGGGGCAGAGTGGAGTGGGGCAGAGCGGAGGCAGAATGGAGTGGGGCAGAGTGGAGTGAGGCAGATAAGGGCTAGAATGTAGTGGAGCAGAGCAGGGGCAGAGTGGAGTGGGAGCAGAGTGGAGTGAGGCAGATGAAGGGTAGAATGTAGTGGAGCAGAGCTTGGGCAGAATGGAGTGGGGGCAGAGTGGAGTGGGGCAGATCAGGGGTAGAATGTAGTGGAGCAGAGCATAGGCAGAATGGAGGGGGGGCAGAGTGGAGTGGGGCAGAGCGAAAGCAGAATGGAATGAGGCAGATCAGTGGTAGAATGTAGTGAAGCAGAGCAGGGGCAGAATGGAGTGGGGGCAGAGTAGAATGGTGCAGAGCGGGGGCATAGTGGAGTGGGGGCAGAGCAGGGGCATAGTGGAGTGGGGGCAGAGCAGGGGCATAGTGGAGTGTGGAAGAGCAGGGGCATAGTGGAGTGTGGCAGAGCGGGGCATAGTGGAGTGGGGCAGAGCAGGGCAGAATGTAGTGGAGCAGAGCAGGGGCAGAATGTAGTGGGGGCATGGTGGAGTGGGGCAGAGTGGAGTGAGGCAGATCAGGGGTAGAATGTAGTGGGGCAGAGCAGGGGCAGAATGTAGTAGGGGCAGAGTGGAGTGGGGCAGAACAGGGGCATAATGTAGTGGGGACAGAGCAGAGGCAGCAATGGAGTGGGGGCAGAGTGGAGTGAGGCAGAATAGACTGAAGCAGATCAGGGGTAGAATGTAGTGGAACAGAGCAGGGGCAGAGTGGAGTGGGGGCAGAGTGGAGTGTGGCAGAGCAGGGGCAGAATATAGTGGGGCAGAGCAGGGGCAGAATGTAGTGGGGGGCAGAGTGGAGTGGGGCAGAGTGGAGTGAGGCAGATCAGGGGTAGAATGTAGTGGGGCAGAGCAGGGGCAGAATGTAGTGGGGGAAGAGTGGAGTGGGGCAGAACAGGGGCATAATGTAGTGGGGACAGAGCAGAGGCAGCAATGGAGTGGGGGCAGAGTAGAGTGAGGCAGAATAGACTGAAGCAGATCAGGGGTAGAATGTAGTGGGGGAAGTTTAGGGGCAGAATGGAGTGGGGGCAGAGCAGGGGTAGAATGTAGAGGGGCAGAAAGGCCCCCCCCCCCGATGTCTCCCCTGGCCTCTATTTGCCTCTGCACTGTCTTTGCTCTCCCTGCTCCCTCTCTGGCTTCTTACCCTTCTTGCCAGCAGTGATCGATTAAAACAGGGGCTGCAGTGATGTCTGAGTCATGTGAATGATCACATAACTCTGACATCACCAAAGGTCCTTTTGCCTTGGCAAAGTGAAGATGATCGGAGTAGAGAGATGCGGGAGTGTGCCGGGCAAGCATGAGAGGTGCGGGGGCGTACTGCTGACAGGAGAGGTGTGGGGGCAGCAGGAGAGGTGGGGGGTCTATGGCTGATAGGAGAGGTGCGGGTACAGCAGGAGAGGTGGGGGGTCTATGGCTGATAGGAGAGGTGCGGGTGCAGCAGGAGAGGTGGGGGGTCTATGGCTGATAAGAGAGGTGCGGGTGCAGCAGGAGAGGGGGGGGTCTATGGCTGATAGGAGAGGTGCGGGTGCAGCAGGAGAGGTGGGGGGTCTATGGCTGATAGGAGAGGTGTGGGGGCGGGTAGGCAGCGGAGACTGCTCGCGATGACGCTATCGCGTCATCGCTCGCAGTGCCGCAGAGGATTTTGGGATTCGGCTACAACGCCCGAATCCCAAACTCCCGATTATATAAATATATAATCAATTCTAAAAGAGCTCAGAATTTAAATTGAAATAGAGGAGACTCCCAGGGGTATGGCTAAACCCTCATTGTACCTCCAATGTAAAGGTCAATGGACCAATGGAGGCCCGCAGGTTGCAGCATCAAAACATGGTGAACCCCCAATCTGGTATACTACGTCAAAGATAATAATAGTACCTTTTTGAACCGAATGAATATAAACAGATCAACAAGTCCATCAACAATTTGCCTGTATTAAGGACAGGTATTCCATAAGTGGGCATCCATATTGTACCAGAGTCAATACAAGACTTAGTCCTCTTTGTGCAAATCGTACATACAGAATGTTCGACAAGGAAAAAGGCAGTGCCGAGTTGAACCAAAGACGAAGTACATCAGAGAGATACATCCGTCCTCAGGGGCGGACTGGCCCACCGGAGGATCGGTAGAATCCCCGGTGGGCCCCGAGACATGTGGCCACGCCCCCCCAAGCCCCGCCCTCGTACCCCCCTGGGCCCCCGGTCTGGTAATATCGCTAATCATATCGGCAGCACTGCCGATATGATTAGCGATGCTGTGCCCCTCTGCAGCTGCAAAGCAGGGAGAGCGATCTCCCTGCTCTGCCTGCTGCCGCCGCTGTGCCCCTCGCCCTGAGACTGCTTCCTGTGTTCGCAACGGGAGCCGGCGCTCAGGGCGCTGCAGAGGGGAGACTGCCCCAGGCAGCGGCTGCCTGCACCGTGGTGAGTATGGAGGAGGAGGGGGGGTGCCGGTACTTGGCCCCCTTGCCTGTGCTGGGCCACTGGTGGTGCCTGGTGCTGCTGGACCCTGGTGGTGCCGGGTACCCCTGGTGGTGCCCGGTGCTGCTGGGCCCCTGGTGGTGCCCGGTGCTGCTGGGCCCCTGGTGGTGCCCGGTGCTGCTGGGCCCCTGGTGGTGCCCGATGCTGCTGGGCCCCTGGTGGTGCCCGGTGTTGCGGGGCCCCTGGTGCCTGGTGCTGCTGTACCCCCAGGGTGCCTGGTGCTGCCGGGCCCCTAGGGTGCCGGATGGTGCTGGGCCCTTGGTGCTGCCAGACCCCCATGGTGCCGGGCCTCGTGGTGCCTGATGGTGCTGGGCCCCTGGTTGTGCCTGGTGCTGCCAGGCCCCTGGTGCTGCCGGGTGCCTGGTGGTGCTGCCGGGTGCCTGGTTCTGCCGGGTGCCGGAGACTGGGAGCTTCAGAGGAGTAAGCTGCCGGGTACCTGGTGCCAATCAGCATAGCGGCGCTCAAGCAAGCGTCATCGGGCGCTTGCCTCTGACGTCAGCGCAGCTATGCTGATTGGCCCACACTATGACCTGGGCGGAGCTGCAGCCTGAACACCGGAAGAACAGGGACCATGGAGCCTAGGACCGGCAATACCGGTGCAAAACGGCACCGGAACACGGCGGACGGCAGCGGATCATCTCGGGGACCGGACCGGAGCACAGAGGACGGCACAGGACCATCGGGGACCCCACACCGGACCCGGTAAGAAGCGGTGCTATGTGTGTGTGTGGTGTGTATGGTGTGTATATATGTGTATATATGTGTATGCATGTGTCTGTCTGTATGTGTGGGAATGTGTGGATGGATGGATGGTGGGGCCTCCAATGTAAGGCCCCCCCCGAAAGTAAGACAGGGGGCCACTTTTGGCCACAAAAAGAATGTAAGACCCTGTCTTACTTTCGGGAAAACACGGTAGTAAAGCTCCTCCTCGTCTAGACTAGATCATACTAGGTGTTTATCTCCCAAGCATCTCACAGCTGCCTGCTACTCAGAAGAGGAAGACTGTAAGAAGTATTGTCCTTTCAACAAACTTTGCATCAGTTAACTGTGAGTGCATGAGGAATAATAACAGTATTACTGACCACTATATCAGTTGTACGACCTGGCAATAATTTTGTACAATTGTTTTTAGGAAAAACAATTGTCATTTGGATTGTGAATGCCGAATTCAAAACCTGAGAATGTCAAAGAGGCATCACATTAAATCAGCTGTATTTGAACATTTCACCATCACTCAAGATGGATAACATTATGTCTGTCAGTGTATGACAAATGATCCAGACGAAAACAAATCCTGTCAAGCCAAGATCAGTGCATATTTGGGCAAAGATAAAAATGCTCCTACCAGAGCTTCTAATCTAAAGAGACATTTACAGCGCTTTCATCCAGAAGTTCTGAAAGCAGTGGAAGAGAAAGACTGCATCCAAACCAAGGAACCAGTGCCCAGCTCTTCTAGCCAAACAAAGGAGCAGAGAACTTTGCAGCCATCAGTTGCAAGATATTTTGTCAGTGACAAAGTTACTGTGACAATGACAGTAGATACATTTAAAAAAACAGATCATAGAGCTTGTTGTAAAGGATAGTGTGACTATTTCATTATTTTCACGACCAGCTTTTATGTGTCTGAATGGGGAAATGGCTCTCAAGCTTGGTGTTTCTCTGGAGAGAGAGAGTATTAGAAAATTAGTACCGTATATACTCGTGTATAAGCCGACCCGTGTATAAGCCGACCCCCCTACTTTTGCCCCCAAAACCTGGGAAAATTTATTGACTCGTGTATAAGCCGAGGGTGGACCCCAGCACAGGTATACAGCCCCCATCAGTGTGGTATACAGCAGCCTCCCCAGTGGTATATACAGGCCCCAGCAGTGTTACAGCAGCAGCCCCAGTGGTATATACAGCAGCAGCCCCAGTGGTAGTATACACGCAGCCCCAGTAGTATATACAGCCCCAGTGGTAGTATACACGCAGCCCCAGTAGTATATACAGCCCCAGTGGTAGTATACAGCCCCAGTGGTAGTATACAGCCCCAGTGGTAGTATACAGTCCCAGTGGTAGTATACAGCAGCCCCAGTGGTATATTCAGCCCCAGTGGTAGTATACAGCAGCCCCAGTGGTATATACAGCCCCAGTGGTAGTATACAGCCCCAGTGGTAGTATACAGCAGCCCCAGTAGTAGTATACAGCCCCAGTGGTAGTATACAGCAGCCCCAGTGGTATATTCAGCCCCAGTGGTAGTATACAGCAGCCCCAGTGGTATATACAGCCCCAGTGGTAGTATACAGCCCCAGTGGTAGTATATAGCCCCAGTGGTAGTATACACACAGCCCCAGTGGTAGTATACAGCAGCCCCAGTGGTATATTCTGCCCCAGTGGTAGTATACAGCCCCAGTGGTAGTATATAGCCCCAGTGGTAGTATACACACAGCCCCAGTGGTAGTATACAGCCCCAGTGGTAGTATATAGCCCCAGTGGTAGTATACAGCAGCCCCAGCAGGGCCCCCCTCATAATTTGGCGCCCCACCTCCCTTTCTGGGCCCCCCCGCATGCAGCGCTGCGCATATACATTACCTGTATAGCAGCTGTCACCCTCCGATGGCTGATCGCGGCTCCCGGCTCCGGGCTCCATCTTCCTCGCTGTCTTCCTGCTGTGTGACCGGGGCGCAGCGCGATGACGTCATCGCGACGCCAGCCGGTCACCTGACAATCAGGAAGACAGAGAGGAAGATGGAGCCCGGAGCCGGGAGCCGCGATCAGCCATCGGAGGGTGACAGCTGCTAGACAGGTAATGTATATGCGCAGCGCTGCATGCGGGGGGCCCAGAAAGTGAGGTGGGGGCGCAAAACTTTTTAGGGGGCCGTATATGACTCGCGTATAAGCCGAGGGGGGCACTTTTCAGCCCAATTTTTGGGCTGAAAAACTCGGCTTATACGCGAGTATATACGGTAATCGAAGAAGCTTTTAAACAAAAGGAAGAACTTAAAAAAACTCTCAAGGGACGCTTTCTGTTTCTTAAAATGGATGCCTGCACATGTCACAGAGTGAACTATTTTGCCATCAATGTCTGATTTGTTTGTGACAAAAATGAAATAATTACCAAAACATTGGCAGTAAAAGACACCAAAGCTCATCACACCAGTGAGTTTCTCCAGGTCTTGGTGGAAAAGGTTCTGCAAGACTATGAACTTAAAAAAGAGCAAGTTCTTTCTGTCGTAACTGACAATGCTTCAAATATGATAAGTACTATTAAGCTAATGAATGAGTGTAATGATGGTGACCAGCAGCTAGAAGAACATTCTGGGTCCACAGACACAGAAATGTTTGAAATAGAGGAACACAGTATTGTAACTGAGGAACAAACTGAAGTTGCTTCAGATGATCAGCAACATGATAATTTAGATGATCTTGTTGAAACTGTGTCAATACATTCTTTCATTCATCACATGCGCTGTGTTGTGCATACGCTACAGCTGGCTATAAGAGACAGTCTGCAAGAAAGACATGCTGCTGCACTGATTGGAAGGTGAGAAAATTGGCTACTGTTGCCAGAACCCCTAAAGTTGACTCAATTTTGAATAGACGTGCTGGAAAAGGGGCAATTATTGATCAAGCCACACGATGGGGCAGTACTTACTTAATGATTCAGCGCTTGGTTGAACTGAAAACCTTTCTTGTAGACATGGCTAACCCTCAACTGACGCTAAATAAAAGTCAGTGGAATCAGGTGACTGAGCTGGAAAAATTGCTAGAGCACCCATTTACAGTGACTAAAAAACGGAGAGAGGAGCTACTATTACAAAATAACATTCTTTGGGCAGCTGTTTATGTAGACCCAATGCATCGGATTCTTCTAGATGATCAACAGCTAAGTAAAGGAAAAGAAGCTCTGTTTGAAATAGCAGTAAGGATGAAAGGGTTGCAGAACAGTCAGGAGGAACAAGAAGAATTTGTTCGTCCTGCCACATCTTCACCCTCATCATCAATTGATGAAGAATTTAATTTCGAAAAGTATTTGGATCACAAGGACCGTGCAAAGCGTTCCCGCATAGAAGAAGAGTCATCCCAATCAAAGAACAGAGCCAGTACATTTCAGCAGAATTTTTCATGTGCACTAAAAGAAATTGAGAAATTTGACCGTTCATCAAAAATAACAGTGCAACAAGCGATTCCTCTGTATCCTGACATTGTCAGAGATGTTGCCCGAGTGGTTACTGCTTTGCCACCAACCCAAGTTAGTGTAGAGAGGTTGTTCTCTGCTCTCAAAATAATTAGATCAGATTTGAGGGCATCCATGAAGGAGGATCTGACCGAGGCAATACTTTTTCTGAGGACAAATTTATAGATTTCTTCTTATTAACTGCATAACAGTGTTTATTGCATATTTACTCACAGTTTGGAAAAGTTTATAAAAGTTATTTGCTATATTCTAATTGTATTCTAATAAATATAGTTTTTGCTCTAAGTGGTCTGATTACTTATATGATGGTGAGAAACTGAATAAGCACAATGGTAATATTTTACAACAGTAAATTTATTGTTACGAAGTGGCCATTTATGAAGGAGTCTGAGCCGGAGTCGGAACCTGATAAAATCCAGGAGTCGGAGTCGCAACTGTGGCTTACCGACTCCACAGCCCTGCCGGTGACACAGCAGCAGAGACGCAGAGGTTTGCCAGAGAAAGCAAGTTGAGCATTTGGTGACTTCAGTATTTATAAGACAAATCCAGGAGTGAGAAATGCATAAAAAATTACCTCTGCTTGCTTTACTCCTGGTTTTGTCTTAGGCCGGCTTTACACCACGTTTTTTCCCCTGTCAGGCTGTGTCTGGTGCTTTGCAGGAGGCACCGTACACAGCCTGACAGGTCCGGACAAATAGAAGCGGAGGGTTAATATGCCCTCCGGTCCTGTTTGTAGCCGGATTCTGCAGGGCACAGCATTATGAGATGTCCCCTACTGAAATGGTGATGAACCTCTTCACATGGACCTGATATTTGCGTGGCGGCAGCAGGCAGGCTAGTGATGCAGCGCTAGCACCCACATGCTCTTCAGTTGGCCTCTGTAGTGGTAGCACCCATCCCTCCGCTCTTCAGTTGGCCACCGGCTAGAAAAAGTCGACTGCCCCCCAGGGCAAGATCTGCCAGCCAGCCCCTGCCTGTGCATCGCTGATAACTTGTTTTCACCAAAAAATCCAAATTAATGCAAACTACAGTTATGATATATCGCAGTAATGGTGATCGCACAGTGATGTGCACGAGCCACCTGTGTTTTACAGTCCACGCTACACTATAGTAGGTATAACGGATAACAAGTATTTGCATATAGCTGAAGAATGGGTGGGCGGGCCCCTGGAGTCAATTTTCCTGGTGGGCCCCAGACACCCCAGTCCGCCGCTGTCCGTCCTAATTCGTCACCCAGGTTGCAGCATCTAATTGGGTATGATATATGCTATATGAGGGTTGCCTCTCTTTGGGATATGGTTTACACATCATTGAATGTCTTGGTTACTTCTTAACTGTGATTATTGATAGGAATTACGTTCCACTGTGATATGGTTGTGATAAATTCCCTAAATTTTTGGCACCCATGGGCCAATTGGATGTGTTACTGTGTTCATAGGCATCTGGCATACTGGGACCTACTTGGTTTTAAATGTGTTTAATATAAGTGTTGTTCGCCTGTTTTGATATCAATAAAATTGGTTTTGTGATTATGGTGGTGCAATTGATTTCTGCATGATCTTTTCCTTTTGTTATATACCTTGTTTCATGCAGTTATTGCACTCCTTCTTATATTGAGAGCAGTGCATCACCATCTTTTTCCACTCTTTTCATTTTATGACATGAGGGCTTGTGTTGAGCCCAGGCTTTGGGGTACTCGGGTGTCAGGTGGCAAAAGCGGTCAACTGTGTCACGGGGAATGGCAGCCGCGCCTGACCCAGTGTCCTGGGCCTATCTTCCAAAAAAAAGGGTTATATTTACAGGGGATTATGCACAAAGTTTTGTCGTGACGCCACCTGTAGTATCTGGTGAGATGCCACCAGCGCCGCCACAGTCCGCCAGAGGTGGATGGTATCGCGGCTAAGATGGTGAAGTCCTCACAGGTAGGACTGGACCTCCGGGGAAGCGTTCCTGTAAGGAAACAAGTTCATGCAAAGAAAGCAAGCTGAGTCCAAAATCACTGTTCCTCCGGGTACTTTACTGGCATTTGTATAAGTTGCATACAAAGTTATAGTGCAGCACTCCTAATGGTGTGAGGACAGGTAGCTGAAAGGGTGGCTGCAGGCAGATCTTAGGTGGTATGGTGGACCCTTGGTGTGTGCCTTCGTGCTCTACCCTCGTCTGTTCCTTTCCTGCTTCCCAGTGGTGTGTGTGAAGTCTGGTTCCTTAAAGCCAACCTGACCTCCTTCTTTCTCTCTCCTTTACTCCCATCAGATAACCTTCTGCTGGCTGACTGCTCACCCGTCAAGCGGTGCCTTGTTCCCTCTTTTGGTCGTTCAGGTGCCCGGGAGAAGTGTAGACTCCACGGGTCTCCGGATTTTCTGTGGCCCTAAAGTATCCCACAGGTGCGGGCTCTGGTGCCCGGTAAGCTTTCGGGGTTGAACCTCCTCAAGTTCTTTCTAACTCCCTTTTGACTGTCTGCTCCTGGGATCTTGCCTCAAGCTCTCTCCTCCTCTTCCATCTCCCTACTCCCTCCAAGGCAAAAGACCTAAACCTCCAGACTACCAACCTTCTTGTTCCACCCAAAAGGTGATTTTATTCCCTCTGGGTAACCTCCCACCATGTGATCTAGTGTGGGAGTGCTAGTGAATGGGTTCCACCCACCATCCTATGATCCACATGCACCTCTTTTATGCGTGCAGTACCCCTCTGTGATGCCACTCCTCTGCAGGTTACCTCTGTCGTCCTCCTCCTGTTGCTGTTCATTAACTTGCAGCCCGGATCCCTGCGCCCAGTCTCCCCCCTTGCCGGTTACCTCTGCCCTCCCCCTCCTGTCACCGTTCAGTAATTTGCGGACCAGATTCTTGCACCCAGTCTACCCCTTCCCACTCCCGGTTACCTCCGTCCTCCTCCTCCTCCTGTCAGCCATTCATGAATTTGCAGCCCGGGACCCTGCAGCCAGATCCCTTCCCTGCATCCCTCCTGCTCCTTCCTTCTGTAATGTGCTGCCCGTTCAGGGTCTCTGCATTCAGATCCCTCCACTGCGCATAGTAAAGAAATCCCCTCCGACAAACCAATGCTCAGTGTGGCCGCAGGGGATTTTAATCACAGTTTCCTTGTCACACAGGAAAAAGGTGAGGAGCCATTATGGTATTCAGCAGGGGAGCAGGGGAAAGATGGATAGAGCAGGGGAAAGATGGACAGAGCAGGGGAAAGATGGACAGAGCAGGGGAAAGATGGACAGAGCAGGGGAAAGATGGATTTTGAGGGAAAGTAATAAAAGAACAGGGGATAGGATTACAGCAACTGGATGGTGGGGGAAATATGAACACTGAGGTAAATTTAATCAGCCTTCATATCAGCGTTTATTTGCCGCATCTGCTGCATCAGTGGCAGACCTTTACCCCAGGGGCCCCTGGTGCAGCCACATTGAGGAGAGGGGGGGGAGTTGCTGGTGGCGTCGGCGTGGTCATCCGGGGGGAGGCTGGTGGCATCAGCGCGGTCCCGGGGGGAGGGAGAGAGAGAGGAGATGTGGTGCCGCCGTTTGCGGCGGCTCTCCTACCTGCGCGAGTGCGCTCATGGGAGCCAGAGGGGCAGAGGAGAGGGGGGGAGGTATCTGGCAGGGGAAGCAGGAAGCTTTCTGCTTCCCTTGCCTGACCCTCCTCTCCTCTGGCGGCGGCTTGCGGGGGGTCGGCTGGGGGCCACCCTGCAGGCTTGAAGGGGCCCCCTAGCCGGTCGGGGCCCTGGTGCAGCTGCACCACGGTAGTTCTGCCCCTGTGCTACATAACGGCTCACTTGCGGCAAGACTGCAGCAAGCTAAATCATTCCCTATGGATCTACTGGATCTACTGGATCGGGCAAAACCGCACTTGCCGCATATGATTGCAAGTCCCATAGGGAATGATTTAGGCTTGCTCCAGTCTTGCCGCAAGTGAGCCGTTATGCAGCAGATGCGGCAAAGATGCCGAATCTGCCACAAACGGGCAGAATCGCTGATGTGAAAAGTTCCTTAAACTGCTTTCACATCAGCGCTTTCTGCCATTTCACTGCAGATCCGGCATCTTTGCTGCATAACGGCTCACTTGCGGCAACACTACAGAAAGCCTAAATCATTCCCTATGGGACTTGCAATCATATGACTGGCGTATAGCAAATGTGGTGCCAATATTCAAAAAGGGGACAAAAACTGAACTAGGAAATTATAGGCCAGTCAGCTTAACCTCTACTGTGGGTAAAATCCTTGAGGGTTTTCTAAGAGATGCTATACTGGAGTATCTGAAGAAAAATAACCTCATGACCCATTATCAACATGGTTTTACGAGGGACCGTTCCTGTCAAACTAATCTGATAAGCTTCTATGAAGAAGTTCTGGACTGGACCAAGGAAATGCAGTGGATGTGGTGTATATGGACTTTTCAAAAGCTTTTCATACGGTGCCACAAAAAAGGTTGATACATAAAATGAGGGCAATGGGGATAGGGGAAAATATGTGTAAGTGGGTTAAGAGCTGGCTTAGTGATAGGAAACAAAGGGTGGTTATTAATGGAACACACTCAGAATGGGTCACAGTTAACAGTGGGGTACCACAGGGGTCAGTGTTGGGTCCGCTTCTATTTAATATATTTATTAATGACCTTGTAGGGGGCATACAGAGTAGAATCTCAATATTTGCAGATGACACTAAACTCTGCAGGGTAATCAATACAGAGGAGGACAATTTTATATTACAGGAGGATTTTTGTAAACTAGAAGCTTGGGCTGCTAAATGGCAAATGCGCTTTAATGGGGATAAATGTAAAGTCATGCACTTGGGCAGAGGAAACAAAAGGTATAATTATGTGCTTAATTGTAAAACACTGGGCAAAACTGTCACTGAAAAAGACCTGGGTGTATGGGTAGATGACAAACTCACATTTAGTGGCCAGTGTCAGGCAGCTGCTGCAAAGGCAAATAAAATAATGGGATGCATTAAAAGAGGCATAGATGCTCATGAGGAGAACATAATTTTACCTCTATACAAGTCACTAGTGCGACCACACTTAGAATACTGTGTACAATTTTGGTCTCCGGTGTATAAGAAAGACATAGCTGAACTAGAGCGGGTCCAGAGAAGAGCGACAAAAGTCATTAGAGGACTAAGGGGTCTGCAATACCAAGACAGGTTATTAAACTTGGGGTTATTTAGCTTGGAAAAACGAAGGCTTAGGGGTGATCTTATAATAATGTATAAATATATGAGGGGACAGTACAGAGACCTTTCTGGTGATCTCTTTACTCTTAGGCCTGAGACTGGGACAAGGGGGCATCCTCTACGTCTGGAGGAAAGAAGGTTTAATCATAATCACAGACGCGGATTCTTTACTGTAAGAGCAGTGAGACTATGGAACTCTCTGCCACATGCTGTTGTAATGAGTGAGTCACTACTAACATTTAAGAAGGGCCTGGATGCCTTTCTTGAAAACTATAATATTATCAGTTATACATACTAGATTCTTTGATAGGGCGTTGATCCAGGGAATTAGTCTGATTGCCGTATCTGGAGTCAGGAAGGAATTTTTTCCCCCAATGTGGAGCTTAGTGTTGCCACATGGGGTTTTTTTTGCCTTCCTCTGGATCAACATGTTAGGCTATGGGTTGAACTAGATGGACGTAAAGTCTTCCTTCAACCTTAAAAACTATGTTACTATATGTGGCAAGTGCGGTTTTGCCTGATCCGGAAAATCCGGCCCTCCCGGAAGCATTTCCACCCTAGGCTTATACTCGAATCAATAAGTTTTCCCAGTTTTTGAGGAAGACACTAGGACAGTGCCGAAACGCGTAGGAAAGGAATAAATGGATGATTGATGCAACCTACATATGGTTTCCGGATCGTTTTCTTGGGATTTCAGCAGCGCGGACACTGATACACCATTTCCCCTGAGGTAACTTCTGGATGATTCCCACGTGCATGTGGAAGGTGGAAGTCCTGCAGCAGCTGCATTTAATGCCAAATGCTTTTACACCAGTTGTGGGTCTCACAACTGTGCTAGGTGAGTGAATTCATACCCACCGCATACATTAGTGTCACTAGTGATAGGGCACTATTGCGCCTCTTGTTCCCCCCCCCTATTTTTTTACTTTGATAGTGTTGCCACATGGGGTTTTTTTTGCCTTCCTCTGGATCAACATGTTAGGCTATGGGTTGAACTAGATGGACGTAAAGTCTTCCTTCAACCTTAAAAACTATGTTACTATATGTGGCAAGTGCGGTTTTGCCTGATCCGGAAAATCCGGCCCTCCCGGAAGCATTTCCACCCTAGGCTTATACTCGAATCAATAAGTTTTCCCAGTTTTTGGGGGCAAAATTAGGGCCTCGGCTTATACTCGGGTCGGCTTATATTTGAGTATATACGGTATCTATCTACAGTTGTGGCCAAAAGTTTTGACACCCCTGCAAATCTGTCAGATAATACTCAGTTTCTTCCTGAAAATAATTGCAATCACAAATTCTTTGGTATTATTATCTTCATTTAATTTGTCTTCAATGAAAAAACACAAAAAGAATTGTCCTAAAGCCAAATTGGATATAATTCCACACCAAACATAAAAAAGGGGGTGGACATAAGTATTGGCACTGTTAGAAAAATCATGTGATGCTTCTCTAATTTGTGTAATTAACAGAACCTGTAACTTACCTGTGGAACCTAACAGGTGTTGGCAATAACTAAATCACACTTGCAGCCAGTTGACATGGATTAAAGTTGACTCAACCTCTGTCCTGTGTCTTTGTGTGTACCACATTGAGCATGGAGAAAAGAAAGAAGACCAAAGAATTGTCTGAGGACTTGAGAAACCAAATTGTGAGGAAGCATGAGCAATCTCAAGGCTACAAGTCCATCTCCAAAGACCTGAATGTTCCTG
Source organism: Allobates femoralis (assembly GCA_033576535.1). NCBI lineage: Eukaryota > Metazoa > Chordata > Amphibia > Anura > Aromobatidae > Allobates > Allobates femoralis. Next base: position 666,900,750 of record JARQOC010000002.1, on the reverse strand, counting down.
TGTCTACCGTGCGCAGTGTCATCAAGAAGTTTAAAGCCCATGGCACTGTGGCTAACCTCCCTAGATGTGGACGGAAAAGAAAAATTGACAAGAGATTTCAACGCAAGATTGTGCGGATGGTGGATAAAGAACATCGACTAACTTCCAAACAAGTTTAAGCTGCCTTGCAGTCCGAGGGTACAACAGTGTCAACCCGTACTATCCGTCGGCGTCTGAATGAAAAGGGACTGTATGGTAGGATACTCTGGAAGACCCCACTTCTTACCCTGAGACATAAAAAAGCCGGGCTGGAGTTTGCCAAAACTTACCTGAGAAAGCCTAAAACATTTTGGAAGAATGTTCTCTGGTCAGATGAGACAAAAGTAGAGCTTTTTGGGCAAAGGCATCAACAAAAAGTTTACAGGAGAAAAAAAGAGGCATTCAAAGAAAAGAACACGGTCCCTACAGTCAAACATGGCGGAGGTTCCCTAATGTTTTGGGGTTGCTTTGCTGCCTCTGGCACTGGAGTGCTTGACCGTGTGCATAGCATTATGAAGTCTGAAGACTACCAACAAATTTTGCAGCATAATGTAGGGCCCAGTGTGAGAAAGCTGGGTCTCCCTCAGAGGTCATGGGTCTTCCAGCAGGACAATGACCCAAAACACACTTAAAAATGCACTAGAAAGTGGCTTTAGAGAAAGCACTGGAGACTTCTAAGGTGGCCAGCAATGACTCCAGACCTGAATCCCATAGATCACCTGTGGAGAGATCTAAAAATGGCAGTTTGGAGAAGGCACCTTTTAAATATCAGAGACCTGGAGCAGTTTGCCAAAGAAGAATGGTCTAAAATTCCAGCAGAGCATTGTAAGAAACTCATTGATGGTTACCGGAAGCGGTTGATCGCAGTTATTTTGGCTAAAGGTTGTGCAACCAAGTATTAGGCTGAGGGTGTCAATACTTTTGTCCGGCCTATTTTTGGAGTTTTGTGTGAAGTGATCAATATTTTGCTTTTTGCTTCATTCTCTTTTGTGTTTTTTCATTGAAGACAAATTAAATGAAGATAATAATACCAAAGAATTTGTGATTGCAATCATTTTCAGTAAGAAACTGAGTATTATCTGACAGAATTGCAGGGGTGTCAATACGTGTCGTCTATTAAATATACCTATCTAATCTATTTTACTTCAATGTATCTATTAATCACCCACATCTACCTAAGGCGGCCGTCACACACTACGATTTTGTGTGGGAACTCAATAACGATGTCAGTGGTGCGCGCTTCTGGCCAACATTGTTAGTGAGGTGTCACATGTATAGCTAACGTTCGGGACGCAGCAGCGATGTTACGTGCAGGGATCGTTCACACAACCAGCGATTGATGCTTGTCAATGATGTGAATAGGAGAAATCGGTCAGGAGATCGGTTATGGCGGGGTCACACAGAGCAATGCAGCAGATTGGATGGTCGACATCGTCTGATATGGGGTCAGGTTCCCATATCTCTATACATAATCTGCAGTTTAGAGCTTCCGGTCACTGTGCCGCTATGAAGCAAGGGCGCCTGCGCTAAACTGCAGATTATGCCTCCCTACCCCGGAAGCGCCGCCATATTGCGACACCCATCACGCTGCCTGGCGCCGACTCCCAGCATGCACCCGTCACTGCACAACCCCCCGCCGCCCGCTGCAGACCCAGGGGAGCCCTATTACTCAAGTGCCCGCTGGCACCATCAGCGGCCCCCAGCCCCGCACCATCAGCGGCCCCCAGCCCCGCACCATCAGCGGCCCCCAGCCCCGCACCATCTGCGGCCCCCAGCCCCGGGGGAGCCCTGTTACTAAAGTGCCCGCCGGCACCATCTGCGGCCCCCTTCATCTCCGCTGCGGACCAGGACTGAGGAGGAGGACGACATAGGAGTCTGCAGCAGGACACAGGAGTCTGCCTTTTACAACCTCCTCTTACATCCTCTTCATACGAAGCGTCTGTAGCAAGAGGACAGAGGTCTGCAGGAGGACACGACCATGGAGGGAGCAAGAGGTTAGAGGACCATGCAGGGAGGAAAAGGACAGAGGACCATGGACGCAGGAAAAGGTCAGAGAAGCATGCACGTCTCTGTCCACTTTGTCCCTCATGTGTCTCTGTCCACTCTGACCCTCATGTGTCTCTGTCCGCTCTGTCCCTCATGTCTCTCTGTCCGCTCTGTCCCTCGTGTCTCTGTCCGCTCTGTCCCTCATGTGTCTCTGTCCGCTCTGTCCCTCATGTGTCTCTGTCCGCTCTGTCCCTCATGTCTATCTGTCCGCTCTGTCCCTCATGTCTCTCTGTCCGCTCTGTCCCTCATGTCTCTCTGTCCGCTCTGTCCCTCATGTCTCTCTGTCCGCTCTGTCTCTCAGGTGTCTCTGTCCGCTCTCTCCCTCATGTGTCTCTGTCCGCTCTCTCCCTCATGTCTCTCTGTCCGCTCTCTCCCTCATGTGTCTCTGTCCGCTCTCTCCCTCATGTGTCTCTGTCCGCTCTCTCCCTCATGTGTCTCTGTCCGCTCTCTCCCTCATGTGTCTCTGTCCGCTCTGTCCCTCATGTGTCTCTGTCTGCTCTGTCCCTCATGTGTCTCTGTCCGCTCTGTCCCTCATGTGTCTCTGTCTGCTCTGTCCCTCATGTGTCTCTGTTCGCTCTGTCCCTCATGTGTCTCTGTTCGCTCTGTCCCTCATGTGTCTCTGTCCGCTCTGTCCCTCATGTGTCTCTGTCCGCTCTGTCCCTCATGTGTCTCTGTCCGCTCTGTCCCTCATGTGTCTCTGTCCGCTCTGTCCCTCATGTGTCTCTGTCCGCTCTGTCCCTCATGTCTCTTTGTCCGCTCTGTCCCTCATGTGTCTCTGTCCGCTCTGTCCCTCATGTCTCTCTGTCCGCTCTCTCCCTCATGTGTCTGTCCGCTCTCTCCCTCATGTGTCTCTGTCCGCTCTGTCCCTCATGTGTCTCTGTCCGCTCTGTCCCTCATGTGTCTCTGTCCGCTCTGTCCCTCATGTGTCTCTGTCCGCTCTGTCCCTCATGTGTCTCTGTCCGCTCTGTGTGTCTAATGTGTCTCTGTCCGCTCTTTGTGTCATGTGTCTCTGTCCGCTCTGTGTGTCTAATGTGTCTCTGACCGCTCTGTGTGTCTAATGTGTCTCTGTCAGCTCTGTGTGTCTAATGTGTCTCTGTCCACTCTGTGTGTCTAATGTGTCTCTGTCCACTCTGTGTGTCTAATGTGTCTCTGTCCACTCTGTGTGTCTAATGTGTCTCTGTCCACTCTGTGTGTCTAATGTCTCTACACTCTGTCTAATGTCTGTATACTGTGTGTCTATACAAAGTTTCATGTATGTATATACTGTGTGCTTCTCTCCTCACCCCTCCACCACTGAGCCGCATCTCTCCTCAACCCTACACCACTAACCCGCTTCTCTCCTCACCCCTCCACCACTAAGCCGCTTCTCTCCTCACCCCTCCACCACTCAGCTGCATCTCTCCTCACCCCTCCTCCACAACCGCTTCTCTCCTCACCCCTCCACCACACAGCCGCATCTCTCCTCACCGCTCCACCACTGAGCCGCATCTCTCCTCACCCCTCCACCACACAGCTGCCTGTATACTCTACTACCCACACAGCCGCCTCCATACTCTGCTACCCACACAGCCGCCTCCATACTCTGCTACCCACAGAGCCGCCTGTATATTCTGCTACCCACAGAGCCGCCTGTATACTCTGCTACCCACAGAGCTGCCTCCATACTCTGCTACCCACAGAGCCACCTCCATACTCTGCTACCCACAGAGCCGCCTCCATACTCTGCTACCCACAGAGCCGCCTCCATACTCTGCTACCCACAGAGCCGCCTCTATACTCTGCTACCCACAGAGCCGCCTCCATACCCTGCTACATACAGAGCCGCCTCCATACCCTGCTACCCACTGACCCGCCTGTATACACACGATTCATTTCACCCCGCTCCCGATGCAATTGCATCGGGCCTTTTTACTAGTCTGTATATAACGATCTGTCCACTTATGCTAGTCAGATCATGCTGTCACACGCAAAGATGTGGTAGGAGCAATGCCAAATCAGGCACTTTCCAGCGATATGCTTGCATATATCGTAGCGTGTGACGGCCACCTATCAATAATCTATTATCTGTCATGTATGTATCTATCTATTATCTATCTAATCTATTTTACATCAATGTATCAAGAAGTTTAAAAAAAAAATGATGAAATTAAAAAAAAATAAAATATACAGTTATTATAAGGTTCTTAGCGCATGTATTGACCAATAGATGCCTGCCCATCAACCGCGGCAAGGTGACCTTAAATCTGATGGGACCCTAACTCTATCTATCCATCTATCCATCCATCTATCCATCTAGGCTGGAAGAAGAGCTGGTGAGGCTCGAAACGTTGCCATGTATGCCTGAGCTGGATTAAATCAACCCTTACTGCAGAAGGAAGTGCTGTGGACCCTTTTATTGAATCGTATCTATCTATTTATCTATCTATCTATCTAGATCCAAAAAAAACAGGCAGCACTCCTTCATTTAGTGAAGTGAACGTTTATTTCACCACCCCATGTCATGCGACGTTTCGGAGCAAGTGACTCATTTCTCAAGCTTGACAAAGGAGTCACTTGCTCCGAAACGTCGCATCACATGGGGTGGTGAAATAAACGTCCACTTCACTAAATGAAGGAGTGCTGCCTGGTTTTTTGGATCTTCTGTTTGGACGGATGAGCACCGTATACAGGACTTTGCACCGATAAGTACTTATAAGATTGTGCTGATTCTATTTTTTCTATTTTCTATCTGTCTATCTATCTATCTATCTATCTATCTATCTATCTATCTATCTATCTATCTATCCTACTTTAGATCTATGTATCTATTAAAGGAGTTGTCTGGGCTTTTGGTATGATTCATATGTGCATCTAGGCTGTAAAATGTTGACAATTTGCAATATACATGCTGTCAACATTTTGCAGGGTTACCTAGATATCACATATATGCGGCTGGAGGAGAACATCTAGGGGGCGTGTTTGTGCATGTAAATGGAAGCTGGTCGTTTCCTCCCAGTCTCCTACAATCACGCCCCTCCCCTATTCACAGTATGGCCAGCCGCCCCCAGGGCTCTTACAACCCTCTCCCACTCTCACTGTGTCCGGCCAGCCCCAGGATCCTATAGCCCACCCCGGCCCCTAATGTCACCACGCACCTCATTGTACACAGCGGTCCCCACTGCACTGACACACTGTACCAAATCGGCAGCTGTGAAGACGATTTGGTACAGTGTGTCAGTGCAGTGGAAACCACTGCATGTGTGTGCCACTCACCCTGTGGGCTCAGTACCCTGTCACACGCAACGAAGTCGTAGGAGCGATGCCAAATCAGGCACTTTCCAGCGATATCTTTACATATATCGTAGCGTGTGATGCCCGCCTATCAATAATCTATTATCTGTCATGTATGTATCTATTATCTATCTAATCTATTTTACATCAATGTATCAAAAAATTAAAAAAAAAAATAATGATGACTTTTGTTTTAAAAAATACAGTTATTATAAGGTTCTTAGCGCATGTATTGACCAATAGATGCCTGCCCATCAACCGCGGCAAGGTGACCTTAAATCTGATGGGACCCTACCTATCTATCTATCTATCTATCTATCTATCTATCTATCTATCTATCTATCCAATTAATCTATCCATCTATCCAATTAATCTATCCATCTATCTAACTAATCTATCCATCTATCCATCTATCTAATTAATCTATCCATCCATCTATCCATCTATCTAATTAATCTATCCACCCATCTATCCATCTATCCAATTAATCTATCCATCTATCCATCCATCCATCCATCCATCCAGGCTGGAAGAAGACCTGGTGAGGCTCAAAACGTTGCCAAGTATGCCTGAGGCGGGCGTCACACGCAGTGGCAGATTATAATGAGGTCAATTTGGGCAGTAGCCCCGGGCCCAATGCTGTGGGGGGGCACACTAGCCCAGGGTAACTAATTGCCCCATTATAATCCGCTGACTGCCACCACCGCACACTCTGCACTGGCCGCTGACGCCGGCGCTACCGCGCCGCCCCACCTCCTTCTTCCTTCCCCACCGTACTGTTCGTCATGACGCGGTGAGGTGATGTTTGAGGCCGACGTGCAGAGGATGTTGTTAAAGACCGCGGGTGCTGCCTGGAGGCACAGGCGGCCCGCCTACCTCAGTCACGGGCACCCATGCAGATGCCAGGGACACCAGGCAGAGAAGACCGTGAGCACCTCCATGCACAGGGAAACATTGTGACTAACACAGGAGCCAGGCTCAGCGTCACTTGGTAAGAACCCCCTGTGTGAGGCATGGCAGACGGCAGTACTTAAAGAGTGGTCCCTGAGCAGCAGTCCGAGTAGAGCCTGCATGCTGCGGCTCTGTACACACTGCTGCAAGGGCCGGGCTGCAGAGAGGAGGAGAGGACAAGAGAACACACATGGCAGCACTTGCAGGTTAGCCGCTCCAGAAGGAGCCGAAGATCATCCACAGAATTGTTTGTTAGATTGAGGATACTTTCCAAGTGACTTTTTGGGGTATTGAGGTACAGTATGGGGCTGTGGGGGGCTTTATAGGGTATTTAAGAACAGTATGGAGCAGTGGGGGGCTTTATAGGGTAATTAGGAACAGTATGGGGCTGGGGGGGCTTTATAGGGTAATTAACAACAGTATGGAGCAGTGGGGGGCTTTATAGGGTAATTAGGAACAGTATGGGGCTGTGGGGGGCTTTATAGGGTAATTAACAACAGTATGGAGCAGTGGGGGGCTTTATAGGGTAATTAGGAACAGTATGGGGCTGTGGGGGGCTTTATAGGGTAATTAGGAACAGTGTGGGGCAGTGGGGGCTTTATAGGGTAAATAGTAACAGTATGAAGCAGTGGGAGGCTTTATGGGGCACTTAGAATAATTAGGAACAGTGTGGGGGCTTTATAGGGTAATTAGGAACAGTATGCAGCAGTGGGGGGCTTGATAGGGTAAATAGTAACAGTATGAAGCAGTGGGGGGCTTTATGGGGTAATTAGAATAATTAGGAAGAGTGGGGGGCTTTATAGGGTAATTAGAATAATTAGGAACAGTATGGGGTACTGGGGGTTTTTATAGGGTCAGAGCGGCTCATTCTGCTGTTGGCCTGGTCAGTCCTTGGCAGCTGCGCCTTCTCTCCTGACTCCAGTCCTCCTGACTGAGTCTATCACAGATTCACCGGCCGCCGTCCACCACCTCCAGGCTGGGCTGCTTTAAGAGAGACCGGTCACCACCTAGTCCAACACAGTCACAGGCCAGCACAGAGGAGGGGAACATGCCCGACAGTTAGACAGTGAGTGAGTGATATGTTGAACTTGTCCTGCTGCTGTGCGGTGTCTGTGCCAGTCTGCCAGAGTTGCTCCACTACTATCTTGATTAACATCAGCGTGTGCACCCACTATGGTGTTCAGGTGAAGCAGCCGGCTACCTTTTCCTGGCTCCTGCATCCCCGGGGTTAATGCTGTTGTGGCACTCTTTTCCTGTTCCCTTATCCCTGAATACATTGTGCACCCCCTGCCCCTCCATGTTGGATAGACACATGTGAAATGCGTCTACATGCTATGTGTGTCCTGCCCCTATATGTGGCTATTTTCTTTGGATCATATATGTATGGAGTCCATACATACATGATTCAAGAAAAATATCCAGATTGAGGGGCAGGACACACATAGCATGTAGACCTCCGTATTTGTAAGGCCTCGTGCACACGCTGAGTATTTGGTGAGTTTTTACCTCAGTATTTGTAAGGCCTCGTGCACACGCTGAGTATTTGGTGAGTTTTTCCTCAGTATCTGTAAGGCCTCGTGCACACACTGAGTATTTGGTGAGTTTTTACCTCAGTATCTGTAAGGCCTCGTGCACAATCTGAGTATTTGGTGAGTTTTTACCTCAGTATCTGTAAGGCCTCGTGCACACGCTGAGTATTTGGTGAGTTTTTACCTCAGTATCTGTAAGGCCTCGTGCACACGCTGAGTATTTGGTGAGTTTTTACCTCAGTATCTGTAAGGCCTCGTGCACACACTGAGTATTTGGTGAGTTTTTACCTCAGTATCTGTAAGGCCTCGTGCACACGCTGATTATTTGGTGAGTTTTTACCTCAGTATTTGTAAGGTCTCGTGCACACGCTGAGTATTTGGTGAGTTTTTACCTCAGTATTTGTAAGGCCTCGTGCACACGCTGAGTATTTGGTGAGTTTTTCCTCAGTATATGTAAGGCCTCGTGTACATGCTGAGTATTTGGTGAGTTTTTACCTCAGTATCTGTAAGGCCTCGTGCACACGCTGAGTATTTGGTGAGTTTTTCCTCAGTATCTGTAATGGTGGGTTTACACACACCAACTTATCTGTCCAACTTCTGACCAACTTGCTGGTTGCAGTGAAATCATGGACACATTGCTCCATTTTGTGGCTGTGTAGAAATGGAGCAATGTGTCCATGATTTCACTGCAACCAGAGATCTGTTCAGATATTGGACTCAGATATCTGTGTGTGTGAAGTGGCCTTAAGGCCTCGTGCACAATCTGAGTAATTGGTGAGTTTTTACCTCAGTATTTGTAAGGTCTCGTGCACACGCTGAGTATGCCTAGGGTCACACATAAGCCCTGGATCCGTTATTAGCATACGTTTTTCAACTCAGAATGTTGTGGAAAACTGATCTGTTAACGGATCCATAGGCTGCAATGCAAAAAACGCAGTGTCAAAAGTGCACTTAAAAAATGCTATGCATTTTTGAAACTGCATCGAAAAACGCTGCTAGCAGCGTTTTTGGGTGCAGAAAAAAAGAATGCGTTTTTTTAACATGGGGCCCTATGGGAAACGCATGCGTAAACGCATAGCGTTTTTTAAATGCAAAAATGGCATTTTCAAAAAACAGAATCAGGTTTTGGAAATGGAAAAAAACTGATTGGTATATGTGACCCTAGGCAATTTGGTGTATTTTACCTCAGTATATGTAAGGCCTCGTGCACACATTGAGTATTTGGTGAGTTTTTACCTCAGTATCTGTAAAGCTGCTTTCACATAGCGTTATTTTGCTGTCTGAGGGGATCCTTTTTTTTTGCAGGACCCCTTGGACAGCAACGAATCCAAACTGATGCCTGCAATCGGATGCCAAATAGGCTCCCCTCAGTCTCTCTTTCCCTCTTTCATCCCTCTTTTCCCCTCTCCTCCAGACCTTACAAAATAAAGAATCTTTATTCTCACCAGTCTAAGAGTCCCCCGACGCCTCCAGCTATCTTCTGATCCTTACAGGACCTGTGGTTGCATTACAGTCACATGACTGTTTACCACGGTAAGCAGTCATGTGACCTGGTTGTGACATCACGCCAGGTCCTGTAAGGATCAGAAGATAGCTGGAGAAGCCGGGGGACTTGTAGACGGGTGAGAATAAAGATTCTTTATTTTTAACCCTTGCATTTATTTAATCTCACTTCCACAATGTATGTATATACATTGCGGAAGTGAAATTAGATGGTTAGGAGCAGTTTTAGTGTACTGAGCATGCTCAGTACACTAAAATCAGGTCAGAGAAACCATCAGACTTTTTCTCGGACCTGCACTCCATAGGTCCCCATGTCATGTTGGATCCGATACTGTCAGATTCTGTCCGATGCTCCCAAAATTGGAGCAGTCTCCGATTTTTGGTGCAGGAAAAAATCGGATCTGACAAAAATCGGATGCCATTAAGGGCAAATCCGATGTGATCCGTGGCCCATAGGGATACATGGGGGCCAAATTGGATCTATAGCTGTCCGTTTTACAATGGACAGCTACGGATTGCATAAAAACGCAGTGTGAAACCAGCCTAAGGCCTCGTGCGCATGCTGAGTATTTGATGTTTCTTACCGCAGTATTTGTGAGGCCTCGTGCACACGCTGAGTATTTGGTCAGTCTTTACCCGTCACATGACCCCGTCACATGACCGGGGGGCCCATAGAGTCTGAACAGCCCCGGGCCCTGGCTACCCTTAATCCACCCCTGGTCACACGCTACAATATATGTAAAGATCTCGCTGGAAAGTGCCTGATTTGGCATCGCTCCTACGACATCTTTGCGTGTGACAGCATGATCTGACTAGCATAAGTGGACAGATCGTTATATACAGATATGGGAACCTGACCCCATATCAGACGATGTGGATCATCCAATCTGCTGCATTGTTCTGTGTGACACCGCCATAACCGATCTCCTGACCGATTTCTCCTATTCACAACATAGACAAGCATCAATCGCTGGTTGTGTGAACGATCCCTGCACGTAACATCGCTGCTGTGTCCTGAACGTTATCTATACATGTGACACCTCACTAACGACGTGTCCACGAGCGCACACTACTGACATCGTTATTGAGTTCCCGCACAAAATCGTAGTGTGTGACGGCCGCCTAATCTGGATTAAGTCAACCCTTACTGCAGAAGGAAGTGCTGTGGACCCTTTTATTGAATCGTATCTATCCATCTATCTATCCAAAGTCCAGTTACAGAAAGTGGCCTTTAACCCCTCGTGGTGCAGCAATGTTTCGGCTAAGTCCTCTCTTTCTCCATACATTTTTTTGGATCTATCTATCTATCTATCTATCTATCTATCTATCTATCTATCTATCTATCTATCTATCTACCTAATCTACTTTAGATCTATGTATCTATTAAAGGAGTTGTCTGGGCTTTTGGTATGATTCATATGTGCATCTAGGCCATAGGTCCCCAACTCCAGGCCTCGAGGGCCGCCAACAGTGCATGTTTTCAGGATCTCCTTAGTATTGCACAGGGGTTGGAATCATTACCTGTGCCTTTGATCACATTAGCACCTGTGCAATACTAAGGAAATCCTGAAAACCTGCACTGTGGGCGGCCCTCGAGGCCTGGAGTTGGGGACCTATGATCTAGGCTGTAAAATGTTGACAATTTGCAATATACATGCTGTCAACATTTTGCAGGGTTACCTAGATATCACATATATGCGGCTGGAGGAGAACATCTAGGGGGCGTGTTTGTGCATGTAAATGGAAGCTGGTCGTTTCCTCCCAGTCTCCTACAATCACGCCCCTCCCCTATTCACAGTATGGCCAGCCGCCCCCAGGGCTCTTACAACCCTCTCCCACTCTCACTGTGTCCGGCCAGCCCCAGGATCCTATAGCCCACCCCGGCCCCTAATGTCACCACGCACCTCATTATACACAGCGGTCCCCACTGCACTGACACACTGTACCAAATCGGCAGCTGTGAAGACGATTTGGTACAGTGTGTCAGTGCAGTGGAGACCACTGCATGTGTGTGCCACTCACCCTGTGGGCTCAGTACCCTGTCACACGCAACGATGTCGTAGGAGCGATGCCAAATCAGGCACTTTCCAGCGATATCTTTACATATATCGTAGCGTGTGATGCCCGCCTATCAATAATCTATTATCTGTCATGTATGTATCTATTATCTATCTAATCTATTTTACATCAATGTATCAAAAAATAAAAAAATAAAAAATGATGACTTTTAAAAAAAAAAAATACAGTTATTATAAGGTTCTTAGCGCATGTATTGACCAATACATGCCTGCCCATCAACCGCGGCAAGGTGACCTTAAATCTGATGGGACCCTACCTACCTATCTACCTATCTATCTATCTATCTATCTATCTATCTATCTATCTATCTATCGATCTATCTATCCAATTGATCTATCCATCTATCCAATTAATCTATCCATCTATCTAACTAATCTATCCATCTATCTAATTAATCTATCCATCTATCTAATTAATCTATCCACCCATCTAATTAATCTATCCACCCATCTATCCATCTATCCAATTAATCTATCCATCTATCTATCCATCCATCCATCCATCCATCCATCCATCCATCCATCCATCCATCCAGGCTGGAAGAAGACCTGGTGAGGCTCGAAACGTTGCTAAGTATGCCTGAGGCGGGCGTCACACGCTACGATATATGTAAAGATCTCGCTGGAAAGTGCCTGATTTGGCATCGCTCCTACGACATCGTTGCGTGTGACAGCATGATCTGACTAGCATAAGTGGACAGATCGTTATATACAGATATGGGAACCTGACCCCATATCAGACGATGTCGATCATCCAATCTGCTGCATTGTTCTGTGTGACACCGCCATAACCGATCTCCTGACCGATTTCTCCTATTCACAACATAGACAAGCATCAATCGCTGGTTGTGTGAACGATCCCTGCACGTAACATCGCTGCTGTGTCCTGAACGTTATCTATACATGTGACACCTCACTAACGACGTGTCCACGAGCGCACACTACTGACATCGTTATTGAGTTCCCGCACAAAATCGTAGTGTGTGACGGCCGCCTAATCTGGATTAAGTCAACCCTTACTGCAGAAGGAAGTGCTGTGGACCCTTTTATTGAATCGTATATATCCATCTATCTATCCAAAGTCCAGTTACAGAAAGTGGCCTTTAACCCCTCGTGGTGCAGCAATGTTTCGGCTAAGTCCTCTCTTTCTCCATGCATTTTTTTGGATCGTATCTATCTATCTATCTATCTATCTATCTATCTATCTATCTATCTATCAATGAAAAACTTCTGAGCAGCACCAAATGTGGGCGCAAATCTGTCCAACAAACCACTCCTTGTCGAATATATACTTGAAAAACGACAGCAGCACTCCAAAATAGGTCTTCAACCGCCTTTAATCAGGCCTACAGGGCGACCTGCGACGTTTCAGCTACCAAGTAGCTTTTGTCTAGCTAGACAAAAGCTACTTGGTAGCTGAAACGTCGCAGGTCGCCCTGTAGGCCTGATTAAAGGCGGTTGAAGACCTATTTTGGAGTGCTGCTGTCGTTTTTCAAGTATCTATCTATCTATCTACCTAATCTACTTTAGATCTATATATCTATTAAAGGAGTTGTCCGGGCTTTTGGTATAATTCATATGTGCATCTAGTCTGTAAAATGTTGACAATTTGCAATATAAATGCTGTCAACATTTTGCAGGGTTACCTAGATATCACATATATGCGGCTGGAGGAGAACGTCTAGGGGGCGTGTTTGTGCATGTAAATGGAAGCTGGTGTTCTGCTGGTATCACTTGGCTAGGCAACTTGAGTCCTCTGTACTGTGCTGACCCCGCCGTGTTGCTTTGCTCTGGTACTGTCGTCGTCTAGAGACTCCACTACTTCTGGATTCACTGTGCTGTGGGTGCCAGACACAGTGCCGGAGCCGGTGTCCGTTCTGTGCGCTCTTCTGAGGCGAGTGATGGTGGCACTCAAGCTCCCAGATGTGTTTCTCTGTCTCTTTAGTTCTCCTCTCCTCAGACCCTAGCTAGGCCTGGAATCAATGAGCAGACTGCAGAGAAGCTTAGCACAGCCTCTCTGACACTGCAGTCTCTCTCAGTTCTCCAGGAACTGAACTCAACTACTTCCTCATGAGCTGGAGTATTTAAGAGAGCAGGTTGTGCTCCCCCTCCTGGCCCAGAGGTGCTAGTGTAAGTCAGTGTGGAGAGGGAACCCGTGTGATGTTACTGTGGCACATTAACCCATGGGGTGCCACAGAGGGGCGTGAGTGTAGGCAGGGCCGTATTTGCCACTAGGCACTCGTAGGCACGTGCCTAGGGCTGCGCCATTCACAGGGGGGCGGGGTGTCAGCGAGTTTCCTTTTTTTTTTTTTTTTTTTTTTCTCTTGCTTTGTGCCGGCCTGGGTTGTAAGCCCCGCCCCCTCATACCCCCCCCCATCCCGTCGTTATCAGGCCCGCTGCCCGCCCACCTCACCCAGCCTGCAGCCGGGTGATAAGTCCCGCTCCCTCTTCCCCCCCACCCCCCCTCGTCATCTCATCGGGCCCGCCGCCCGCCCACCTCACCCCCAGCCTGCAGCAGCCAGTCCCGCCGGAAAAGAGAAGGAGGGGCTCGCTGCGGTGAGACCATGGCAGAGAGCGTATGGGGGGGGCCGCGGCGGTCGGTCAGATGGCACGTGCGGCGGCGGCGGAGGCAGAGACAGGGATTTGAAGATCCCGCCCGGGCAGCACAGGCGGCGGTGGCTCAGGCCGCGCTGCGCCGGGTAAGTCTGAGGAGCAGGCGGCAGGGCTCCAGTAGCTCGGAGCAGCTGAAGATGGGGTGCAGGGATGAGGCTCAGGGGGTGCAGGGATGTGGTCCAGAGGGTGCAGGGATGAGGCCCTGGGGGGATGCAGGGATGTGGCCCAGGGGGGTGCAGGGATGTGGCCCAGGGGGGTGCAGGGATGTGGCCCAGGGGGGTGCAGGGATGTGGCCCAGGGGGTGCAGGGATGGGGCACAGGGGTGCTGGGATATGGATGAGGCACAGGGGTGCTGGGATGGGGTGCAGGGGGTGCAGGGATGAGGCCCAGGGGGATGCAGGGATGTGGCCCAGGGGGGTGCAGGGATGTGGCCCAGGGGGGTGCAGGGATGTGGCCCAGGGTGGTGCAGGGATGTGGCCCAGGGGTTGCAGGGATGTGGCCCAGGGGGTGCAGGGATGGGGCACAGGGGTGCTGGGATATGGATGAGGCACAGGGGTGCTGGGATGGGGTGCAGGGGTGCTAGGATGGGGTGCAGGGGTGCTGGGATGGGGTGCAGGGATGGGGCACGGGTGCTGGGATATGGATGGGGCACAGGGGTGCTGGGATATGGATGGGGCACAGGGGTGCTGGGATATGGATGGGGCACAGGGGTGCTGGGATATGGATGGGGCACAGGGGTGCTGGCATATGGATGGGGCACAGGGGTGCAGGGATTTGGATGGGGCGCAGGGGTGCTGGGATGGGGTGCAGGGGTGCTGGGATGGGGCGAAGGGGTGCTGAGATATGGATGGGGCACAGGGGTGCTGGGATGGGGCGCAGGGGTGCTGGAATATGGATGGGGCACAGGGGTGCAGGGATCTGGATGGGGCACAGGTGTCCATGGACCTGGATGGGGCACAGGTGTCCATGGACCTGGATGGGGCACAGGGGTGCAGGGATCTGGATGGGGCACAGGGGTGCAGGGATCTGGATGGGGCACAGGGGTGCTGGGATATGGATGGGGCACAGGGGTGCAGAGATCTGGATGGGGCACAGGGTGCAGAGATCTGGATGGGGCACAGGGGTCCTGGGATATGGATGGGGCACAGGGGTGCTGGGATATGGATGGGGCACAGGGGTGCTGGGATATGGATGGGGCACAGGGGTGCTGGGATATGGATGGGGCACAGGGGTGCAGGGATCTGGATGGGGCACAGGGGTGCAGGGATCTGGATGGGGCACAGGGGTGCAGGGATCTGGATGGGGCACAGGGGTGCAGAGATCTGGATGGGGCACAAGGGTGCAGGGATATGGATGTACACAGGGGTGGTCCTGGTGCCGAGTGCAGACCGGGAGCTGCAGAGGAAGAAGCTGCCGGGATGAGGGATCCGGAATCAGGAGCTTGGAGTCAGGTAAGGCGCTGTTACAGCCGAAGATAGCAGATTGGGGGGGACAGAATGGAAAAGATGGATGGATGGGGCGGCCTGGAAGAGGGGGCCGAATGGGATGGATGCATAGATGGGGCGGCCTGGAAGAGGGGGCAGAATGGAAGGATAGGGCAGCCTGGAAGAGGGGTCAGAGTGGGATGGATTAATGGATGGATGAGGCGGCTTGGAAAAGGGGGCAGAAGATGGGTGGATGGGGGAAGAAGGTAAATGGAATGTAGGGGAGAAGCTACATGGATGAGAGAGAGGCTTCGTGGAACATTGGAGGGGAGAGGCTGCATGGAACAATGGAGGGATATGGGGGGGGGGGAAGAGTATGAACTGCATGGGACATATGGGGGGTGAACAGTATGGGATATGTGGAAGGAGGATGAGCAGTATGGCATACACATGTATATAGGGAACGTACTGTCCTGGTGATGTATTGATGGTTCTGATTATGTATTGTATTGATGGTGGTTTTGGTTATGTACTGACGGGTTATAGTGATGATGTATTATTGAATTGATGGGGGTTCTGATGATGTATTGACTGGTTTTGGTGATGTATTACTGTATTGACAATGGTTCTGGCAATATACTGACAGGGGTTCTAGTAATGTGTTATTGTATTGCCGGTGGTTCTGGTGATGTAGTCATGTAGATGTTGTAATCTTTAACTTAACATACTTGATCCTAAAACATTATAGACATTGCTTCCGGATTATCAACGACCAAATGGGCGGCAGCCGCGGCAAATTTTTCGACCGCCCCGGTCGCCACAAACAGTTGCTACGCCACTGCCCGGGCGGGCGGCAGCACATTCCCGACAGGCAGGCAGCGGCTGAGCTCAGCTATGTATGAGTCAGCGGCGCGTGTGTGAAGGTGCAGCATGGGCCAGGGCAGGGGGCATCAATCATCATGCATCAGATTCATGATGCATCATCATTGATGGCAATGGTGGATAGGCGGGAAGGCGCCGCGGCAGGCATCAAGTACAGTGACGTGCACAACAACAACCCACAAGTCTGTACTAGCAGTCTGTAACCAGCCAGCCCCAGCTGAGCCAGCAGGAGGAGGGAGGGAATCGGTAGTCAGGAGGACATAGGCAGCATGGCATGCTGGCAGCAGGGAATGGACCCTCTGGGTAAAGCCCCCGGCCTTCCCCCCCCCCCATATGTATCTATGCAATGCTGCAGCCTCTAGGTATGTGTGGGCCGCTCCCATCCCCCTCATATGTATCTATGCATGCCTGCAGCGGCCCCAGCCCCAGTTGTGTGGGCCGCTCCCATATGTATCTATGCATTGCTGCAGCAGCCCCAGTTGTGTGTGGGCTGCTCGCATCCCCCACATGTCTATGAAATGCTCCAGCGCCCCCAGCCCCAGGTATGTGTGGGCCGCTCCCACCCCCCACATTATGTATCTATGCAATGCTGCAGCGCCCCAGCTCCGGGTCTGTGTGGGCTGCTCCCATCTCCCCTATCTATGCACTGCTGCAGTGCCTGCAGGCTGCTGCAGCCCAAGCCTATGTGGGCCGCTAACCCCCCTCCCATATGATATAGGGGTAGGGGGGTCGGGATGACAGCGGCCCACACACAGACCTTGGCTGCAGCAGGCACTGCAGCATTGCATACATATGGGGGGGGATGGGAGCGAGTGGCCCACACAGACCTGGGCTGCAGCAGCCTGCAGGCACTGCAGCATTGCATAGCTTGGGGGGGGGGGGGGAGGGAGGTATGGGAGCAGCTCACACAGACCTGCTGTAGCATGCTATATGGGAGAGAGCCCGCTTTGGCCCATAGACCTGCAACATACCAAATAGGAGGAGGGTGGCCCACAGACCTGCAGCATGGGCTGTGGAGTCAGAGTCGCAGCCCATTTTGGTGGAGTCAGTAGAAAATGGACTGACTCCGACTACTAAAATATATAACAACAAATTGGGTATAGTGGTTCAATGTAAAATGTGCTGAGTTTATTAATGTTATGAATTATTTTTATGTTCTTTCTAAAGACCTTTATTCTTGTATTACAATAACGTTTAAAACCTGATGTTACCATTGTTCTACAATAAATATATCACTTAAACATCAGCCATGTTTGGAGGAGTCGAAGTTGAAGGAGTTGTATTCAGAGTCTGGGAAATTCAGGAGTCGGAGTCAGTGGTTTTGAAGAGAAGGCAGCACTCACCGCTGTAGTTTTTCGTGCAGTTTATTGCAGACGGCACATTGCTAGATGCAGGGAGGGGAGGGGGTGCAGAGGAGACGACGGCACCGTTTCGCGCTACAATGCGCTTCTACGGGTCACGAGTTAATGGCGTGCAGCTCACTTCCTATATAGGAGGAGTCTGCAACATGGGTGAACATCACCATTAACCCTTAAGATGTGAATACAAATAAATCTTTAAAATCAAGATTCCAGTAATTACTGAAAGTAAAAGAGAAAAACAGTGAACTTTACAAGCTTATACAGTTACAATTATTCTGTCACTATAACGAAATAACAACAGAAGGAGAACAGGTAGAGGAAGCAAAACCGGGCAGAGTTGCCATGGAGACCAGAACGCGGGCATAATATAGCTCGATGTTGTACAAAGTAATGAATCATCATTCCATACCGACAAAAAACATGAGACGGTTAAGTCATAAAAAGACAAATTGTCCAATACTATCTCAGTAAGACACCATCTAAACAAGCTGATCGCAGAATATACTGGCATTATAATTTTGATTTGACAATAATTCCAAGTCAAGTGATCTAAATAACATCACAACTTAACTTCAAATACAAATACATAGTAGCCGCAAATAGGCTACAAGCCACTACATACCAGCAATCACCCAACTAGTGTTATGTTGTTTAAACTCCGCTCTGATCTCATAGACTCGTCCGCCCGGCAAATGCGACCGCTGCTTACTACTGGATCAGAAGTAGACAACCAATAATAATGACAAGAAATGAACATTCACGAAGAGACAAAGTGAGGCAAAATACAACAAGAAAAAGGAAAAAGAAAAAGAAAAAGAAAAAGAAAACTCCACATGACGGCAAACAATGGAGGGGATATTCATATATATACACAGTACAGCATAATCTTTAAAGCAGCAAACATGTAACCTACCGCTACCTCAGAAAACCGTCCTATAGAAAAACAGCCATATCGATCTTATCGTTCAAGCCGGCTGGACCCTGAGCAAATGAGTTCAAGATCCAGTTGGCTTCGGTTTGTAACAATTTTTTATGTACATCTCCACCCCTCCTGGAATGAAAAATTCTCTCTATGCCCGCAAACTTCAGCACTGTAGGGTCACCATCATGGTGATCCCTAATGTGTTGAATCAATCTCGGGGACCCTTTACCGGTCAATACTGAATTAAAATGCTCCCTTACTCTAACGTTCATTGAACGTATAGTTTTCCCGATGTAGTATCTTTGGCATGGGCACCATAGAATGTACACAACCCAGCTGGTGCGGCAATTTATGAATGCTTGTGTTTTATTAATAAGCGCCCCAATTCTTACAGTAGGGCCACTCTCTAAATACCTGCACCAGTTGCAGTGTGAACACTTAAAATTCCCTTTTAGTGGGTTGGAATTTAGCCAGGAGGGGCTGCCTTGTAATGGTTTAATCCTTTTTTGGACTATAAGATCACCGATATTTTTACTTCTCCTATATGTCGTGACTAATTGTGGTGATACCTTCGAAAAGGTCTTGTCGTTTTCGATCACGTGCCAATGACGCTTTACTGCTGCAGTAATAGTACTGTACATCGGGCCATATTTGAAATTAAAGTAGAATTTTCTCGACTTTTTATTATCATTATCATTATCAGGAACCAATTCCGATCTACCCTCCTTCCTTATGCCGCCGTGTTGTTGTACTTTCTCTCTAGCTTTCTTTAAAATGTCAGGGGGATAGCCTCTGTAGGATAGATTTTTCACCAGAGCTTCCGCTTGAGATAAAAAACCTTCAGAAGTGTTATTTAGCCGTTTTAACCGCAGTAACTGGCTGAACGGCAATGCCGCTTTTGTATATTCAGGGTGCGCACTTCTATAATGAAGTAGGGAGTTGGTGGCTGTCTTTTTCCTAAAGACAGACCGAACCAGCCCCCCGTCAGTAAGATCCAATTTAACATCAAGAAATTCCAGACTAGACCCACCAAACACTGACGTGAATGACATATTGAAGGTATTGTGATTAAGGTAGTCAACAAATTTATCGAAGGTTTTATCATCACCTTCCCATACCACCAACACGTCATCCACGTAGTGGATGTAGTATTTAATATTTATCAGAAATGGGTTGTTCTCCGTGTAGATATAAGTGTCTTCAAAAGCAGCCAAAAATAAATTGGCCAGGGTACATGCGACGGGAGTACCCATCGCTGTCCCTACCCTTTGGACATACCAATGGTCCAAAAAGTTGAACGCATTGTTCTCAAGAATAAGGCTCAGTGCATTAGAAACAAAGCCACTAACATCCCTATCTACCCTGTTCTTCTCCAAAAGATCATTGATAACTTTTACCGCCAAGGACTGAGGAATCCTTGTGTAAAGACTCTCTACGTCAATTGATGTTAATTTAAAGTTTTCACTCCAAGCTATATGATCGACTGTATTTACAAAGTCAAATGAATCTTTTACCAATGAAGGGACTGAAGCCAAATATGGGTGTAAGAACCAATCCAAATATTTGGAAAGTGGTTCGAACAACGAGCCCACTGCAGACACAATAGGTCTACCCGGTGGCTCGCTCTCGTTTTTATGTATTTTGGGCAAATAATACCAGTGTGGTTTCACAGGATTTTCTGGCAATAGTATAGTATTGGATCTTACTGACGGGGGGCTGGTTCGGTCTGTCTTTAGGAAAAAGACAGCCACCAACTCCCTACTTCATTATAGAAGTGCGCACCCTGAATATACAAAAGCGGCATTGCCGTTCAGCCAGTTACTGCGGTTAAAACGGCTAAATAACACTTCTGAAGGTTTTTTATCTCAAGCGGAAGCTCTGGTGAAAAATCTATCCTACAGAGGCTATCCCCCTGACATTTTAAAGAAAGCTAGAGAGAAAGTACAACAACACGGCGGCATAAGGAAGGAGGGTAGATCGGAATTGGTTCCTGATAATGATAATGATAATAAAAAGTCGAGAAAATTCTACTTTAATTTCAAATATGGCCCGATGTACAGTACTATTACTGCAGCAGTAAAGCGTCATTGGCACGTGATCGAAAACGACAAGACCTTTTCGAAGGTATCACCACAATTAGTCACGACATATAGGAGAAGTAAAAATATCGGTGATCTTATAGTCCAAAAAAGGATTAAACCATTACAAGGCAGCCCCTCCTGGCTAAATTCCAACCCACTAAAAGGGAATTTTAAGTGTTCACACTGCAACTGGTGCAGGTATTTAGAGAGTGGCCCTACTGTAAGAATTGGGGCGCTTATTAATAAAACACAAGCATTCATAAATTGCCGCACCAGCTGGGTTGTGTACATTCTATGGTGCCCATGCCAAAGATACTACATCGGGAAAACTATACGTTCAATGAACGTTAGAGTAAGGGAGCATTTTAATTCAGTATTGACCGGTAAAGGGTCCCCGAGATTGATTCAACACATTAGGGATCACCATGATGGTGACCCTACAGTGCTGAAGTTTGCGGGCATAGAGAGAATTTTTCATTCCAGGAGGGGTGGAGATGTACATAAAAAATTGTTACAAACCGAAGCCAACTGGATCTTGAACTCATTTGCTCAGGGTCCAGCCGGCTTGAACGATAAGATCGATATGGCTGTTTTTCTATAGGACGGTTTTCTGAGGTAGCGGTAGGTTACATGTTTGCTGCTTTAAAGATTATGCTGTACTGTGTATATATATGAATATCCCCTCCATTGTTTGCCGTCATGTGGAGTTTTCTTTTTCTTTTTCTTTTTCTTTTTCCTTTTTCTTGTTGTATTTTGCCTCACTTTGTCTCTTCGTGAATGTTCATTTCTTGTCATTATTATTGGTTGTCTACTTCTGATCCAGTAGTAAGCAGCGGTCGCATTTGCCGGGCGGACGAGTCTATGAGATCAGAGCGGAGTTTAAACAACATAACACTAGTTGGGTGATTGCTGGTATGTAGTGGCTTGTAGCCTATTTGCGGCTACTATGTATTTGTATTTGAAGTTAAGTTGTGATGTTATTTAGATCACTTGACTTGGAATTATTGTCAAATCAAAATTATAATGCCAGTATATTCTGCGATCAGCTTGTTTAGATGGTGTCTTACTGAGATAGTATTGGACAATTTGTCTTTTTATGACTTAACCGTCTCATGTTTTTTGCCGGTATGGAATGATGATTCATTACTTTGTACAACATCGAGCTATATTATGCCCGCGTTCTGGTCTCCATGGCAACTCTGCCCGGTTTTGCTTCCTCTACCTGTTCTCCTTCTGTTGTTATTTCGTTATAGTGACAGAATAATTGTAACTGTATAAGCTTGTAAAGTTCACTGTTCTTCTCTTTTACTTTCAGTAATTACTGGAATCTTGATTTTAAAGATTTATTTGTATTCACATCTTAAGGGTTAATGGTGATGTTCACCCATGTTGCAGACTCCTCCTATATAGGAAGTGAGCTGCACGCCATTAACTCGTGACCCGTAGAAGCGCATTGTAGCGCGAAACGGTGCCGTCGTCTCCTCTGCACCCCCTCCCCTCCCTGCATCTAGCAATGTGCCGTCTGCAATAAACTGCACGAAAAACTACAGCGGTGAGTGCTGCCTTCTCTTCAAAATTGTACTCTTATGTTGTGCTGCCTGGCTGGCACCGCCGTGTGCTTGGTCCGTTATCTCCTCTATTGTGCTGCCCCTCCCGGGAGCTGATACGCTCCGGTGCCCTATTCCTGCTGCTTACATTTGGAGTCAGTGGTTTGACTTGCACTAGTCACACTAGCATTAGCCTTTTCGCTGACGGATCCGTGTAAAACTTAGAATTCTGCAGCCTGAGCGCAAGTGTTAACGTGGTGTAAGGGTGTGGTCAGGCTGCCTATATATCTGTTACTGCAAACCGCGTTTCTGTGTGCGCTCAGAAATAGCGCATATCCGGGACTTTGGTGTGAAGCGGCCGGTTGCGATGGGAGACCGGTAACCGTAGGGATATATGGGCAGCCTGAACACAGCGTTACAGCACGTTAACGCTTGCGCTCAAGCTGCAGAATTCTACGTTTTTCATGGATCTGTCAGTGAAAAGGCTGACGCTAGTCTGATCCTATCCTTACCAACTCCACATCCCTGTTTACAGCATGCTATATGCTGCAGGGGGGTTCACACAGACCTGCAGCATGCTATATGAGTGGGGGGAGCACACAGACCTGCAGCATGCTATATGCTCCAGGGGGGTTCACACAGACCTGCAGCATGCTGTTTGAAGTCCTGTTGGGTTTTGCCAGCGGAGTGAGACTTCTCTGCCTCTTCTCTATGCACTGACCTGTCAAATGCGGTGTAGATCACGCTCCTACACCACTTCTAACAGTTCTGTGTATACAAGTAGCGCAGAAGTCCCGCTCTGCAGGCAAAATCCAACATGACTGCAAACACTGATAGTAAGAAAGTAGAGTTTTTAAATCACTCCTGCAGCCCCTTCACAGGTGCCACAATATAGTACATGTGTAGAATTACATTTTCACACATTAAGTCCTCTTTCACTTTCGTGCCCCCGGCATGTGTGCAGTCCATGCTAACACATGTCAGAAGCCCGAACATACGGCCCAGACAGCAATGTTCCTCTATGGCCCCCCTTCACATGTGCGCATGCATTGATTAACATTGGTCTGACTGCAATGTGAGAAAATCACACATTGCACTCATCCGAGTTTCACCCCAGTGTGTCCGTACCCTAATAATAAAATCCATATAGTAATCCTACTGGTATGGGGAGGGTTTATGGCTCAGTTAGTACACACTCCATACTTCTTGTTATTAACCAGTTAATGCTCTCTTGTCCACCGCACTGCAGTGTCAAAACAGGACGACAGCGAGACAGGCAGCGACAGCGCATCAGAGAGCCCCTGACCTCCAAATAGAAGATCCTCAGATCCCGGTATTGTGACGACATATGAAGAAATATTTTTTTACATTTATATTACACTATGCACTTTACATATATCATCCACACTGTCCCCATTGGGGCTCACAATGTAAACATACTACCAGTATGTCTCATATTGTATATCGCCTTTCTTTGATATCACCTTCACAAATATTGCATTTATTGAACTTGTCAGGTTTTGGATGTTTTAAGATTGCATTTGTTTGCAGGATGTCAGAATTGACTCCCAGAGCTGCTGGTTTGACGGTTAATGTCTTGCAGCATCTTAGATTTTTTTGCTTAAAGGTACTTCCAAGTTTCTGAATAGGGCTGAGATCAGGGAGACTGGTAACCACACCATGGTTTTCTCTACTTTTATGTCCATAGCAGCCAATTACTCAGGGCTATGCTCTGTACCAAGAGATGGTGCAATGTCATGCATGGGGAATGGGGATGATTTTGTACGAAGAAAAAAAAGTGAAGAATATTTATACCGTGTTAGCCAGTAGATAGAAAAATAGGCCTCTCAGATCGAAAAAAAAGTGGTCAGTCTAAAAGTTTATATACTTTGCCGTGGTCCTTTTCACTCCTTCATGGACCCTATAAGGGCAAACTAGCTCTCTCCACATGATTACGACCCAAAACATGACTGCCAACTCCTTGCTGATGTCACAACCTTTTTGGGACATGGTGGTGGTCATCTAGCAACCATCCACTACTCCAACCATAATGGGAAACTCTCAGCTCCTTTTAGCCCCTCCTATTACTACTCTGCACCTTGCTAGCTCATCCCTAACCATCCAAAAGATGATTTATCACCTTATTGTTGCCTTTTGCACATAAATTAAAATCATTAAAAGATTTTATTATTCTTTGTATTTATTTCATAGCAGTCTGTCCGCGGGGGGCGTGGCACGATGGGGGGGGGGTGGTACGAAGCAGGGGGGCGTGGCATGACTGGGTGTGGTGCGACGGGGGATGTGGCGTGACGGGGGGGGGGGGGGGCGGCACCGCTGACAGTGCCTAGGGCGGCAGGAACTCCAAATACGGGCCTGAGTGTAGGAGACTGTGAGGAAACGACCAGCTTCCATTTACATGCACAAAAATGCCCCCTAGACGTTCTTCTCCAGCCACAAATATGTGATATCTAGGTAACGCTGCAAAATGTTAACAGCATTTATATTACAAACTGTCAACATTTTACAGCCTAGATGCACATATAAATTATAGCAAAAGACTGGACAGCCCTTTTAATTTGTCTATCTCCCACATCTACCTAAGGCGGCCGTCACACACTACGATTTTGTGTGGGAACTCAATAACGGAGGACTGGGGCACAATACAGGCCAGAGGACTGGGGCACAAGACAGGCCAGAGGACTGGGGCACAGGACAGGCCAGAGGACTGGGGCACAGGACAGGCCAGAGGACTGGGGCACAGGACAGGCCGAGGGCTGGGGCACAGGACAGGCAGGGGCTGGGGCACAGGACAGGACAGAGGGTGGGCACAGGACAGGACAGAGGACTGGGGCACAGGACAGGACAGAGGACTGGGGCACAGGACAGGCAGAGGATGGGGACAGGACAGGCCAGGGACTGGGGCACAGGAAGGCAGAGGATGGGGCACAGGACAGGCCAGAGGATGGGGCACAGGACAGGCCAGAGGATGGGGCACAGGACAGGCCAGAGGATGGGGCACAGGACAGGCCAGAGGACTGGGGCACAGGCCAGAGGACTGGGGCACAGGACAGAGGATGGGCCACAGGACAGAGGACTGGGGCACAGGACAGGGATGGGCCCAGGACAGGGACTACAGCACAGATGACTGGGCACAGCAACAGACAGAGGACAGGGACAGAGGACTGGGGCACAGCACAGGCCCAGGAAGAGGACAGGGGCCAATACAAACGACAGGGCAAGGACTGCAGCACAGGAAGAGGACTGGGGCACAGGTCAGTGGACTGCAGCACAGGACAGAGGACTGGGGCACAGGAAGGACAGGGATGGGGCACAGGACGGCCAGAGGACTGGGCAGGACAGGCCAGAGGACTGGGGCACAGGACAGGCCAGAGGACTGGGGCACAGGACAGGCCAGAGGACTGGGGCACAGGACAGGCAGAGGACTGGGGCACGGACAGGCCAGAGGACTGGGGCACAGGCCAGAGGATGGGGACAGGACAGAGGACTGGGCCACAGGACAGAGGACTAGGCCACAGCACACAGACAGAGGACAGGGCAGAGGACTGGGCACAGCACACAGACCCAGGACAGAGGACTGGGGCACAGGACAGGCAGAGGACTGGGGCACAGGAAGGCCAAAGGACTGGGGCACAGGACAGGCAGAGGATGGGGCACAGGACGGCAGAGGACTGGGGCACAGGACAGGCCAGAGGACTGGGGCAAGGACAGGCCAGAGGGCTGGGGCACAGGACAGGCCAGAGGGCTGGGGCACAGGACAGGCCAGAGGGTGGGGCACAGGACAGGCAGAGGGCTGGGGCACAGGACAGGACAGAGGGCTGGGGCACAGGACAGGACAGAGGGCTGGGGCACAGGACAGGACAGAGGCTGGGGCACAAGACAGGCCAGAGGACTGGGGCACAGGACAGGCCAGAGGACTGGGGCACAAGACAGGCCAGAGGACTGGGGCACAAGACAGGCAGAGGATGGGCACAGGACAGGCAGAGGATGGGGCACAGGACAGAGGACTGGCAAGGACAGAGGATTGGGCCAAGCACACAGACAGAAGACAGGGACAGAGGACTGGGGCACAGCACACAGGCCAGGACAGAGGACTGGGGCACAGGACAGGACAGAGGACTGGGGAAGGACAGAGGACTGGGGCCAGGAAGGCCAGAGGATGGGGCACAGGACAGGCCAGAGGACTGGGCACAGGCAGGCAGAGGATGGGGCACAGGACAGGCCAGAGGATGGGGCACAGGACAGGCAGAGGACTGGGCACAGGTCAGGCCAGAGGACTGGGACACGGACAGGCAGAGGACTGGGGCACAGGCCAGAGGACTGGGGCACAGGACAGAGGACTACAGCACAGATGATGGCACAGCACACAGACAGAGGACAGGGACAGAGGACTGGGGCACAGCACACAGGCCAGGACAGAGGACAGGGGCACAATACAAACGACAGGGCCACAGGACTGCAGCACAGGACAGAGGACTGGGGCACAGGTCAGAGGACTGCAGCACAGGACAGATGACTGGGGACAGGAAGGACAGAGGACTGGGCACAGGACAGAGGACTGGGGCACAGGACAGGACAGAGGATGGGCACAGGACAGGACGAGGGCTGGGGCACAGGACAGGACAGGGATGGGGCACAGGACAGGACAGAGGGCTGGGGCACAGGACAGGACAGAGGGCTGGGGCACAGGACAGGACAGAGGGCTGGGGCACAGGACAGGACAGAGGGTGGGCACAGGACAGGACAGAGGGCTGGGGCAAGGACAGGACAGAGGGCTGGGGCACAGGACAGGACAGAGGGCTGGGGCACAGACAGGCCAGAGGACTGGGCAAGGACAGGCCAGAGGACTGGGCACAGGACAGGCCAGAGGATGGGGACAGGACAGGCCAGAGGACTGGGGCACAGGACAGGCAGAGGATGGGGCAAGGACAGGCCGAGGACTGGGGCACAGGACAGGCCAGAGGACTGGGGCACAGGACAGGCAGAGGACTGGGGCACAGGACAGAGGACTGGGGCACAGGACAGAGGACTGGGCCACAGGACAGAGGACTGGGGCACAGGACAGAGGACTGGGCCACATGAAGAGGACTACAGCACAGATGATGGGCACAGACACAGACAGAGGACAGGGACAGGGACTGGGGCACAGCACACAGGCCAGGACAGAGGACAAGGGCACAATACAACGACAGGGCACAGGACTGCAGCACAGGACAGAGGACTGGGCACAGGACAGACAGAGGATGGGGCACAGGACAGAGGACTGGGCACAGGACAGAGGACTGGGGCACAGGACAGGCAGAGGACTGGGGCACAGGAAGGCCAGAGGACTGGGCACAGGACAGCCAGAGGATGGGGCACAGGACAGGCCAGAGGACTGGGCACAGGACAGGCAGAGGATGGGGCACAGGACAGGCCAGAGGACTGGGGCACAGGACAGGCCAGAGGATGGGGCACAGGACAGGAAGAGGGCTTGGGCACAGGTCAGGACAGAGGGTGGGGCACAGGACAGGACAGAGGGTGGGGCACGGACAGGACAGAGGGCTGGGGCACAGGACAGGACAGAGGGCTGGGGCACAGGACAGGACAGAGGACTGGGGCACAGGACAGGACAGAGGACTGGGGCACAGGACAGGCCAGAGGACTGGGCACAGGAAGGCAGAGGACTGGGGCACAGGACAGGCCAGAGGACTGGGCACAGGACAGGCCAGAGGACTGGGGCACAGACAGGCCAGAGGACTGGGGCACAGGACAGGCAGAGGATGGGGCACAGGACAGGCCAGAGGACTGGGGCACAGGACAGGCCAGAGGACTGGGGCACAGGACAGGCCAGAGGATGGGCACAGGCCAGAGGACTGGGGCACAGGACAGAGGACTGGGCCACAGGACAGAGGACTGGGGACAGGACAGAGGACTGGGCCCAGGACAGAGGACTACAGCACAGATGACTGGGCCAAGACACAGACAGAGGACAGGGACAGAGGACTGGGCACAGCACAGGCCAGGACAGAGGACAGGGGCACACAGAGGACTGGGGCCCCAGCACACAGGCCAGGACAGAGGACTGGGGCACAGGACAGGCCAGAGGACTGGGGCACAGGACAGGCCAGAGGACTGGGGCACAGGACAGGCCAGAGGACTGGGGCACAGGAAGGCCAGAGGACTGGGGCACAGGACAGGCCAGAGGGCTGGGGCACAGGACAGGACAGAGGACTGGGGCACAGGACAGGACAGAGGGCTGGGGCACAGAGACAGACAGGCAGAGGACTGGGGCACAAGACAGGCCAGAGGACTGGGGCACAGGACAGGCAGAGGATGGCGGACAGGACAGGCACAGAGGACTGGGGCACAGGACAGGCCAGACGAACTGGCGGCACAAGGACAGGCCAGGACAGGACTGGGGCACAGGACCAGGCTCAGGACAGGCAGAGGACTGGGGCACAGGACAGGCCAGAGGACTGGGCACAGGAAGCAGAGGACTGGGGCACAGGAGCAGAGACTGGGCACAGGACAGAGGACTGGGGCACAGGAAGCCAGAGGACTGGGGCACAGGACAGGCCAGAGGACTGGGGCACAGGACAGGCCAGAGGACTGGGGCACAGGACAGGCCAGAGGACTGGGGCACAGGACAGGCCAGAGGACTGGGGCACAAGGACAGGCCAGAGGACTGGGGCACAGGACAGGCAGAGGACTGGGGCACAGGACAGGCCAGAGGACAGGGGCACAGGACAGGCCAGAGGACTGGGGCACAGGACAGGCCAGAGGGACGGGGCACAGGACAGGCCAGAGGACGGGGCACAGGACAGGCCAGAGGACTGGGGCACAGGACAGGCCAGAGGACTGGGGCACAGGACAGGCCAGAGGACTGGGGCACAGGACAGGCCAGAGGACTGGGGCACAGGACAGGCCAGAGGACTGGGGCACAGGACAGGCCAGAGGACTGGGGCACACGGCCAGAGGACTGGGGCACAGGACAGCAAGGACTGGGGCACAGGACCAGAGGACTGGGGCACAGGACAGAGGACTGGGCCACAGGACAGCAGGACTGGCACAGACAGACGGACAGGCAGGGACTGGGGCACAGGACAGGCCAGAGGACTGGGGCACAGGACAGGCCAGAGGACTGGGGCACAGACAGGCCAGAGGACTGGGGCACAGGACAGGCCAGAGGACTGGGGCACAGGACAGGCCAGAGGACTGGGGCAACAGGACCAGCGGCACAGCACAGATGACTGGGCACAGCAGACAGGCAGAGGGGGCACAGGAGGACAGAGGACTGGGGCACAGGACAGCAGGACGAGGGCACAGACAGGACAGAGGACAGGGGCCACGACAGGACAGAGGACTGGGGCACAGGACAGGCAGAGGACTGGGGCACAGGACAGGCAGAGGACTGGGGCACAGGCCAGAGGACTGGGGCACAGGACAGGCACAGAGGCAGGACTGGGGCACAGGCAGGCAGAGGACTGGGGCACAGGACAGGCAGAGACTGGGGCACAGGACAGGCCAGAGGACTGGGCACAGACAGGCCAGAAGGACTAGGGCACAGGACAGGCCAGAGGACTGGGCAAGGACAGGCCAGAGGACTGGGGCACAGGACAGGCCAGAGGACTGGGGCACAGGACAGGCCAGAGGACTGGGGCACAGGCCAGAGGACTGGGCACAGGACAGAGGACTGGGCACAGGACAGAGGGACTGGGGCACAGGACAGAGGACTACAGCACAGATGACTGGGCCACAGCACACAGACAGAGGACAGGGACAGAGGACTGGGGCACAGCACACAGGCCAGGACAGAGGACAGGGGCACAATACAAACGACAGGGCAACAGGACTGCAGCACAGGACAGAGGACTGGGGCACAGGTCAGAGGACTGCAGCACAGGACAGAGGACTGGGGCACAGGACAGAGGACTGGGGCACAGGACAGAGGACTGGGGCACAGGACAGAGGACTGGGGCACAGGACAGGACAGAGGACTGGGGCACAGGACAGGACAGAGGACTGGGGCACAGGACAGGCCAGAGGACTGGGGCACAGGACAGGCCAGAGGACTGGGGCACAGGACAGGCCAGAGGACTGGGGCACAGGACAGGCCAGAGGACTGGGGCACAGGACAGGCCAGAGGACTGGGGCACAGGACAGGCCAGAGGACTGGGGCACAGGACAGGCCAGAGGACTGGGGCACAGGCCAGAGGACTGGGGCACAGGACAGAGGACTGGGGCACAGGACAGAGGACTGGGGCACAGGACAGAGGACTACAGCACAGATGACTGGGCCACAGCACACAGACAGAGGACAGGGACAGAGGACTGGGGCACAGCACACAGGCCCAGGACAGAGGACAGGGGCACAATACAAACGACAGGGCCACAGGACTGCAGCACAGGACAGAGGACTGGGGCACAGGTCAGAGGACTGCAGCACAGGACAGAGGACTGGGGCACAGGACAGGACAGAGGACTGGGGCACAGGACAGGACAGAGGACTGGGGCACAGGACATGACAGAGGACTGGGGCACAGGACAGGACAGAGTACTGGGGCAGAGGACAGGACAGAGGACTGGGGCACAGGACAGGACAGAGGACTGGGGCACAGGACAGGGCAGAGGACTGGGGCACAGGACAGGACAGAGGACTGGGGCACAGGACAGGACAGAGGACTGGGGCACAGTACAAAGGCCCAGGACAGAGGACAGGGGCACAATACAAACGACAGGGACACAGTACACAGGACTGCAGCACAGGACAGAGGACTGGGGCACAGGACAGAGGACTGCAGCACAGAAGACTGGGCCACAGCACACAGACCCAGGACAGAGGACTGCAGCCCAGCACAGAGGACTGGGCCACAGCACACAGGCCCAGGACAGAGGACAGGGGCACAATACAAACCACAGGCCCACAGGACACAGGACTGCAGCACAGGACAGAGGACTGGGTCACAGGACAAAGGACTACAACAAAGACGACTGGGGCACAGGACAGAGGACTACAGCACAGCACAGAGGACTGGGCCACAGCACACAGGCACAGGACAGAGGACAAGGACACAAGACAGGGCCACAGTACAGGGGCCCAGGGCACAGGACTGACGACTTGGGCACAGGACAGGGCAGGCGACAGGAGCCCAAGACAGACGACTGGCCCACACAACACAGAACAGAGGACTGGGGCACAGGACAGGACAGGGCAGAGGATAGGGACACATGACATAGGACACAGCCACAGGACATGGCCACAAGACAGAGGACAGTGCCACAGAACAGGGACAGAGGACAGGCCCACAGGACAGAGGACTGAGCAACAGGACAGAGGACTGAGCAACAGGACAGAGGCAGAGGACAGGAGCACAGGACACAGCCACAGAACACAGTACTATCCACTGAGCCTCCATATACACCATATAAATCCCACAACAACAGCATACTTTCTGGAGAGAGGACTGTACTATTCAGCGCCTATTTCTACGGCATCTCTTCACTTCACCGCACTCCCGATGCGATAGCATTGGCCCTTTTTACTAGTGTATAGATAACGTTCAGGACGCAGCAGCGATGTTACGTGCAGGTATCGCTCACACAACCAGTGACTGATGCTTGTCAGTGCTGTGAATAGGAGAAATCGGTCAGGAGATAGGTTATGGCGGGGTCACACAGAACAATGCAGCAGATTGGATGATCCACATCGTCTGATATGGGGTCAGGATCCCATATCTGTATATAACGATCTGACCACTTATCGCTAGTCAGATCGACCTGTCACACGCAACGATGTCGTAGGAGCGATGCCAAATCAGGCACCTTCCAGCGATATCTTCACACATATCGTAGCGTGTGACGCCCGCCTAACAAAAATCTATTACCTTTCATCTATAATCTACCTATCTAATCTATTTTACATCTATATCTATTAATCTCCCTATCTTCCACATCTACCCAAGGGTACTGTCACACTTGGCGACGTACCAGCGATCCCGACAGCAATCCGACCTGCTGGGATCGCTGGTGCGTCGCTGTCGAGATCGCTAGTGAGATGCCAAACAGTCAGATCTCCCAGCGGGAGTCCACCGACCAAAAAATGGTCCAGGCGACTCTGACATGACCAGCGATCTCACAGCAGGGGCCTAGTCGCTGCTAAGTGTCACACAAAACGAGATCGCTAGCGAGGTCGCTGTTGCGTCACCAAATTTGTGACTTACCAGCGATCTTGCTAGCGATCTGGCTTAGGGCCACGTCACACACACAGATAATTGTGCAGATATTGTTCACAGATCTCTGGTTGCAGTGAAATCATGGACACATTGTCCCATTTTGTGGCTGTGTACAAATGGAACAATGAGTCCATGATTTCACTGCAACCAGAGATCTTCCAACAATATCTGCACAGATATCTGTGTGTGCGACGTGGCATTAGTGTGATGGGGGCTTATAAATAATCAATTATCTATCATCTATTTATATCTACTTATCTATGTCTCTATCTATCTATCTAGATAAAAAAAAACAGAGCAGCAATGCCTGGTGGGTGCAGTTCAACCTCGCTTTCTTCAAGGCTTTTAATACATATGAAGTAAAATAAGTTGCAGCACTCCAATCTGGATGATCACTTTATGCCTTTATTCTGGCCACTAGTACAGGGAATGGCTATCTATCTATCTATCTATCTATCTATCTATCTATCTATCTATCATATCTATCTATCTATCTATCTATCTATCTATCTATCTATCTATCTAAAATATTAAAAGTTGGAACAGCACTATTATATAAATATCAGGTGCAAGCTTATCCTACCATCACCAAGGTACTCAAGATATAATCAAAAACGGACAGCAGCACATCCTTTCCAAAAGTATATGTGGATTTATTCCTGGACTGCGACGTTTCCTTGAGGAAGGCTGACCTATAGCCAAACGTCGCAGTCCAGGAATAAATCCACATATACTTTTGGAAAGGATGTGCTGCTGTCCGTTTTTGATTATATCTATCTATCTATCTATCTATCTATCTATCTATCTATCTATCTATCTATCTATCTATCTATCTATCTGTTCTATCTTCTATCTATCTATCTATCTATCTATCTAATATCTTTCTACAGTATAATGTATCTATGTATCTACCTATGGATAACTTTATATATATATTTTTTTAAATGTGTACAATACAATTTTTTTCTTACACCCATTGACTTACATTGGTGAATTCCATGCTATATGAGCAGCCATATACAGCATGCTGCAATTTCTTTCTTTTGCCCTATGCCTACTTAGAAAAAATTTGCAGATGAACACTGCCTCTTATCCTATCTTATCTATCTATCTTATCTATCTTATCTATCTTCTATCTTATCTATCTTATCTATCTTCGATCTTATCTATCTTCTATCTTATCTATCTTCTATCTTATCTATCTTGTGACAGGATGCAGTGGGAAACGTTTCTAGACAGATGTGACTCTTTCGATATAAATTCTGGGGGACGTATTGTCAGCTGAGGGATCTGCGATGGTCTTAATGGGTACAGGCAGACGGGTCTCAGTGTCCTCAGCGATGTCTACGATAGTCTCTTCTCTGGGCTCAATTGGATTAACATTATCTCTGCTCTCATTTTCTGAAAAATAAATATAGGGGAGATTGTGTCAGGGCATTTTAGAAATATATATAAATAAATACATTGCATGCTGAACTTGAGCACAAATATGTGAGTTTTGGCAATTTTGCTGGCCCCATAAAACTTCCTCCCCCAGTTGGTGGAGTGTGTGTGTGTGTGTGGGGGGGTGACAGGATAGAGGGGAAAAAAGGTCTAGACAGGTGTGTTTATGGGGTATAAAATAAGAATCTGGAGAACTTACTGTCAGCACAGTGATCTGCCTGGATGTCATTGTCCTCAGCGATGTCTATGGTAGTCTCCTCTATGGGCTCCATTGGAACCTCATCTCTGCTCTCATTTTCTGAAAAACAAACATAGGGGAGATTGTGTCAGGGCATTTTAGAAACATATATATTAAACACATTGCATGCTGAACTTGAGCACAAATATGTGAGTTTTGGCTATTTTGCTGGCCCCATAAAACTTCCTCCCCCAGTTGGCGGAGTGTGGGTGTGTGTGTGTGGGGGTGAGGCCAGGATAGAGGGGAAAAAAGGTCTAGACAGGTGTGTTTATGGGGTGTAAAATAAGAATTTGGAGAACTTACTGGTTTTGGAGAGGGGCAAGGAAACTGAATGAGGATACAGATTCTCCTGCCTGAAGTTTTGTAATTCTTCATCCCAGAGTAGAGGCCCATCATTCGTTTCTTCTGCAAAAGAAACAGAAGAGAATGTATCAGGGCTTACCCATAGATTACACACGTTGCATGCTATTATATGAGGAAAACCTTGGGATTTGTGGCTATTTCGGTGTCCCCATCAGGTGTAGGAAGATGAGCTTTAGCTCCGCACATAAGGTTTAGTTCAGTTGTGTGAAATAGAACTTTGGAGAAAGTTTAAAACCATAAAACTTCCTCCCCCAGTTGGTGGAGTGTGTGTGTGTGTGTGTGTGTGGGGGGGGGGGGGGGGGTGACAGGATAGAGGGGAAAAAGGGTCTAGGCAGGTGTGCTTATGGGGTATAAAATAAAATACTGGAGGACTTACTGTCAGCACAGTGATCTGCCTGGATGTCATTGTCCTCAGCGATGTCTATGGTAGTCTCCTCTATGGGCTCCATTGGAACCTCATCTCTGCTCTTATTTTCTGAAAAACAAACATAGGGGAGATTGTGTCAGGGCATTTTAGAAACATATATATTAAACACATTGCATGCTGAACTTGAGTACAAATATGTGAGTTTTGGCTATTTTGCTGGCCCCATCCACGTTTCGAAGGAGGTATTCCCATCTCCAAGATCCTATCCTAATATGTAGCTGTTGTAATAATAATAATAATTATTATAATAGTAAATACCTCCAATTAGAAATGTAGTATAGATAGTTCTGCTGATTTAGCTATGTTTCTTACCTCTTATGCAGGACATTGCAGCTTATATATCCATGGTTACAACTTCTCATATAGTGATAGTTTGTTGCTTGTGGTTGTAACCATGGAAACCTAAGCTGCAATGTCCTGCACATGAGGTAAGTGACAGCTAATCAGGAGAACCGTACTACATTTATAATTTGAGGGGTTTGCTAATTATTATTGTTACACCTAGTATATATTGGGAGAGGATCTTGGAGATGGGAATAACCTTTTAATCTAAATTTATTAACTGTAACATTTTAAAAAGTTAGAAAAAAATGACTATTCCAGAACTCCAGCAATGCTGCGGTAGATCTACAGGAAAGAGAAGAGAAGGTGAAGGTAGAAGTGTTCATGGGGTATAAAATCCTGGAGGACTTACTGTCATCAGAGACATCAAGGGTGATCTTACTGTCATCAGAGTCATCAATGCCGATCTTACTGGCAGCAGGTGGATGGGTCGCGGTGTCCTTGGCGGTGGTGTCTCCATCTCCAGGCTGTTCTGGGGGCATAGTAATTATGACATAGTCTCTGCTGTTATCTCCTGCAAATGAAACAAAGGAGGGAACATTAGACAAAGGGGGAAAGGGGGAGAGTTATCAAAACCAGTGCAAAGAAAGAGTGGAGTAATGTCTAATAACCAGTCAGATTCCTCCTCTCATTCCCCAGAGACCCTCTGGGGTCATCGCTCTACTTCTTCTTTGCACCAGTTGCAGATCGCCCTCAGTGAACAGTAGAAGTCAATGGAGGCTGCTCAGCTTCCTCTACAAATTGTTTTATGGCTTCTTATATCATTTCCTACATTCTTTTGTTAACAGTAAGGGTACCTTTACACGCCGCTACAAGAAGGTGGAAACAACCGGGTGCTTCACGTGCACGAGCACGCACAAACTTACAAAAGGTACCCGCACTGCCTTTACACGCCGCTACAAGGTGCTCTACAGAAGGTTGAATCTATCTCTGGATACACCGCCGGGTGCCTAAAGTTACCTTCTGTAGAGCACCTTACCTCATTTACACGCCACTACAACAAGGTAATATGGGTGGACCTGGTGCAGCAGGGACAACACATAGGCGTGTCAGAATTGTGGATTACGAGACGCTCGTACGCTGATAGGACAAAGCAATAGCATCATTTTTGGCCAGCCAGCGCAGGAAGGCTGACTAATACATGACGCTCGAGCAATTGTGTAGTGTGACTGGTCAGCTCCTTAAATATGCCGCCCTATGCAGGGACAACCAATCGTAACGCAGGAGCTTCCTCCAATGATCGCTGAAGGGGGGTGGTTTCACGGAGGCTGTGTCACGCCCCAGAGAGTTATCTAGGTGGCGAAACAACCTTATCCTAGCTTGTTAGACGCTGTTACCACCGGGTTGAAATCAACCTGTTTTAGAGCACTGCTCTGAAACAGGTGCCGCAAGTGACGGGTGGCAACAACCGCCTTTACACGCCGCTACCTCGGATTGATTTGGCGGAACATGATACATTTCTCTCATCAACCCGGTTGTTTCCACCTTGTTGTAGCGGCGTGTAAAGGTACCTTAAAAAATTATTATTGGAATATGTAGTTTGTATCTGATATTTACCATCTTTTATATTTTTTCTCTGCTCCTCCTTTGTGTCCTGATTTGTGTTCTTCTTTCTAGATTATTATAAAGAGAGAATAATATTTTTGTTAATATAAAAAAATACATTTCTTTCTAGTGTACCTGAAGTCTTTAATAGTGACTATACGTTCATGTAACTTTTTAGAATAATAAGTTATCATTTCTACATGAGGGACAAAAATCATTTTTGGCCATTGTATGGACTTGCATTTTTTACCAGACGTGCTCTCTGCAGGCTTTATCTTTTAATTTGCAGTTTACTCTGAGCTGGTGGGAGCAGACTGGTTGCTATAATTTCTCCCATGCACTGCAGAGCACACAGAGAGGGATTCCTGATCTTCACTCCTCACTGAGCACATGGACTAAAGCAGCAGCAACATGGAGGCCATGATACAGCAATACTGAGAAGTGTAGATGTGAATCCAGCTCTGGAGAAAAGTAAATTCTTGTTGAAAGCTTAGCATGTTTCTTCTGTATCTCTCAGGAGGTGTAGCATGTCTCCTCACTGTGATATCAGTACCTTTTGTCTTGAGCAAGACGATTGAGATCTGTTTACAATTCTGTTCCATTTTAAAAAAGACGTCTTGCTTAAGAAAACTATTCTTATAAAGCTTATCAGGAAATTGTGGGGTAATAAAGAGTGAGCTCTAATTCTCATCCCCAGCTCTTAGCTAAATGACAAGCAGTAACATAGGTCACATCTCTCTGGAGGTCCGTGTGGTCCTGCATTACACACACAAGACACTGGTGTGGTAGGACATTGTATAATGCTTCATTTCTCCAGTGGTGGCGCTGCAGGGATAGAGATCAGTATTTTCCGGGATTCTACCAATATTATCGCTGATTACTCGGCGTCCATCCCGGCATACTTTATGCTAATATTGATTGTCCAAAGAAGAGCTCCCCTCTAATCATACTTTATGGAAAATGAGTTCACTACTCTATCAGCAATATGGAAAACTATTATTCTCTATGTAACAATGCAGAGAGATAGAAATAGAACAATGAATATAATAATCTGAGATTGCTGAGTAGATATATGAACGTATAGTAAGTCCTCTTATGATAATGCAGAAAATGAAGTTTTCATATACAATTATTACCTGTATCTGATGCAGCATATCATTAGAATCCCCAGGAGACACAAAGATCCCACCACAGGAATCGCTATGGCGCTGGTTTTAGGGCCTTTATGAGGAGTGGGATCAATGTGCTCCGGTTGTTTGTCAGCGAGGTCTTCATCATTAGCGTCAGCTGGACTTTTATCTTGAAGGTCTTGATCATCAGCGTTTTTGTCATCTGGACGTTCTTCTGCGAGGTCTTCATCATTAGCGTCAGCTGGGCTTTTATCTTCATGGTCTTGATCATCAGCGTTTTTGTCATCTGGACGTTCTTCTGCGAGGTCTTCATCATTAGCGTCAGCTGGACTTTTATCTTCATGGTCTTGATCATCAGCGTTTTTGTCATCTGGACGTTCTTCTGCGAGGTCTTCATGGTCAGCTTCTTTATCTGTTGTTCTTTCATCTTTTTTTGGTGTTATTGAAGTATCGGAATCTTCATTCAAGGATAGAGAGATAAAAATATTTTGTTAATGTCACTTTAATGGATTAAACTTGTGCACGTCTACTACATTATACAACTATTGTAGTTGGTGTAGGACTGATCCTAGGACTATATATAATCTGAGTTTGGTTCTGTAGACCCGGGCAGAGGTCTGTGTGACACAAAATACGGTCACAGAAGAGACGTGTGGACCCGTCCTGACACCACTCACCGGAGATCCTAAACTTACCTGGACAGTCCGTGGGTCCTTTACATTCCTCCGTCCGTAAGAAGCACACAGACTTATCATCGGGGCACCCTGAGGTGGCATAGATCTCACGGACACCACTTCCTGGAAAAATAAGACATTAATCGGTTAGTTCTAAGCTTCTAATAGAAGAGACTTATCAATAAGAAATCTCAGAGATGGAAATGACTCCTGTGTATAGAATAAGCCGGGTCTGTATTCAGAGCTACTTACCGCATGTCACTGTGCAGGGGCCGATCTGCAGGTCAGTTTCAGGGCCTAGAAAAGAGAGAAAAAGTGCTGCAGTCATCACACAGTTATATTCCCTGTAGTCGATGCATATAGTGTAATATTTGTTATCTATGGAGGGATTTGGGATGTGTACAAGCCAGAACCTAAATATGTACAATAACTGAACGTACAGTACAGAATATAGAATGGACGGGTTAGAAAGCAACAGGATATAAAGGCACTTAATGATTAGGCCAATAGAAACTATTTCAGTAATACCTTGACTTATGAGTTTAATTTTCTCTATCACTGATCTCTTAACTCAATTTCTCCTATGTCAAATTAAATTTCCTCATGAAAATGAATTGAAATGTTATTAATCTGTTCCAGCCCCTACTTATGGGGCCATCATCCTGGTACTAGCTAAATGATCCCCCAACCTGGTATATAACCCCCATCCTGGTATACATGATCCCAATTCTGGTACATAGCCCCATCTTGGTATATATGCTCCCTCATCCTGGTATATATGATCCCCATCCTGGTACATAGCCCCCTTCCTGGTACATGGCACCCCATCCTGGTCCATGCCTCTTCATCTTGGTACATGACCCCCATCCTGATACATGGCACCCCATCCTGGTACAAGCCTCACAGATTGACTAACCCGCTCCCCCTCTCACAGATCAGCTAACCCATGCCTGCTCTCACAGATCAGCTGACCCGTGCCCACACACACAGTTCAGCTGACCCACCTCTGCTCTCACAGATCAGCTGACCTGCGCTCGTTTTCACAGATCAGCTGACTACCGCTGGCTCTCGCAGATCAGCTGACCTACACCTGCTCTCACAGATCAGCTGACCCACAACTGCTCTCAAAGATCAGCTGACCCATGCCCGCTCTCACAGATCAGCTGACCCACGCCGCTCTCACAGATCAGCTGACTCTCGCCCGCTCTCACAGATCAGCTGACCCTCGCCTGCTTTCACAGATCAACTGACCCGCGCCCACTCTCACAGATAAGCTGACCTGTCCCCACCCTCACAGATATAATAATATATTTATTCATTTATATAGCACTATTAAATTTAAATAAAATTTTGATATATATTTTATACTGTGGTGATCGCCCCATCTTCTCTTTTCAATACAATGGTTGTGCATGGTCATATTGGGGACTGGGGAGGGTCTGTAGGTCTCTGGGGTAGCTGGACATGCTGAGACTTGGGGGGGCATGTTTGTAGAAGTCTGGGAGTAAACAACCAGTTCTCCATTTACATGCAGGCTCCAACACTAACACGCTCCCTGGTCATTCTCTGGGAGATGCAAATAGGTGATATCTGGGTGAGGCTAGGGTCACACATAAGCCCTTGGTCTGTTTTTGGCATCAGTTTTTGCATTTTTTTTTTCTAAGTCCAAAAACTGATGGAAAAACGGATTATGTAATAAATACCCTATCCATTTTTTTCTGCACCTAAAATCATTGCTAGGAGCGTATTTTACCCAATAACGTTGCTCCCAACGTTTCTGGGTGCCGTTTAAAAACGGATCTATTTTTTTAACATGGTGCCCTATGGAAAAACGGATCTTTTTTTTGGTGCCTTAAAAAAACGGATTCGTTTTTTCTAGCATTTTTTGGCAAAAAATTACTAAGTCCAAAAAAAGTTCAGGGCCACAGGAGGCTCAAAAGCTCCCAAAAAAACCCAGATTGGTCATGGAAAACACTTCTAAAAATGGATTGCTATGGGTGACCCTAGCCTGACAATGCAAAATGTTGACAGGATGTATATTACAAACTGTCAACATTTTGCAGCCCAGATATACATAGAAATTATACAAAAAGCTTGAACAACCCCTTTAAGTGGAGGTATCACTGTTAGGGATGAGCGAGTTTACTAGCTACTATTCGGCTACTCGCCGAATAGTAGCGATATTCGGGTACTCGCTACTCGCCAAGTAAACTAGGATTACTCGGGAGTAGCAAGTGCCGAGTACTTTTGCAGTGTATCAATAGATAAAAGTCCTGTAAAAGAGAAGAAAAGTGGTTACAAAATAAAAAAAATCAGATACCTACCTTAACCGACGGCTGCACAGGGACCGGCCGATGGACATCTATGCATGGAAAAGGACACCGAGGACCTTGCCATCTGGCCAGTCAGGTGGCCACTTGCGATCACGTGATTGTGATGTGGCGGCATCTGATTGGCCAGATCTCTCCCAGCCATCTGATTGGTTGGGAGAGTGAAAGGTCCTTTTCCATGCATAGATGTCCATCGGCCGGTCCTGGTGCAGCCGTTGGTTAAGGTGAGTATGCGATTTTTTTTTATTTTGTAACCACTTTTCTTCTCTTTTACAGGACTTTTGCAGTAGTACTCGGAATCGCTATACTCGCACCGAGTACCGGGACCAACTCGTTGCGGGTATAGCGATTCTGAATACTACGGCACTCGCTCATCCCTAATTACTGCACATCATTATCAATATTACACAGGGGTGGATGGTAGTAGAGAATTGACAATTTGGCCACTGCTACATGGCACTACATTGCTGAGTAGTTACAAACTATTATGTTGGAACTTGTCACTCCTTTGACCTCACTACTTAAAGGGAATTCGTCAGCTTATTTTCCATATAGAAGTAGTGATATGGCTGTATAGGTAATTGCCCCCCATGTAAATCAACTCTATTGTTTACAGTATCAATGGGAAATCTTGTGTAGAAGTCATATGTAGTTCAGGCTGATGTGCACTGGGGCATCAGTGCACCTAAACTGCTTCTTCCAAGTGCACTGACACGCCCCAGTGCATTACTAACCTGATTTATATATCATTTATACATTACATCCCTATACAAAAGATAACACATTTCATATTGGGGGATGAGCTCCTATACAGCCACACCACTACTTCTATATTTACAAACTCACTGACAAGTTCCCTTTAAATGTATATTACCTAAATACAGATAAGTTCTGCCAGGAGTCAAGTTATAACCACCTGAATTGTCAATTTGATTTTTTTTCCAGGACAACGTATCCAAAAAATCATGGACAGCCAACATTTTGTCCAGACACATTGGAAAAAAACGGCACAAAATTGCATAATGATATTTTTCAAAAACATCTTTATATAAATACCTCAATTGCATTTTAATGCATGTATTTATTAGGAAATATATGACAATAAATCATATAATTGTGAATGTCCACACACAGTTGAAAGTCCATAATGTAGCAATAAGAAACTATTTTAACAGGGTTATCTGGGAATTCTAATAAAATAAAAAAAAATTGTGCCTAAGGCTGGGGTCACACTTGGCATGAGTTTCTATAGTTCCTTTAAAAAAATCATGCGTTTCTGCATGCTTTTTTCCATTTCTGCATGCGTTTTTTAAGGTGTCTGATGGCACCCTGCGATTTAGCATGCGTTTTTAAATCAGCACCAAAAAAAGTTCATGCACTATTTTTTGGTGCTGTTT
The DNA here is from genome assembly GCA_033576535.1 of Allobates femoralis. Taxonomy (NCBI): domain Eukaryota; kingdom Metazoa; phylum Chordata; class Amphibia; order Anura; family Aromobatidae; genus Allobates; species Allobates femoralis. The sequence continues at coordinate 666,858,404 of JARQOC010000002.1, read as the reverse complement.
TAAAAACGCATGTGTTTTTTAACATGGGCCCCTATGGGAAACGCATGCGTTTTTGCATGCGTTTTTGAAGGCAGCTAATCACATAAGTGCAAACACTCATGCCAAAAGCGCATGGCACTGTAGGCATTCGTTTTTGCTATTAAGACATGCGTTTTTGCTATTAGGGCATGCGTTTTTTTAACATGGGGGCCTATGGGTGCGTTTTTACATGCTTTTTTAAAAACGCAGGTCTCCAAAAAAGCTTTAAAAAAACGCAAGTGTGACCCCAGCCTAAGCACTAACAGGCAGGTAGCTGCCACCTACCTGCCTGTTGTGTTGTGCCCGGCGCCGTTCACCGTCTTAGACTGCTCATGTCAGCAATATTGCCGATTCTGCTGAGGTGATGTCAACAGTGGGGCGGCCTCTTCTCTCTGTCGAGAAGCGCATAACTGACATCATGCAGAATGACAGCCAGGTGTCAATCAACGTGACGTCAGCTATCCACTTCCACATGGCATGGCAGGCAGGGTAAACAGAGCGTAAGCCACCTCTGCTCTGTTTACACTGCCATGCTGTCCTTGACAGGAGCCGTCTGTGCCTGCCCTGTGCCGGGGTGAATGGCAATAATCAGCTCTGGGCACAACAGGCAGGTAGGTGTCAGTGCTTGTTAGTGCTTGGGCATATTTTTTTTTTAATAAAAAACAGGATAAACCCTTTAATTACTCCTTTTTCATATTGGACTTATTTTTAACCTTTTAAAGTGCATAAAATGCATAGTATCTATGTCAATAGGATGGCTGGGTCCAGTGGCGTAGCGTGGGCGGGGGGGGGGGGGCGGTCCGCCCCAGGCAGCACTTGTGTGGGGGCGGCACGCGGCAGCAATACCTCTCCTCTCCCTCCGTGTGAGAAGCGGAGGCGCAGGCAGCCTGTGCTGCGCCACTGCAGGACCTGTCCTGTCCAGACCGCCGACGCCGACCGTGCGTTGGTGTCAGTGATCACTGACACTGTGACTGATGATAGGACCTGTGCAGTGGCGGTGACGTCACTCAGTGGCCGCACTTCACATCCGGCGGCGGCCGTTCTGGTGGATCCCTGAGGCCGCAAGCGGATCTTCATTGAATTTAACGCCAGGCCAGTCCCCCTCCCTGACTCTAAGGTACACAGTACACTAATATACTATAGGCCAGCAGCACGCCCCACATACATGACACACAGAGCATCCCCATATGATATAGGGATGCTCTGTGTATCATGTATGTGGGGCGTGCTGCTGGCCTGTATATAGTATATTGAGGGTGCTGACCATCATGTAGATGAATGTTGCCTGTATATAGCATATGGGGATGCTGTGTGTGTATGTGTCATGTATGTGGGGCGTGCTGCTGGCCTGTATATACTATATTGAGGGTGCTGACCATCATGTAGATGAATGTTGCCTGTATATAGCATATGGGGATGCAGTGTGTGTGTGTGTGTCATGTATATGGGGCGTGCTCCTGGCCTGTATATGGGCCGCATCATCAATGAGCCAATGTGAGCGCTCTGCTCAGGCGGCGATGAGTCCCTGAAGACAGGGGGCGGCAGAGCGCTCAGGTGACATGCTACCGTGCTCCTGCAATCCTGTGTGTTGTCAGTGACTGTGTGGAGCAGCTGCGGTTGGGACTGGGGAGGGAGGAGGCTCCTGCCTGCTTTTACTTTCAATACAGCAGCAATTGGCTCTGCCTCCTCACCATTCGCCCCCTCCAGCCAGGGAGTGTGATGATTGGTCAATCCAGCAGTCATTCTACCTCTGCATCAAGTGACCCTGTGTTCATCGGGACTCCAGGTGGTGTATATGGGGGTGCTGTATATGGGGCTGGGGTACTGTATATGGGGGAACTCTGCTGTATATGTGGCTGGGATGCTGTATATGGGGCTGGGGTACTGTATATGGGGCTAGGGTACTGTTTATGTTTTTTTTTTGCTGTATATGGGGCTGGGGTGCTGTATATAGGGCTGGGGTACTGTATATGGGGGAGCTCTGCTGTATATGGGGCTGGGGTACTGTATATGGGGGAGCTCTGCTGTATATGGGGCTGGTGTACTGTATATGGGGGGCTCTGCTGTATATAGGTCTGGGGTACTGTATATGGGGGAGCTCTGCTGTATATGTGGCTGGGGTGCTGTATATGGGGGAGCTTTGCTGTATATGGGGCTGGGGTACTGTATATGGGGGAAGTCTGCTGTATATGGGGCTGGGTTGCTGTATATGGGGGTACTCTGCTGTATATAGGGCTGGGGAACTGTATATGGGGGGCTCTGCTGTATATGGGACTGGGGTGCTGTATATGGGGGAGCTCTGCTGTATATGGGGCTGGGGTACTGTATATGGGGGAGCTCTGCTGTATATGGGGCAGAGTTGCGGTATATGGGGTTGGTGTACTGTATATCGGAGGGCTCTGCTGTATATGGGGCTGGGGTACTGTATATGGGGGCTCTGCTGTATATGGGTCTGGGGTGCTGTATATGAAGGTGCTGTATATGGGGGAGCTCTGCTGTATATGGGGTGCTGTATATGGGGGGATCTGCTGAATATGGGGGAGCTGTATATGGGGCAGCTCTGGATATGAGGGGCTCTGCTGTATATGGGGGGGCTCTGCTGTATGTGGAGGTGCTGTATATGGGGCAGGGGTGCTGTATATGGGGAGGCTCTGCTGTATTTGGGGGTGCTGTATATGGGGCAGGGGTGCTGTATTTTGGGGGCTCTGCTGTATATCGGGGGGCTCTGCTGTATGTGGGGCTGGGGTGCTGTGCTGTATATGGGGTTGCTGAGCTGTATATGGGGGTTATGTGCCGTATATGGGGGTGCTGTGCCGTACATGGGGGTGCTATGCCGTATATGGGGGTGCTGTGCCATATATGATGGTGCTGTATATGGGGGTGCTGTTCTGTTTATGGGGCGGCTGTGCTGTATATTGGGGTGCTTTAAAATGGGGGTACTGTGCTGTTTATGGGGGTGCTGTATATGGGGCTCCTGTGCTGTATATGGGCGGTGCTATATATGGGGTGCTATGTTGTACATGGGGGTTCTGTATGGCATATGGTTGGCTATGGGGTGCATTATACTATATGGAGGACTATGGGGGATGCATTATAGTATTTGGAGGACTATGCATGGTACATTATATTTTATGGAGGGCTATGGCGGTGCTTTATAATATTTGTAGGTTTATGGGGTGCACTGTAATATATAGAGGACTATGGGGGTGCATTATAATATATGGAAAATTATATGGGGTGCATAGTCTATGGGGGTGCATTATTTTATATGGAGGGCTAATGGGGGTGCGTGTATTATAATATATGGAGCAATTATAATATATGGAAGTCATTACAACATTTGGAGGGCTCTGTGGGGCAGGATAATACTTGCGAGCTATGATGGAGCTTTATACTTCATGAGGGCTTTTGAGGGCTGTGTTGGGTCTATTATACAGTGTGAAGAGGTTTAGGGACCATTATACTATACAGAGAGCTGTGAGGGGGCACAGTTGGGGATCATACTGTGCCAGAGTGGTTGAGGGGTACTGTATGGTATTTGTGGAGGGTACTGTGGAGGAATTCACTGTGGGGAATCATAGTGTTTGGGGGACACGTTTAGTGGCATCATACTTTATGGGGGCAATGAAAGATCAATTTTCCATCCGGTTGATCGGCACTTGTCCTCCTTCCTGCTCCCACATTGGGGGATAATGGGTGTGGCAGATGGATGATGTGGGCTGCAGGGGGACATTGGGGGATGTTGGGTGCAGCAGATGGATGATGGGGCTGCAGGGGACATTGGAGGATGATGGAGGCTGCAGAAGAATGATGGGGACATTGGGGGATGATGGTGGCTGCAGGAGGATGATGGGAGCTGCAGGCAGATATTTGGGTATGATTGGGGCTGCAGATGGATGTTGGGGATATTGGGAGATAATGGAGGCTGCAGAAGGCTGATGGAGGCTGCAGGGGTATATTGGGGATGATGGTGGCTGCAGGAGGATGATGGGAGCTGCAGGCAGATATTTGGGTATGATTGGGGCTGCAGATGGATGATTTGGATATTGGGAGATGATGGGGGCTGCAGAAGGATGATGTGGGCTGCAGTCGGACATTGGGTGATGATGGAGGCTTCAGGGGGACATTGGGTGATGATGGAAGCTGCAGGGGGACATTGGGTGATGATGGAAGCTGCAGAAGGATGATGGAGGCTGCAGGGGGACATTGGGGAATGATGGAAGCTGCAGAAGGATGATGGAGGCTGCAGGGGGATATTGGGTGATGATGAGGGCTGCAGAAGGATGATGGAGGCTGCAGGTGGACATTGGGGGATGACGGGGGCTGCAGATGGATGCTGCAGGGGGACATTGGGGGATGATGGAGGCTGCAGAAGGATGATGGAGGCTGCAGGGGGACATTCGGGGATGACGGGGGCTGCAGATGGATGATGGAGGCTGCAGGGGGACATTGGGGATGATGAGGGCTGCAGATGGATGATGAATGACACAGTTTGGTTATGCTGGTCTGTGATGACAATTACTGTACAGTATGTAATAAATGTTCATTTTTTTTGTTCATCAATAAATGTGAATTCTTCATGGAGATAAGACGTCCCCTGAAAATAAGACATCGCACTTCTTTGGGGGCAAAAATTAATATAAGATGGTGTCTTATTTTCAGGGAAACAGGGTATTAGCTCCGGACAGCCCCGTGTGTGACGCTTGTGATTGTCTAAGCGTTTCGGGAGGAGGCGTGGTCTGTTGGGGAAGACGCGCCATTTTACCAGCTTAGTGCAGTGGCGGTTTGTTGATTCTCAGACTGCAGTCGTTGTATGTGTGGACGGTGCCGCATGGTGACATGTCTGACTAGTCAGTGCCAGGCAGTGATCGCATTGGAGCTGCCCAGAGTTTTGTAGGTGTGTGCCATAGATAATAGGTGGCAATCAGTGCTGCCCCTGTGCTATAAGGCTACAGCCACCATTGTGTGACTGTAGCTTGTGCCAAGCTGCCATTGCCATTAATGATCCTTATTCTGGATTCTTCTATGTGATTGTTGCATGTGCGTGTGGTGGTGCTGACATCCTTGTGCTTGGGGGGGGAGGGGGCCGCCGTTTTAAAGTTTGTCTCAGGCAGCAGAGAGGCTAGGTTCACCTCTGTATATAGTATATTTAGGGTGCTGACCATCATGCAGATGAATGCTGTATATAGCATATGGCCCATATGCTATATACAGCATTCATCTACATGATGGTCATCAGCACCCTCAATATACCGTAGTATACACAGGCCAGCAGCACGCCCCACATAGGTGACACACACACACTGCATCCCCATATGCTATATACAGGCAACATTCATCTACATGATGGTCAGCACCCTCAATATACTATATACAGGCCAGCAGCACGCCCCACGTACATGACACACAGAGCATCCCCATATCATATGGGGATGCTCTGTGTGTGTCATGTATGTGGGGCGTGCTGCTGGCCTATAGTATATTGAGGGTGCTGACGTGCTGTAAATAGTATATGGGGGCTGTATTTTATATATATTGATTCTGTATATTGTTTATGGGGTGCTGTATGTTGTACATGGGTGCTCAGCTGTCATGTATATGGGGGTGCTGTATATAGTTAATAGGGGGTACTGTCATGTATATGGGGGCTGTATATATTATATTGGTGTGCTGTCAAGTATGGTGGGGGTGCTGCATATAGTATATGGGGGTGCGGTCATGTATATGGGGGCTGTATATAGTATATTGGTGTGCTGTCAAGTATGGTGGGGGTGCTGCATATAGTATGTGGGAGTGCTGTCATGTACATGGGGGTGCTGTATATAGTGTATGGGTGTGCTGTATATAGTTAATAGGGGGTGCTGTCATGTATATGGGGGCTGTATATAGTATATGGGGGATGCTGTCATGTATAAAGGGGGTGCTGTATATAGTATATGGGATTGCTGTATATAGTATGTAGGGTTACTGTGTATATTATGTGTGGGTGCTGTATATAGTATGTGGCTGCTATATATAGCATATGGGAGAGCTGTGTATTGCATATTGGGGTGCTGTATATTCTATATGGGGCACTGTATATAGTATTGCACTGATAAAATTTGATATGTAATCTGAAATTTGGCTATGATCCCAGTCCATATATACACGCTTTCTTTGTCTTTTTCCTTTAAGGAGATCCCGAGTCACGTGATCGCAACACGTGACCGCTACCGGGCGGAAGACGGAAGGGAAGACATCTCTGTCGGCGAAAATTGCTCCGGCCCCGGGTCCTCCTTGAGTCCTGCTTGTTGCCATACACTGGGGTTGTGCAGAGGTGCACAGTGACTACCCCAATAGGTGAGTGGCCATTTGGCCCAATACTTACCCCCAATTGCGCCCCTTCTCTTTGTGTTTTAGTATAGTAGTTATATTCTTGTATATAGTACTCCTATATGCATGAATATAACTACTATACTCGACTACCCCTATGTACAGGAATATAACTACTATAATACTGCTCCTATGTACAAGAATATAACTACTATAATACTGCCCCTATATACAAGAATATAACTACTATCATACTGCTCCTATGTTGTAAGAATATAACTACTATAATACTGCTCCTATGTACAAGAATATAACTACTACAATACTGCTCCTATGTACAAGAATATAACTACTATAATACTGCTCCTATGTACAAGAATATAACTACTATAATACTGCTCCTATGTTGTAAAAATATAACTACTATAATACTGCCCCTATGTACAAGAATATAACTACTACAATACTGCTCCTATGTACAAGAATATAACTACTATAATACTGCTCCTATGTTGTAAGAATATAACTACTATAATACTGCTACTATGTACAAGAATATAACTACTATAATACTGCCCCTATGTACAAGAATATAACTACTATAATACTGCTCCTATGTACAAGAATATAACTACTATAATATTGCCTCCTATATACAAGAATATAACTACTATAATACTGCCCCTATGTTGTAAGAATATAACTATTATAATACTGCCCCTATGTACAAGAAAATAACTACTATAATACTGCTCCTATGTACAAGAATATAACTACTATAATACTGCCTCCTATATACAAGAATATAACTACTATAATACTGTTCCTATGTTGTAAGAATATAACTATTATAATACTGCCCCTATGTACAAGAATATAACTACTATAATACTGCTCCTATGTACAAGAATATAACTACTATAATACTGTCCCCTATGTACAAGAATATAACTACTATAATACTGCCTCCTATATACAAGAATATAACTACTATAATACTGCTCCTATGTTGTAAGAATATAACTACTATAATACTGTCCCCTATATACAAGAATATAACTACTATAATACTGCCTCCTATATACAAGAATATAACTACTATAATACTGCTCCTATGTTGTAAGAATATAACTACTATAATACTGCCCCTATGTACAAGAATATAACTACTATAATACTGCCTCCTATATACAAGAATATAACTACTATAATACTGCTCCTATGTTGTAAGAATATAACTATTATAATACTGCCCCTATGTACAACAATATAACTACCGTATATACTCGTGTATAAGTCGAGTTTTTCAGCACAAAAAATGTGCTGAAAAGTCCCCCCTCGGCTTATACACGAGTCATACAGGTACCCAGTGGTATACAGCCCCCCTTCCCCCCCCCCCCCCCCGTGGAATGGAATACAGGGCCCCCCCTTGCTTGTGGCAGACCTGTAAAAGAAGACATCATTATACTTATCGTGTCGCTGCCGCCGCCGCTGCTCTGTCACCGTCACCGTGCTCCTCCGGGTCTTCATGCTTCCTTCTCCGGCGCATAGGAATTGACGTCATTGTCTGTGCGCCGGATAAGGAAGCTTGAAGACCCGGAGAAGCGCGGTGACGGTGACAGAGCAGCGGCGGCGGCAGCGACACGATAAGTATAATGATGTCTTCTTTTACAGGTCTGCCACAAGCAAGGGGGGGCCCCGTATTCCACGGTTGGCTGTATACCACTGGGTACCGCTGTATACAGCTGGGGCTGCTGTATACACAGCTGGGGCCCTTTATACCACTGGGGCTTCTGTATACAGCTGGGGCTGTTGTATACACAGCTGGGGCCCTTTATACCACTGGGGCTTCTGTATACAGCTGGGGCTGCTGTATACACAGCTGGGGCCCTTTATACCACTGGGGCTTCTGTATACAGCTGGGGCTGCTGTATACACAGCTGGGGCCCTGTATACCACTGGGGCTTCTGTATACAGCTGGGGCTACTGTATTCACAGCTGGGGCCCTGTATACCACTGGGGCTTCTGTATACAGCTGGGGCTGCTGTATACACAGCTGGGGCCCTGTATACCACTGGGGCTTCTGTATACAGCTGGGGCTGCTGTATTTACAGCTGGGACCCTGTATACCAC